>CM021101.1:406063534-406530503 GCA_007115665.2 Sequoiadendron giganteum
AATTCACATTTCATCATTTTGACTAATTAAATAAATCAAATTTATTTAATGAAGTCCTAATCTCACTTTATTTCATCCTCATTGATTAAATAACCCCAATGATTTAATTACGCCGCTAAATCACCTTATTCCCCTAAGTTGACTAAATTATTAAATAATAATTTAATTATGACAATTTCCCTCCAAAATTTGAATAATTAAATCAAACTATTCAAATCAATTATAAAAAATTAAATCAAACTAATACAACTTTGTTTGCAAAAGTCAAAATTGATTTGCACGTTCAACTCCAAAAAGGAATTAATTACAGGATGTTCTGTGAACCACTACTCATGAATCATGGGTCAATGAGTTTGGCTTGAAAACTACATGGTTGAATCCTAATTGCAATATCATAATTAAATCAATTAATTTGTATTCCTCACCCACTTTTTTATTGAGAAAATTACGATTGTTGACTAAGCAATCTAATTTGTTAACTAATCAATCTAAAATCCTAACTAATCAATCTAATCCCTGACTAGCCAATCTATTTGTCAATCACACAAATTGTGCAATCAACTTTTCACAATCTTCTCATGTCTAAATCCTCTCAACACACTTTGACCGTTGATCTAAATATTCTTCAACACAATCTTGATCATCCATTTCAAAACTCATTTTCTATATAATAAACCCCTTTCCTCACAAATAAGGATCGGAGAATCAACATCATTTTCACAAAGAAGTACTACTGACATTCACAACCACCATCATTAGTGCTTCATACCTCATTTCTTTGATCAACGAACCAAAGCAGTCACTCATCAAGCTTTTTCACACGAACTTTGTAGGCTTTGTGGTGATAAGAACAACCCAACATCCGATGAATACACTCCACTACAAGATGGTAACACTGTGTTATTTTGTACATTCAATTATATAATCGTAGATTAATTTATGTATGTTCAAATACCTTAGTTTCATTTTGTATGTGTAGGATTAGATATTAGATTAATATGTTTGATCTTAGTTTAGATTCTTAGATTATCATTTTTTATCTTATTTTTCAGTCTAACGTTCTCCCCCTCACACATTTTGGCATGCTCGGTGGGACCATTGTCCCCTCTAACATTTGTTTGAGTAGTTTTATAAGCTATAGGTCTTGGAAGTGCACTTGACGGAGTTTTCGCACATTGCCCAAAAAACCTACACACTTTACTGACAACAAAACTACGCAATTGCAACAAGAACTGCACACTTGACATGGGAACTTCACATTTTCATCAAGACTAGTGCTTTCATGGAGCATAACCATGGGTATCCTAGCTTCACATGAAATTGGTCTGATGATGGGATGATGGAGAATGAGGCATCCAATTTTTTTCGTCCAAATTTAAGAGGAAGGGTGATGGAACCAATTGTAGGGCAAGCAAAACCATCATGAGTCCTTATCCATGCTTTTGATTGCTCATAAGTATCTTGATAAATCTCTTTTACAAATCAAAACTCCTCAGTGATTAGATTCTCTACACATGCAAGATCAATGAGTATTCCTTGTATAGGTTTTTCATTGATACATCCAACAATGTAAAGAGAACAATCGGGTAAATGTCTAAGTACATCACTATTTGTGAAATTAATGTTAGGTAACTTAGTGGTTTGTCCCTTAAGAGGTTGTACATATATTGGACCAACCAAGTGATCTAAATCCTCCTCATTATTATTATCATCATCACTCTTATAATCATTCATGTCATCACTCATACCATCAATTTTATCAATATTCATCACATCACTTGCAGCATCAATAGATTTCACAAAGTTCGTTTAATGATTAGGTATAGGATTGGTAAAATTTCCAAATTTTGATTGGGTGGGGTGACAAACTTATTCCCTTGGTTATTAACACCACCCAATTGGATGTGATTAGAATCAATTAGGTCTTAAACCTTGTGTTTAAGATGGATGAATCGTTTCATATCATGTCCACTTGTGTGATGATATTGAAAAAAGGCATTTGGATTGACGTATGGAGGTAGAGACTTGGTGGTATCCATAGGTTTAATAGGAGGCGATTAGATTATATTCTTATTCAAAATTTGTGACAAGATTGATTGGAGAGAATCAGGTAAGGGGGTAAATTATCTATCTTTTGGTCTAAATTGGTAAGGAGTTAAACTTATGGCAGAAACTTGAGGTTCACTATGATTGGTTGTTTGAGGTGTATTGAACTTGATAAAAATTTGTTTTGATTTTTGAATGGTTGGTAATTGTTTTGTTGTACAGGCTTGAATTTTTTAGTACATTTAGATGAAAATAGCTCATAATTATCAATTGAATTTTGATAATCATAAAGAATTGTACACAAGCTTATAAAGGATGGAAAATTTTTCCATAAGACTTTTTATCTTATTTTTTCTTGTAAGTTGTCAATGAACATCCTTTGGGTTTTTGTATCAGGAAGACTAAGATTAAATTTTTATAGTATCAACTGGTAGTGGGTAATAAAATTAGTGACATTTTCATCTTGTTGTTTTTTGCATCTCATTAAATCAGTTATGTTGATTTTGGGACTAATTTGTACTTGGAAATGATTTAGAAAGGCTTCAGTAAGCTCTTTGAAAGAGTGAATTGAGTTATTTGGTAATGAGAAAAACTATTCCAAGGCCACATCTTTCAATGACCTAGGAAAATTTTAAGCTAACAACTTGTCCTAAAAAATGAAGTCACTACACTTAGCATATATGTTGTTATTTGGTTACTAGGATCCCCTTTACCATTATACTTGCCAAATTAGGGAATTTCTATGTTTTGTGGAAATGGGATCCTTGTAATATATTGTGATGGTTTTCCATTTTGGTTATGGTTCATTATTGAGATTTTTTGTTGAAGTGAGATGAAATTTTGCAAAAGTTGGTTGATTATGGAATCATTAGTTGACATGTTTGAGGAATGTGGTGAAAATGGTGGAATTGTGTATGTGTTAGGTTGGCTACTATGTTGCAAATTTATGAGAGGAGATGGAACTTGAGGTGTGACATGGGAAGATCCAAAACCAAAATGATTTCCAGTGGAAAATGCCTATCATTGAAGGTATGCCAAGTGTTGGCCATATCATTGAAACAATGGTTAGATTTGTGTATGCAAGGATAGAGGCTATAGTTGTAGGGAGGGAATTTGACTTCCTCCTTGACTTTGAGTGTATCCCAAATTTTGAGCATAGCTATCCATTGTAGGTATATTATCATCAAAAATATACGCTAAGCCACACACAACCTCTAACCCATGATCATTATTAAGAAATTTCCTTATGTTGTCAATTATGGGAACCGTTGTACTAGAAAAGTATTTAGTACTCATAAAGTTTTATAGGTTTTCTAGGTCCTTGTCTAGTTTTCTCAATCTCTCTTCAGGGACATGGGTAACCATAGTCTAAACATTTGTAAAGGTAGGTGCTTACAAGGTTGTCATTGGCATGGTAACATCAAGAGTAAAGTCCAAGATGGGTTTAGTATTGACAACACTTGTCATGAAAGAGTTTGAAGATTCATGACCCACAATGGATGTACAACCAATTGAAGATTTCATAAGTCTAGAATTATGTCTCACAAGAGTGTTGGCAATAGGACACCAAGTCGTAAAACTCATACAAGTTTCAAAACACTGTGTACCCAAGATAAACACTAAATTTTTAAATAAAGATAGCACAACACTCAAAATCAAAATTTAGACAACAAGAACACTTTGAGAACACAAAAAAAAAGAGGTTATATAAATTTCAATAAAATAAATCTAGACATAAATGCCCAGGGCATTTGTCTCCATGATAGGTTATCTAAAACTTCAAAGGTTGACTATTTAGAGTATTGTTTAAGGTTCTCATATTTGTATTCAAATAGGTATAACAGTGAATTTTTTCAGATTTTTCTAACTTTAATATTGTAAACTTGAATAATGTAAACATGCAACAATGAAAATAGTAAATAACAACTTTGCAAGACAAAAACCAAATTAAGATAGCAAAAATGAATAAAAAACACAAAAAAATAGATGTCTGATGAAATTTTTAGTCAAAACTATTAGAAAATAGGCACCCAGGGCATTTGTGACTAGGACATGGTGATTGGAAATTGAAAATTTTATTATGCTTGCTACTATTTAAGGTTTCTAATTGTGCAAAGATAGTTTTGATAGAAAGTATTTTTCCATTTTTTTGCTGATTTTATGACTAAAATGAAAGATACAAGTATACAAATCTATGAAATGTGAATGCCAAATTTTCAATGCAATTTTTAGATGCAGTATGTGATGATTGACTAATTCTAAGATGCAAAATATTGAAGATGGTGATTGAATGCAATTTTGACACAAACTATTCAATTTTTTCACTTATTCGACTTAAATGAAAGATGAAACTATGCATGAAATGAACAACTTCATATTTGAATAAATTAATGAATGAAATTTCAATGTAGATCTGATCTAAATATGACTAAAACATCCTATCACAACCTATGAATGTAATATTTTTGTATTTTTATGACTTTGTGATGTAAAAATAAAACCCTAAATGAGAAATGAAAACTAGCACAATGCAAGATCTAGATCTAGGGTGAATTTTAGAAGGTATATAGTGTTTAAAAGTCAGGTTCACAAAAATAAAACATAGGAAAAAGGGAGTGGTGTAATTCCTTATAGACTCACACCTTTCTCAAGTTTCATTGATTGATTGAATTGAAGGGGGATAACTTGTGGATGTGATTTGGAAATGCAAAGATGGAATGAAGGATTGAGGGATTTGGACAAGGTATGAGGTTGAATTACAACCTGATAGATGAGTCAACCAACCCTTAACCAAATATAAAAACTCCCTAATGATGAAATGCAATGATCTAACTATGTTAAGAGTGCAATTTACTGTTATAATACAAATACATCAAATATAGGAATTCATAGATAAATTCGAATAGAAAAAATGAGAAGAGGACACTATGCACTTGTGATTCAAATTTGAAGCTAATTTTGGTGGGAAAAAATTCCCAGAGTGTGAGTGTCCTTATAGTATTTTTTAGATCTTCTTTTGAGGTCCTCTGGTGTAAGATCTACACTTTAGAATTCTACCCTCGGATCTGTCAAAACACTTTTGGATATATTTCTGCAATTGATTTTTCGTAGCTTAATAAGATGTATGACAACAAATACAACAACAAACAATTTTCCTTCAAGATCCTTCTAATCCTCTTCAAACCTGTAATATGCACATTCACAAAGAGGGAAATTTTGTGCCATATAGGGGCTTGTCTCCCCCGTGTAAGTGTTCCCACTTCCACAATGACAATTTCAATGATAAACTGATAGAATAAAGCAAGGAAATGATGAATAAACAAATGTTGCAACTCACCACCCTTCGATGGCTTCCTTGAAGGACTGAATTCATGAAAATCCCTTCAAGGACCTTGGATCTTGCTTGATATATTTCTTGAATTCTTTAATTTTATTGGATACCTACAAGAGGTTAGCCTTCAAAAAAAAATGATAACATGAACACACTTTAACTTAGATGAAGTTTTACATTATGTTCGGATCTTGAATTGGTGCAATAATTCTTTAAAATGCTTCTCTTGACTTTCTCAATAGTGCTCTTGACAATATTTTTTCCTCAATTGTATGTCTTAGATTTAAAATGATCAAAAGACTAGGCATTTATTCAATTTACCAAAAATTAAATCTCGATGGTTGACTTCAGATAATGGAATTGCAAATTTTAAATTGTCGACACTAACACATTTGAATTTGGAGCCAAAATAGGTGGACACTCACACCCACAATGTGAGTGTCCCAGCCCTATTTTTTGGGTTTTTAGGTGTCGGGGATAATATCTTAGATGATTGCAATTGAATTCCAATTGCAATTCCTCCAAAATTGTCAAAAAGGGATCATGAAATGTATAATTTAGGAGATTAAATACTCAATACAATAATTTAAGGGGGCAAAACATAAGGTGAAATTTTCATGGGTGACAATTTACGATGGTACACTCTACAATTAAAAAAATATGCACCCAATCAATCTTTTAGATTAAAATTTATGGCCTCCAGAAGTGGGCATAAGAAATGTAAAAACATGTTGGACACATAAAATATTTGTATGAGGGAATTACACTTGTCGACTAACTTATGATATGTGTCATTACACATTATAATATCTCTTTGGTTTTTGATAGTGGAACCAAAATAGAACACCTAGTTTTGTGAGTGAATTATAATGAGGTTATAACAAGTGGAAGGAATACACTATTTTTAGCTTGTTGACTCATCTTGAGATTTGGGTGTTGGATTTCTAGGCTAAGGATTTAGATGCCACTTTCTTAGGGGATTTAGCTCATGGTTTTGTAATTAACATTAAATATTTTTATATATTTTATCTCATATATATTTAGTCCTTGAGATGGAGATTTGTGAAGAGTTTTGTAGACAATGCTAAGTTAGAATTCCTTCAGATATCAGGTTGTTCATACTCTTGTGAAAACTTTATTTGTAAATGTATTCTAATTGTGTTTTTTACTAAATAATGCATTGGGTTGCTTTGTAAATGTATTACTTTGTAGTGTGGGTTTTCTTTCTTGAAAGGGTTTCCCTATATACATCTTTGTTATGTTATATTTCTTATTTTATGCTTATATATGTTTTATTTTTGGAATTGTTAAAATATCGAGATTTTTAGAACACTCTCTTCATGATTTTAGTGTAGGATGTTAGTTATTTTACCTAAGTAGCTCACTAGTAGGTCCTATTTACATTTTAAGTTTACCTAGATCATAGGGAATATTTTTAGAAGTCTTAGGTGTCATGTGATATTATATTATCTTATCATGATATTTAATACATGTTTCTTAGGTCATTTAATTATGTTGAGGTAGTTGTATCATTATACAAGATTAAGACACATGTCATGATCTTGTCTAATCCTATCTCACAAATTTCCTTTATAAGAAAGGCATCATATGTATTTTTACATATTCAATCAATCAATCTTGTATCCTTAATCATAGCAAGAAATTATTGCCATTTCTTTCTTGTAGAAGATATTTTGGTTTGGTAGTTGATTTTGGGGTGTTGGGAGTTCACATTCAACTCCTAAAAGTACCTATTTGAATCAACACCATAAGCGTTTCTATTTACCTTGTTTCCTTTCACAAATTCACTTGGTATCCATTTAACATTAATTTCACTTAATTTAGGAGCACATATCCACATATTTTTTTTAGGAGACCTTCATATTTCCATAACTCTCCCAAAGATTATGAACACTTGTATTAGGTTTTGTACTTTTGCTTTGAAGATGCTATTCACCAAATTTTCAACTTGTTGTCTTTACATAATTATCATCCACAAATACTTTAAATTTTCTTACTTAACTTGTAACAAATTCTTATGTTGGGGAGTATTGGGAGGAAGGGGTAAATATGTTATTTTCAACCTTTCTGGTTATTCTTTAAGCTTATTTATCATTGACTTTATTTGATTTCTTTTTTTTTAATATCATTATTTTTTCCTAAGCCTTCTCATGATCCTTGTATAATAATTTGGTAGTGGCTTCACTAAATTGTGTTGTATGAACAACCAAGGATGTAGTTTAGGGGTAGAGACTACACCAATTCTCTTTATAATAAATTTTCCCTTTAGATCAAGAGGAGTTTAATCACCATTTGGATTTCTTTCATAGGGGTACTCATCCAGTTTATGAAGATATTATTTTGAGGATCAAATGTCAATCATTCAGTAAATTTAGTAGTTCCTTTAGGACTATCAAACACTTCATATTTTCTTCTTGTTTTGACATCCAAAACAATGACATTTGAAAATAGTTCATCTTGGTAATAAGAGGCACCCACTCTATTTCACCAGTAGGCTTCCTTGCTTAGGAGTGATGTTTTCAATATAAATATCAAACAAAGGGAAATTTTTGAAGTTATTGCAACATATTTGATCTCTTCCCATTGCAATTCCTTTGCACCCTCATTTTTTGCTAAGAGTATCTTGTATTTTATCTTTAGATACTAAGCACAAGATTAAAATTCCTTGGTTTTAATAAATTACTCATTTTCTAGGAACTAATCACAAGCCTCCTATCTTACACCATTCATATTTATTTCTTTGAAGACTTCTTACATTTGTGTAGGAGATGGAGGAGGGCTTGAGCTTTTAGTATCTCCCCTATGATTAGGAAAAATAGTCATGTTTGACTTATTTAAGGGGTAGACCTCTCCCACACCTCAATTATATCATATTCCTCTAAGGGAATGACCTTTCTTGAAGCTAATCCCAATGGGATTGGTTGTTCAATTGCATTCCCATGCTTGCTTGTATGAAAGGTCAAACTAATTGTTGATTTATCATTTCTCAAGAATTTATTTTGTTACACTTCTCATGTGACTCTTAAACAAGTAAAATTTTGTAGAACTTGGGACCTTAGTGGCAAAAAATCTAGGTGGTAAAGGAGGCTCAAGATTAACTCCATGGTAAGTAGTATGATTCACATTCTTTTTAAATATTCTAGAGAGTTGCTTTACATTTTTTAACTTCATCCTAATTCTTTCAATTTCATCCTCTATCTCAATGAATTCACCTTTGTTTAATATTTTATTTTCTTCCTCTTATTATTTTCATGAAAAATGTGTATCCATATCCTTATAAGCCTATTATTTTCATGTTAGATTATCAATTCCTTATAATATATTTGCGGTCATGAAAGATATGTTGGTACTTTCTCTTTCCCATTTTCCTCAATCGATGAAATCCTCTAGATCCAAATCCTCACAATATTCATTGTTCATCTAATAATAAAAGGATCTCATCAATCTTCTCAAAGTATTTCTTACTATTAATATGTACTTCACCCTCTATAAAAATACTAGGAGGCATGAATCCAACTTTCTTCCCTTTTTTAAGAGATCAAAATTTGAATAATCTAACCATCTCAAAGCCTCTAAATAAGAAATTCTACTAGGGTATAATATTATGAGATCTCATAGCTCTTGATAATAATAATTCTATGAAATAGGAACCAATCACCTCACTTGTAGTATAATTTTACCTCAAGTACTGTAGACATGTAAAAATGACCTAACACATATCACATATCCTAAACTACATCTTTCCATTATCGGCATCACTTTCATTATCACTATTTTATTTCATCTCATTAACATCATTAATCCCCTTTTTAACATCATTAACATCATTAACCCTATTTTCTTGTATTAATTGATTAATCTTTAATTATTTAATTAATTCACTATGTCAACATCTAATTTAACTTTATTCCTCCTGATTAATTAAATAAATACAAGTTATTTAATTGTCACTAATATACCTTATTCATCTAGATCAATTAAATTATTATTATTAATCATTTAATTAAACCACTTTCCTTTCTCTAAATTTGAATAATTAAATCAATTATTCAAAGTCACTCAACATGGTCAATAAATAAATGTCTTTATTTTTTAAATTCAAAAGCAAACTTGCACGTTCATCTCCAATAATTAAATATTCAATTAATTAATTATCTTCACCCCTTTTTTATTGAGTAAATCATGACCACTGATTTCTCACTCTAATTGGTTGACTAACCCATTTATTTCCTAGCTCAACCTAACTTTCTCAATCCCACTAAACACTCAATCTGACTTTCCCAATCCCACCAATAATTCCAATCTAATCCCATTGATTATCCAATTAAAATCCTTAATTGGATCAATCAGAGGAGTTAACTAACCAATATATTTCCTCTCAACGGTTCTCAATCATTGATCATGATATTTCACTATTGAATCTCGATCATTCATTTGAAATCAAGAAATATATAAAACAACCTTCTTCATTCTAAAAAATGATAGAAGAATATAGAGAATTTGTGTGGAGAGGTCATGTTGAATTGACTATTGAATTCTTGAGAGCAAACACTTACATCTTTGATCACCATTAACATACCTTTTGAATATTTTGCACAACAATGGAGGCTTCGTATTGATCCAAGTAATCTAGCATCGATACGAATACACTTTGAAATGGGATGGTAGTATTGTAATTCATGAATTCAGTTTATTTTCTCTTTCATGATTGCATTGCTTGATTCATCGCTTTATAATTTCATTTCATGAGTAGGTTGGGATTTGTATTTGCGTTGACCTTTTTCATTTGATTTCATTGGTATTTCCTTATGCTTATTTTCCCTCTGCCTAGCATTGACATGATTGTGGACCTAATTTCAGGGCATGAAATGTTGTCACTGATGGATGGTTTCTCTAGGTACAATCAAATAAAGATAGCCCTTGAGTATCAACACAAAATAGCTTTCAACTGTGCATGGGGAAATTTTTGTTGGAACACCATGCCATTTGGTTTGAAGAATGTAGGGGAAACATACCAAAGAACCATGACCACATAGCCCCCAAAGATCAAATTTCACCTATGCACAAGGATCTTATCTTTTTTATTTCTTTTATTATCACATCTCTGGTATCTCTCAAAAATATCCATAAGGATTTAGAAAGGAAGGAATGGGGCATTGATTGTCAATTTTTTTGGTTCTACTTGCTAGATATTTTTATGATACTACCATGGTGAATACTTGTGTTGTTCTATGTGGAAGTCATTTTTAAGCATGTCGTGTAGTGGTTGCATGTTAGGTACTTCATACCTCTTTGTTTAACTAATCTAATTTTTTTGAAAACATCTTACCCATAGACTCTAACAGGGTTTTCGTATGTCTGGTATGAGCAAGAATATTCTTTTTTTGTAGAGTCAAAGTCCATGCAATGAATACAAAGCCACCTCGATTATTAATACCCAGGTGCATCATGTCTATTTTCTACATCAATAAGGGTTGCTAAAAACTAAGAAATCTCTATGAAAGAAAAAGAAAATTCATCAATGACTAACAACATCAATTTTCTTCTAAAGATCCAACTAACACTTCTTCTAACTAATGGCTCCATCTTGCATCACAATATCATTAGTACCACATGCATCATGCATAAAAAAAAAATCAGTACATATCATTACCATAATAAAATAAAAAACATCATACATCATGTATCATCATCCATCACATACATATATAAATCATACATCCATCCATATCATATAAATGCATTAAAAAAGTATAAAAAACCATGAGCATATATAAATCATCAACACATATAAGCATCCATAATCATCCATAAGCATCTCATAAACAAATAAATCCACATCAAAAATGCTATATCTCATATATATATCATCAAAGTGGAACATCATCAAATATCAGGTATGATACAACATCGAAGGAAATCAAGTATCATGTTAGATATCAAAATATACAAAATATATATGAGGCCTCAGCTGGGTCAATGAATGTATATAGAAAATAACATGTCTACACAAAGTCTTTGATACAATAAATAAGATCATAAAAATATCAACCCTGTTGATCCTGCCTTGGAGGGGCTACTCCCCATCATGATGGGACATGTGTTGGCTATGGGCAAGGGATGACTGAGGATGCATGATCTGCAAACATGGTTTTGGCTATTTGATCAACTGACCACCTAACTCGACACATGTCACACTACACTCTCCAAAGCGAGGGCGCCTCTATGCTCTGGTAAAAAAAGACTCATACAAGGTCTGATAATAGGTACTCTCTCGCATAAGCCAATCTCGCTCAACTTGGTACTGAGCCAGGGGAATGGAGGAGGTTAATGAAATATTTATTGCTAGCCTTTGCTGCTTCTCAATGGCCAACTCCTACCTCAAAGAATCTATCTCTTGATGGAGAGTATCCCTCTCTATAGTGACTATGGCAACCTGTGCCTCTGTGACCTAACATTGAGAAATCTTGGCATCCTTCTTTGTGGCCATAGCATCTCTATCTATTGTCAACTGCACTATATGACCTGCCATGTACCCTTGTGGAGGAGGTCTATGTGGTGCCTATGGTCCTTGCTACTATTTTCCATCTTGTGGTCCTTGTTGTCCATTATTTCCATCATGTTGATCCCAATAATCACCTCGGGATCTATCAAGCTACTCCATAATAATTTGTAACCTCTTCCTATCACCTCTCCTCCAATTAACACCAACCACCCTCTAGATCTACCCCGTCATTGGCTCGGTGCCAACAAGATCTGTAAATTGTAATGGTTGTTGGCATGCCCACCACTGATCAAAATATTGAGTCATATTTGGGTTCGAAGGACCAACTACCCATCCCCATCCAAATGATTCAAGTGCATGAAACTTGGAAACTACTATAGTAGAGGATGTTGTAGGCCCACAAACCCTAACCTTTCAGGCCATCCTCCTGAAGCATGCATGGTAATCATCAACAAATCTGGTCTACCTCTCTCTGAGTTGTCAAAGAACTCTATCAAGAAGATACTTATCAAGAATAGTATCAACACAACCTATGAGCCATTGTGTCTGTCTACAATAAGGCAACTACTCCATATCATCAGTATAAGCCTCACAGGCTATACATGGGCTCGAGATAAAATCAGTCATGTCATAAAAAATGCATCTCCAATAGTGTAACCTTCCAAGCCAAGTGTAATGAAAAAATCATAATATTTTTAGAAAAAGGGATCATCAACATCCCACTCATGTATACCATCTACCCTGGTCATTAGGATCCTCTCCTAGGCCCATACATGCAGAAGAGTCATGTCTGCTAAGATGAACTACCACCCCAATATACAACCTTGTGCATGTCTCAGTATAGATGCGCTAACATGCACATAACCCAAGCATATCTAGTCCCATGCTTCATCATCTACTCTATACAAATGCCCCAACCAATAGGAAATAACCTACCTTTGTGATCAAGCAATAGAGGCTTGATAATCAAACTAGCTAGCACTATAGACAAAGGATCAACACTATCGACAAATGGAGACAAGTCTATCTCAAAATCTACCACCTGTAGATGTCACGCACCAAATAATCATTGGATGGTGAGGGTACCTTTCCTAACATTATAAGTAATCTACTCACCATGAATGGGAATCCTCAAAATCCTCTACACATCCTCAAGGGTAACCATTGCCTCGCCTGTAGGAAGATGGAAGGACAGCATCTCAGAATGTCATCTCTCAACAAGTGTGGTCATCATCACCCTATGACATCTAATCTTGAGCATATAACAAATGTGTTGAAGACCAAAAATGTCAAGGAAGTCTCTCTCAACCTCTCTCAACCTAAAAATGAAATTGAATAGATGTGGTTGTCGTTTCCTGGAATACAATAGTTTGAGAATTGCTTGCAAACATTCAAACCACAATGTTAAAAATTTGATAGAAAAACAAATAACGAACTAAAACTACAAAAAATAGCTAAATCATTCATTTTTGACAATAGTGAGCCCTTTTTGGATAATAGTGGCATGATTTTATGAAAGCGGCCTTGTTTACTATGATAGCGACTAGTTTCCACGGTAACAAACTAGTTTCTATGAAAGTAGCTAGTTTCTACAACTGCGTCTACTTTTTACGATAGCACACAACTTTGACGATAGCGGTTATTTTTCTAAAAGGTTTACAATAGTGTGTATTTTTTATAAAATTGATAAACAATAGCGATCAAATTAAATTATAGCATGGAATTTTTACTATAACGGTAAACCTCCATAGTACACTAGAAACAAAATTGAGATAATAGCACGAAAAACATGAATTAACACTATCATCCTAAAAAAAAATAGCATTAATTACACAAACGAGAAATGACAAAAATAAGAATGGAAGGGGTACATATTGTGATGCTTGCGCTAGTTGGACTCCTGAATGAATGAACTGCATCTGCTCAGTGTAGGGCACTCAAAATCCTCGCCATCACAAATCAACAATTGCAGCAGTAAGATCTCTAGAGGCAAGAATTTCCTAAGGCTCATAGTGCAAATGAGGAAAATTTAACCCTAATTTCCTATTTTAACCCCCCCAAACCCTAATTTTTACCTTGGGAACCCTCCTAGGTTTAAATTTTGAGCACCCTAAAACATCCAAAAATATAAATGAGGGCCCTATAGCCTAAATTTTTTGTCCTCTATGCATCTAAACTACAACGAAACCTTGTCACGAGCTCGCCTGAAAAGTACTTTTTTTCGTCGGCCTCTCAAGGGGGCAGCCCAATGCCATATTATCTTTCTGCTGGCCACTGAGGCACAATGAGGCATATGAAATTTTTCAAATCTTGATCTGAACATAAAATTCTTTGAAACAATTTAACCAGTACCTTGTCTCAAAGAGGGGCAAAATGTAGACATGTAAAAATGACCTAACACATATCACATATCCTAAACTGCATTTTTCCATTATTGGCATCACTTTCATTATCACTATTGCATTTCATCTCATTAACATCATTAATCCCCTTTTTAACATCATTTACATCATTAACCCTAAATTTTCCTCTATTAATTGAGTATTCTTTAATTATTTAATTAATTCACTATGTCATCATCTAATTTAACTTTATTCCTCCCGATTAATTAAATAAACACAAGTTATTTAATTATGTCACTAATATACCTTATCCATCTAAATCAATTAAATTTTTATCATTAATAATTTAATTAAACCACTTTCCTTCCTCTAAATTTGAATAATTAAATCAATTATTCAAAATAACTCAACTTGGTCAACAAAACAAATATATATTTATTTGATAAAGTCAAAAGAAAACTTGCACGTTCATCTCCAACATTAATTAATTATCCTCGCCCCTTTTTGATTGAGTAAACTATGACCACTGATTTCTCACTCTAGTTGGTTGACTAACCCATCTATTTCCTAACTCAACCTGACTTTCTCAATCCCACTAAACACTCAATCTGAATTTCCCAATCCCACCAATCATTCCAATCTAATCCCACTAATTATCCAATTAAAATCCTTAATTGGATCAATCAGAGGAGTTAACATCTCATTGAAAAAATTCCCTACCTATGATCTTGCAATGAAATATTGTAGCATATCCTAATTTATATTGCAGATGATTATTATGAAAACCCTAAAAGCAAGAGGGAGGACAACCCTAACTCTCTGAAATTTGGTCACAATATTTAAATTACAACTCATAAACTAGGGGAGAGTAAGGGTTTGAATTACCAGGGATAACAGTTTTGTATAGTAGTGAAGGTGCTGGAAAACACTGTGTCCAAAGTAGGAAATAAATGATCAACTTGGAGCTTCAACAGAGTCTCTAAGATGGTTGATAATATATCTAAAGACTTCAACTTTTAATATACTAAGGATTTACCTAGAGAATAATTAAATTTCAAAATGCAAAGGACTTTTTGTAAAAATGTTGAGTTCTCTAGGGCTATAAACGAAAAAACATATGGATTCACATGTAGCATATTAATGGCATCCACCTTGCTCATATAGATTCATGCCACAATCAACCTATTCAAATTTCTTCTTTATCTAATGACCGAGATGCATTCCTTTGGCACTATATCAAATCTAATGGCCAATAGAATCACACCACATTTGTAACGTTCCAACCAATCAAAGTTTTAATCTTTTAAAATATCAAAGGGTTAGCAATCAAAATATTTTGTATTTCCAAAGGGTTGCAATTCAATTGGTTGAGCACAATTGGTGAGGGTGATGGTACATGTTCCTTAATTATTTCATTGACCAAAGTTCAAACTCTGGAAGGTATGAAATAAAAGATGAAGCCATGATGGTGTCCTAGATGACTTTGGTGGAATAACTTATATTTATATTATGAGGACATTTGAGTTTTATTATTTGGTAATTTAATATGATTAAATATTTAAAAATTGGTTAATTATGATTTGTTGACTTTCTTTTAAAGATAGAGTTTTGGAGATTAGAGTAATTATCATCACAATATCGATGATAGAATCTTATTTTTATAAATATTATGTAAATTATTTTATTAGAAAAACTAACCTATCAGTAGGTATTTCTATTAAATAAATATAATTTTTTAAAAATTATTTGATTTATCCTACACTCTTGAATTACTGATTATGTGAATTTAAATACCAACAATATTATTATTCAATTGAATAAAATTAGTAGATTTTCTTTCTGTGGAGTTTTTGATTCAAGGAAAGAGTGCCTGAACCTTAAGATTTAATTATTATATAAATATAGAGAATATGTACACATTTTTTTATCAAGATTTGGACAAGTTTGAAGAAGTTTTGTTTATGATTTTTTTTAAATGATGTTATAAAGAGATTCGCAAATTAATATAATTAATTTTAACAAATAATACAATTTAGTTTTGAAAGGTTGAATCTTATTCGTGAAATTCTTGTAGGACCATGTGTTTACAACTTGAACTAAAAAATGTTTAGAATTGAATTTAAATTGTCTTCATTGAAACTAGGAAAGATTCTAAAAAGAGAATTTAGTTAGTTGGAAACTAGGAACAAAGGTGAATCTAACATAGATAAATTTTTAAATGTATGAATAATTTGAATGAGGTGTATGTAGAATATGAATAAAATTAATTTAAATTGACTAAATTTTAAATTAGAAGCTAATCAAAATCTTAGGTTTCATTATATGAGAAAGAGAGTAGAATTAAACCCTATATTTTGATTTGAAACCTATAAAAATAAAATTGACATAAATAGGATTAAAAAATGAATCTAAATGATTGTCTATGTTCATTGACGATCAAATTACTATTTTATATTATGTAGTAAGGTTATAATTTTGATGAAAAATGATTTGAGGCAAAATAGTCAGAATCATGTTTTGGTCAAATTGAAAGGATGAAGTTTTAAAAGTTGATTATTTGATTACTAAAGAATGTTACTAGGGCAAATAAAAATTTAGATCCATCTATCTTTTGGAAATTCAATGTTGTTTATGTTCTAAATACTTAAGAAGACTTATCTTTCTTATTCCTATGTGTGTACTTGTATTTGAAATTTGAGTTGATTAGAGATCTATAGGAAGTTTGGTTGTAAATTTGTGCAATTATATCTTGAAAAATATATTAGTTGGGCTTTAAAAACCATGTTTTATGTTAGAGTTTTCATTAGGGTTGTAAGAATTTTATGAAATACTAGGATTCAATCTAGAAGTAGAGATCTAATCCATGATTTAGGGACTGGTGAGATGTGGCATGCATAGGTGAGTTGCACTTTAATTAAAATAATTATAATTTCTCAACTCAATGTGACTAGAGATTTAAAAAATATAACTAATTAGTCAACCGCCTACATGGAGGAGTTAACTAAATGCATGAGAGAATTAGGGAGAGTTGATTGTTGCATGAATGAGTTAATTGATTGCATAGGTGAGTGAAGTGGATTTGATTGATGAGTGGGAATGACAATGACTCTAAGTGAACTGATTAGACTAAGGAGTCAACTAGATGAGATGAAATTATTTAATTTAATAATTAATTAATTGAATTAGTGGTGCACATGAGGTGGATATTAATATTTAATTATTGTATTAATGGATAAATATGTGAATAATTATGCATACTTGATGAACAATAATTAATTTATTAAATGGATGAATAATACTAGCCAAATTTAATTAAATAACTTAGGGATTATTTAATTAATTCATTAGGCATTAGGTGATAATGTGTGTCCAAGATGATGATGATATGTGTGTAGGTGATGGATGAATAAATTATATGATGATTAGATAAAATCATGACCTAGGTGATATGTTGATTAAGTGATGTGATAGGATAAAATCAAGACCTAGGTGATAAGATGATTATGTGATGATAAAGTGATGTAGTGAATGATCAAATGCACTAGGAAATGAATGAATGACTTAGGTAAGTTTGGATGATTTTGATTAATGGATAAGGTCCTATGAGGTGAGTGGATGAATCAGGTGATGATTGAATGAGACATATGATTAATGGATAGGGTCCTATTGGTTTGAATGAACGACTTAGGTAATATTAGGTGAAATCAATGAGGCAAGTGAGGGTGGAATATTTTAGGTGTCTATAGAGCCACTAATAGGCACTAGGGCCTAGGTTGGGCATTGGAGTCTACATCAAGGGTTGAGATGGGCACTAGAGTTTTTATCAAGGCCTAAGTTGGGTGCTAGAGTCTTCACGAGTTCCTACATTCAACACCAAAGCCTTGTGGTACTTTTTTTTAGTTTTTTTATTGGTAATCTTGAGTGTCTAGGTGTCTAATTCCTAGAACTATTGGAAAGGTCTATTGTAAAACAATTTATTCTTACCTTAGTAGAAATAATATTTTAATACATGGTTTGAATGAAAAATATAAGTTTAGTCTTTCAATTGGAGTATAATTTTAGTTTCATGCACTAGTTGCTCTAAAAAAAATGATTTAGGATTACCTTACACCCTTTATAGTGATAATAATGACCAAAAAAATTAAGAAAACAAATGAATCAAAAAAATTGTGGATTAATTTGATAACCAAAATGAAAGAAAAATTAAAAAGAGAAGACCCACATGTGAATCTAAACTCAAATACAAGGTATGCAGGTAGCCTATGGAAGAAGGAATTCCATATGAATAATTTTGTTAACCATATTACTTGTAGTTTATCTCTATAACATGAATTAGAATTTGATAGATCTTCAAAAAAGACTATTTTTGCACCCCATGTACATTAAAGGATTGATAAATGATTAGCAGTTGATTATGTCAAAGCAATATGATGAGATATAAATCTTGATTTATACATTGCAATATTGAAAGCATGGCTTATGTAACTAGTTGAATTAGAGGCTAACTAGATGAAGTGTATGAAGTATTCTTGTTTATGATTGTAATTAAAATAATGTTGTATTATTTAGAGAAGTTATTTGAATAGATTATGAGTGAATATTTTCTATTATTTATAGGAAGTATAAGTGATTTGATATTCTCTATTGTTAATTTCATAGATAGTAAATGGTCATGTTCATTGTTAATTTTGTATTAGGATAAAGATTGGTTGGAACATAGTTTATAATTGAAATGTAAAACTGTGAACCTAACTTTTTCTAGATGAACTAGTGATCCTAGAAGACATGTGTGCATGTTTTCTTGTATGTATCTTGGTTTTATGATGCTATAAAATACTTAAATGCAAGTGATGTGTTACTTTAATTTTTTAGATCATTTGGCGGGGGTTATATTGGGACCCTTTCACTTTAATTTCTAGGTTTGTTAATGGGAATCATATCCCATACAATTCATTTACAAGAATACTACTTTATCTAATGCTCTACCACTAGGGGAACTACTGTAGTTACTTATCAATTATCTCATCTTCTAGGACAACCATTTCACCTTGTTCTTACCTTCATTACTCTCATGCAATCATCCAACTTGAAAATTGTATACTTCTAAATCTTTGGTGTGCTCATTTATCTTGAATGTCTTTCCTTCTATCTCCTCTTGCAAGGGAATCTGTAGTATGTACCTACTCTAGGTTGAATACTTCACTACCTATCTTTAAATATTTGGTATGCTCATTTGGCTTGGACACCTCCCCTCCTATCTCATCCTATAGGGAACCTATGGCATGTCTATCCTCCACATTGAATTCTTCACCATCAATTTCCTCCTACAAGGAACATCTTTCATGATTTTGTTTACTCATTCCTTCCTATAATGGCATGGTTTTAATTATGATTTATTGCATATTATTACTTATGATTTAACTCATTAGTAGTTGATATTGAAATATCTTTTTTGTGGTACATATCTAAGATTGCAAGTTTTTCAAACACCCACTTTAAAAACTAATCTTTGATTTCTTCATCCTTGAAGGTAATAATATTTACAAGTGATTTATTTATTTTAGTGGGATTGGTTTCCTTAAATTTATTGTAAATCATCATAGTTTTTGGAAGAAATATTTATATATTCAAGGTTTTGAAAAAAAATAAGTTCTTGAGCTTCAATAGTTATGATTTCATGTAATAAATAAAATTCCTATTTTTTGTTACTATTGTGTTTCATTTTTTGTAGAGGGAGGGTGTTACTTTTGTCGTAACTTTATTTATTATATTACAATTTATTGGTATTATAATAATCATATGGAGGAGATAAGGATGATAGGTGGGAGGAAAGAATAATACCATAGAGTGCATGTAGTGACCCTCCATGATTCACCCCTTCTTGATGTTTGTGTGTGATGCTTGTGGCGTTTTGGTACTCTTGCTTGTGTTATTGATTTAGAAATGATATTTATTGTTGTTTATCAAATGCTTGATAAATGTCGGTTATTTAATGTATTAGAATAAGTCATTAATAAGGAAGTGTCATGATAAATAAATATAATTGTAGGTGTATAATAATAGTAATAATGAAATAAATTTATAGTGTAATATTATAATTAATAATAATAATAATAATAAATCTGGCTATTGATAATAAAGAATAAAAGAATTATTCAAAATAATTAATTGGTTATTAAATGGGATATAATTAAATGCATGAGCATTTTAGTTTGTATTGGAAATGTGATGGTGGAGAAAATGGTGCTATTACTAGAAGGGCTTGGTGGGCACCTATTAGGGTTTTTTTCAAGATTTGCATGAGGAGGTTAGTTACAATTCAAAAATGTATTACTTTGTTAGTTATTGAATTGGGGGCAGCGGCAAAAAAAATTAAGGAATTGCTAAAGAAAGATGGAACGGAAGGCTTTTGTGAGATTTTGATGGGGAATTCTTGCGATAAGATAGAGGGTGGTTGTTTTGTCTTCAGGGGGGGATCGACCCACTTGTTTTGAATCGTCATTAACAAGCAAAGCTATGGAGCACTATACGGGCTTACACCTTTGAATGGGAAGATCTCGGTGCAGACGAAAAAAAGTATACTGCATCAAAGAGTTCAACCCAACAAAGGATCATGGGGAAAAAACCTATTTAGGTGCAGCTATCAAAGGGAAGGCGAGGTTGTTAGTTGCACAATTGAGAATGGGATCGCACCATCTTAGATGCGAGACTGGTAGGTGGAAGATACCTAAAGAGACTTGGGAAGAAATAACGTGCGTATTCTATAATAAGGGAGCAGTGGAGACGGAATGACACTTCGTCATGGAATGCACTGCTTATGAAGATATCCACAATTAGTACACAAATAGTTTGGGGGTGGACAATATGCAACAGTTATTTGAGGAGGATAAGATCAATCAGACGGCCAACCTTCTAGTCAAAATCAATAGCAGGAGGTCCGACTTAGAAAAGAGTTCGAAGATAAATTAAGTTGTTTGTCTCGGTCCCACAGACTATTTAGTCTAGTGGACGTCATTAAAATATTTCATTCATTCATTCGATTGTTCAATTAGGAGGGTGTTGTGAAAGAGATAGTAAAAAGGAAGAGCTCAACATATTCAGCGAGTGTGTTGCAAATTAAACTACTCTTACAACAATTTCTCTTGCAACAATCTTAGAGATGAAAATTGGATGCAGCATGGCAATCTGAACATACTCGGAGGTTTTTAAAAACTCCAATAGTTGTTCGACAACCAATGCAATTGCTAATCTTTCCCTAAGGTGACTGATAAATGATTCCATTTTCTTCTCTTCCTTAGCATTAAGTAAAAGTCTCGAATCTGGAAATACCCCATTGCTTTCATTTGCCAGGCCAATTTCTCATAAATGTTAAATCATCTCATTTCAATCAATCTCATCTTCCTTTAATCATTCCATCTCCTTGTCACATAGAAAAATATTTCAAGAGACAAACGTTTAACATTCGAATACAAACAGAGGGAAATTAATTAATCCTTCAATTCGAGATCTCATCAATCCACTGTTGGAAAAATAAATTCACATCTTAAACTAATACCAAAATACACACACCGATCTGGTCAAAGTCACAAAATATGTCTCATGAAAATTGGCTATGTTATCTCCTTGCACCAAACAACTATGAATGTAGATTAATATGAATCAAATTTATTCTCAATGGTGCTCTCCAATACGATAGAAGGTTCTTGGGTCAACCTTAATTCATTCTTAGTTATTATATAGATTTTGATTGTTTCAAAGGTATGTCTTATCCTTTTGTAGGAGCATTTGGTTAAAGAAATTAATTTAAAATAAGTACTAAATCCATGCTTTTATATTTTTCCACATTAGTGGTTGAGTCAGTGTTTTGGAGGTACTCTTAATGCATATAAATATATGTAAGTTATATTATGACACTTCACATGTAATTTTAACTTTTGTGCTTCTATGCTTATATTTTGTTAAGTTTCTTCTTTCCGTTAATAGCTAACGTGCAATTAAGCGATATTATACTCTAATCCTTAAGGCATGTCCCCTGTTGCTTAGCTTATTTTGGCTAGTAGCCATTGCTTAACTTATTTAGGAAACTGCTTATCTTATTTGTGGAGTTGGTGGCCCATGAAAGTTAATTTTGCTGCTTATTTTTAAGCAGCCAGCTAAAATTTGAATTTATAATATTTAATAATAACTTGTGCAATTAAAATTTGAAAAGAAAAAAATGAAACCAAATATTAAAAAAGAGGGAAAGAAATATGTGAAATCATGTGGCATTTTTTACATTATGCAGCTGCTGCTTATTTTCAATTTTTAAGCACTACCTACTTAAAAAGACTCCAAATTATCATTTTTCTATTTCAATTTTTTTTGCATGGGAACACTATAATTGCTTAAATTTAAGCCAAAAACATGCTTAAGCAACTGCATGGGGACAAAGGGTTATTGTCTTACTTCTTGCCTTGTTGTTAGCTTTCACACGCGATTATTCCACTTTTCCTTTTCTTTTTTTTTTATGGAGGTTTCAGACCTGTGAGGCAGCCCAGCGGAGGCATGAAGCCTGCGAGCTGCCAACCAGCGAAGGCCACCACATAAATGATTTAGGAACCCGATACGGGCCCACACGTGCACCTCTTCAGCTTAGAGCCAAGGATTGAGGGGCATCCACGCTGCCAAATTCGCCCACTTTTCCTTTTGAGAACCGGTGTAGATAGAACTTTATATTGGGTATTTTGCACGTATGTTCTCACTTTGTACTAATTACTATTCAGGGTTGTTATTGGTAACCTCAGTATTATTATTTTTATTGTTCTAGGTAGTAGTCATTTGTGTAAAGTGGTTATTCAAAATGGAAGTAGTGTTTTATGTGTGTCTGTATGTTAATATATGTATAAATATGTTTGTTATATCATAGTTTGGCATATATATATATATATATATTTATGTATGTATGTATACTTGTTTATAAATTATGACATTAGGAAAAGATTAGTGTTGTCTTGTAAAAAATTATGGATGGAGTTAGTAAATTGGAAAATGGATTAAAAACGAAAAGAAATTAATTTTATCATATGTAGACAAAAGAAGGATTTATTAAATGAATGAAATAGAGTAGAAATTTAATGATTGTTGATTTCTTATAATTGCTTGAATAGTAAATTATTTGTTGGGTATCATGTTGTGTGGAAATTATGTCCTGGTGATGAATTATGAGTACGATTTTGGAATTTAAGTTGATTTTGATTGTTGTGATTGTTATCGTGGTTGCTATGTATGGCTTGTTGACTTCTTGAATTGAGCATCATGTCATTAATTGGAAATTGGTGGTTGGGTATCATGTAAGAAGAAAATTAAGGTCTCCCTTGGATGCCCTATTGGTTGATTTTACTTTTAATTTTGATTGTGAGATCATGTTATTGTTGCCACTTTGATTGGGGAACCATTGTGTTAGTGAGTTGTTAGTCTTCCAGAGGTTGGGGAAAGAGTTTTCTTTATGATTGGATTTTCATATTGGTTCTTTGTGAACACTTGATTCTTTTTGGTTTATGATTATGTGGGTTCTGGTCTTGCACTGTGGAATTGATATCTATGGTGACTTTGTGCAAGTTGGTGCATGCCTTGCCTATGTGATAATTCATGTGGTTTCATATGTTGTGCAAGTTGTCTTACCATGTGAGTGGACTGTATAGTATTTTGTTGCTAGTAGGGGGAAATCGCTCTCAATGGGGGTTAGGCACACAAAGTAGCAAGTCTGGGGTAACTCATTGAGAGTCTCTTAATCAGTGATAACCTAAAATAAATTAGGAGGTTGGGTAGTTCATATTAATCGAGATAATGCCTCACTCATGGCTCAAGTGTTTGTTTAGGCTTGAGATGAGTGGGAAGGCTTGAAATGACAAGATCAATTACCTTTCCCTCTTGGAAGGTATGTTTATCCCGCATGAGTTTGCATGGGGGTCTAGCGGCCGGTAGAGATGGCCAAGGTAACCCAAGATGGGGGTTCAGTAGCCTAGGAAGGTTACATCGGGGTAACCCATAACAAACTATGTGATGACACTCCTCCCTATAGAAACCTCGTATGCCATGTTTGTTTCCCCCTTATTGTTATTGTACCTCTAGAAGTGGTTATTTCTTTATGTTTTATTTGTTACTTTATATGTTGGATTCAGGTTATCCCTTGTGTCATCTTTTGTCTCTTGTTTGTTGTGGTGGAACCTTAATGCTATCTCCTAGCACGGGGGGTGGACCTTAGGGTTCCACATGGTTGGGTGGAACATGTTATGCACTCCATTAGGTTTCCTTGCTAATTTTTGTGTCCATGGTGATTACTCTTGATGATGTGGACTCCTACACTTGTCAGAGTTTGTGTGGACTATCTTCCATGTTCTTGTTTTGTACTATAAATCAGTTGTATCATACATTTTACTCAGATGTATGTTCCTCCCTATTGATCTCAAGAAGCAGTTTGTAATAGTGTAATATTGTAATTAAGTGTGAACTCTCTCTTATCATGGATAATGTAAATGATGTATCTTGCTTATTTGAATTGATTAAATGATCTTTTATGTTGTGATATTGATGACATGAAATGGATGTTCATAATGGTGATTATATAATGTGATGGATTTAATGTTTGATTAGTCATGTTAATAGATTTATTCTTGTTAGTTTGGTTAAATGGATTTTAGTAGCGTAGTCATGAAAACTTAGAGGATCAATGTAGGTTACATGTTAACTTATATTCTACAACCCTTGTATGTTGCACTTCAAAAAAAAATTATTCCATTTTTATGTGATGTAGTGTATTGTCCTCTAGGGTTTTGTGGTGGGTCATTACACATAGTATCAGAGCCTAGGAGCATACACTAGGTACTCTAGATACATATGATCCCATTACGTTGACCTAGTTAGTTGTACACTTAAGTTTATGTTTTCCCTTTTTGGTTATCCTCGCTTAGCAACCCAAGATTAGTCCATATGCGATGTTTGCCCAATGGTGCAGAAAACCGGTGGAAAGGATAGGTAGTGTGTAATGCACCAAAATCCTACCTACCGGGGATGCATTACAGACCCTTGTGCAGCCTTGTGATGTGTTTCCTAGTGATGTGAATTTTTGTGTATGTGAAGAATGTGTGTTAAATATGGAATTTTATGTTTATGATGTGACGAATTGTGCTTTATGTTTTTGAAAAGGCGTAAAATTATGATCTTGTGTCACATATGTTATGAGATTTGTGTGTTCAATAATGAATAAAATGGAATGTCTTGCATGAAAATGATGAGTGTTCAACAAAACATGTATGCCTTGTGTGCATAATTTTGCTACGTTTTGTGGTAGTATAGCATTTTGATGCAATGAATCAACTTTAATGATAGATATGTAGTGGATTGTTTATGATGTTATTATTGTTATTCATTGATGTGGATTATTGTTTGAAGTGTCTTGGTAGGAGGGACAGTGTAGCATTACTCGTTCGCGAGTACCTTGCTACTCTGTGAATTCCTCTCACGGTGTGCTTGATTTTTTGATATATATATATATATATATATATATATGGTTTGATAGTTTGTTTGATGCAGGTTGTAGGTACTTGGTGGCATCGAATCCACCTAAATTTTTAGGTCTGAGTGTGCCTTAAAATCCAATTGGAAACATTGAAAATGGAGATGAAAAAGGTCCCCTACCCTTGCCATCATCCTTGATGAGGATGATTACCCAGTTAGTCACCCATCAGTCATGTTTGTGTTCATGGTCAGTAGTTCTCATCTTTTGTCCTTGTTGATATTGTTTCACTTGATAATTTTTTGTGCTTGTATTTTCATATGTTTTATTCTAATGATGCGACTTCCAGGAGTAATTTGAATCCTTGGGGGGAGGATGTAGTGTGATAGGATGTTGTTATACCTATCTCTTTAGTTGAAAAAAAACAACAAATATCGACCCGACAATGTTCAAGGCTATATGCAATAGGATACTTCTTGACTATCTCTCTCGAATTTTCTAGGTGAATGGGATGGCTTGAAATAAGACTTAAACTAAAGGCCATTAAACTAGAAAGCTTAGAAATTTTTAAACTAGAAAACAAGAAATCACTAATCTAAAAATCATAACAACTAAACTAGAAAGCATCGAAATGATTAAACTAATAAATGCATATAAATTGATGAAATGGAAAAATAGGTAAAAAAATTATGAAACATTTAACCAATAACAGATTAAAAAAATTAACAACTAACAGAAAGCAACCTATCAAACTAAACTTAGCACTAAGAAAAGGTGCACCAGAACTTTAACTAACTAGAGTTCACACTTTATCATTTACAGAATATAAATAACAAAACTCTTAGAAATAAAATACTTATCTATCTATTCCTACTATCCCTTGAGTGGCCAACTTGCGGGCTTCTCTATGTCTAACTCGGATCACATAAACTGGTAACTTCAAAACTATTCCGTCCAAACCAATTCCATGACCAATACTTAACAAAACAGAATAAGGTAAACAAGATTCGCTTTATTCATATTAAGAGAGTTGAAAATCATAGCTCAGAGATTCATTACAACAACATAATGATATTCTCCAAAAAAAATTTCATTCTGAAAATTTCATACTTATACAAAAACTTGATTACCAGAATCCTAAAATTTAAAAGGTAGAAAGCACCTCCGAAAAATTCTTCAACCGATCCTTAACAAACTAACTAACTTTAGATCCATACATAAACATTAAATAGGCTCATAATGAACCATAATTATTTTTAATAGAAAATAACAAAACACTATAGAAGCTTCGATGCATCAAATGCCCTATAATTCCAACGCCTAAACTTTCGACGCCAGTCTTCAACTTTATGGAGTTGGCATTGAATCTTCAATATTGAGAGATTCTTCATTGAATTCTTTCCCGTTGGGCATGATGACCAATTAGTCATGAGGAACCTATTTTACTTCTGCAAAATCTAAACTATTAAGTCAGCGTGGGTTAGTAAATCCCAACTAATTTCAAGAAATAAAGTTTATACAATTTCCTCAAAAAGGAAGCACTTATTTATCCTAAAGGTATATAATTGGTAGAGTAGAGGACTGGAAAAATCATAGGAAAGTGTTTTTAATCAATGTTATCGATGAGGTTATTTTTACCTCATCATTTCCTCCCCTTCCTAAGTCTAATTAGGTCCTCCTGCTTCTTATTGTGGGCCATGTATTTTATTCCTTCTATTCACATTTTGTTCTTCACATTTGGAACTAAGATCATACTCATCATTTTCCTTTGTGTCAAAGTGCATTGGCTCTTTTAGGAAACCCTGATTCAGAGCAATCCTTTCTTTCCATTTCTCAAAAATTTCATCACTCTGATTCATGTTGATATATATGCTAGGAGGTGGTGAAAGCAACAAAGGAGGTCTATATCTCATACCAATCTAGTCAGACTTCAATTGTGCAAGGATATCAGTTATTTCTACTGCCCTCCTATATGGCCACTTGATATTAAGGGGTGATATTATTTCCCTCTTCAAAGATACATGGGAAGAGGGGTATACCTTTCTTCACATCCATGTCAGGCTTTCCCTATAAGCTTTGGCCCTTTTTGCTAGAAATGGTCATAACACAGTCAAAGATTGTTGTTATATTTAGTTTTTATAACCTTTTTTAACTTAAAGCTCAAAAATTTTGCCTTGAAGGCAAAAGGCTTCCTGTGTGGATATATCATGTTCAACGCAACAGTTCTTTATGCATGTAGATATTATTTTTATCTTTCTTGTCAGTGAATTTTATTTCACATTGTTGAGA
Organism: Sequoiadendron giganteum; assembly: GCA_007115665.2. Lineage (NCBI taxonomy): Eukaryota > Viridiplantae > Streptophyta > Pinopsida > Cupressales > Cupressaceae > Sequoiadendron > Sequoiadendron giganteum. The sequence continues at coordinate 406,091,563 of CM021101.1, forward strand.
GAAATGATCTCAATTGGACTTCTCCAACAGACAGATTAACATAGAAATTTATACATTCTTCTACAAATAAATTATGCACAAAGAATTCAGACAACATGTCTTGTTGTTTAGGAGTTGATTCAACAAATATTTTGACAAATTCTTTATCATTAAGGTTATATGGCTGGTTATTGTAAATTTGGAGCATTTTTCATCTCATAATTTGTTCATTAAGGAACATGGCATACAATCTAGATGGTCTTCTACAAGTTAGCAATAACTCACCAATCTAGAAAGCATCATGTTTTCTCTGTAAACTCTATCAGATGATTCTTTTAGAAACACCAACTCTTTCTTCAATCGAGCATTATCCTTGGTCATTTCTCTTCGAAAGTAGCACCTTTCCATCCATTTCATGAGCAATGGAGGTATTCTCACCTGAAACCACTCTATCACAATTGGCTCAATCTATATTTCTTTAGACTCTATTACATGTTTAATATTGAGTTCATGTAGGTCTTGCTCTAATTCCATAATTTTACTCATAGAGGCATTCAACTCACTTTCTTGTATGTTCCTCTCTTCTTCAAAAGCAGAACATAATTGTATGAAATTATTGGTTAACTTCCTTATTTCTTCATTTTTCACAGAAATAGTGTGACACATAATTATTATTTTTATCATCTGCTTGTTGAACTTGAAATTATAATTATTCAATCATTGTATCTCTTTGTTCAATTTGCATTTTCAAGTTCACAATTTCTTGATCCCTCTTCCCTATAATTGCATTATATGCCTGAAGTTCTTCCAGTTGTTGATTTATTTGTTCTTTGCTTTCTTTCAATTGATTTCTTAACGCAACAATTTCTTCATTCACTTTTTCTACTTCTACTCTTCTTTGATCAAATTTTTCATCTGCAATGCTACCAGAAAAAGGTAAATTGACATTTTATATATCTACACCAAATTTAGTATATGGTACATTTCCTTCATCAAGCACATCAAATGAACTAGACTCAACAATTTTATCAACAAAAGAAGAAAATTGTCTTACTGCTTCATCATCAACATATGCACTATAGGGTGATTGTTCCCCTTTCTCGTCTTGCTTCTCTGAGGATAAAATATTCTCCCTTTCCACCCTAGGATATTGTTCAGGCTATAGATCACTCCCTCGTATTTCCTCTTCACTAGGTGGGGTATCAATATCTATATTCTATTCTATAGTCCTTAATTTCCTCTTTTTAGGAGCATTCAAGACTTCAAGAGGTGAATTCTCATTGGATTCGGTAGAAAATATTTTTCTCCTCCATAAAGTAGGTGTTACCTAAGAAGTAGTCTTAGCCCGCTTCTTCCTCTTCCAAGGAGGTTCCTCTTCTTCAGAATGAACAACCTCTACATTAGACTACTCTAGATTTTCTGACAATAAGCAATGCTTCCGGTGCATGGTCCCCGGGGGTGATTGAAGCCTGATGAAGTTCAGGAGCATCAAGAGCAACAGAGGAGGGTTCCCTTGTAGATTGAACCATTTCTTTTTATGATTCTCCTTCTTCACCATGTGTATCAAACTCTTCATTCTCATATTTTTATAGAAATTTTTGCCATCTTTCCTCTGGTTTCTTGCGGAAGTGGTATTTACAAAATAATTGAATTAGGCCATGATGTTTAAGTGGACCAATACCAACCTTATACCTCTCCATCATTACAATAACTAAATCACACAAAAATGTGGGAACATTAATCCTGAAAGCGGAGTCTTCAACGCCATGGCGCAAATGGGTCAATAACTGAAAAGGAGGTCCTACCACAGTAACTATTTTCCCTTCATAAGTGAAGTGTTTAATTATCCATGTTATGACAATTCGCCATGGCTAATTGGCATTCTCTAAAATCCCTTGTTATGTCCCCTGTAATACCCCTCCGTTTTGCTTCTTGTGTGTTTGCTTTATGCTATGTTTGGGATGCAGCTACTATTATACTGGACACACTTGGTTGTTTGTGTTTTGATTGCTACTATTGAGCGACATTGATTATTGTGTGATGTGGATTATCTGACTATTGTTTCACATGCATTATGGATTATTGATGTTAGTAGAGTTAGCTTGAGATATTGTATTACGTGAATTCTGATCATGATGTAATGTCAGTCTTTGATGAGTGTATTGGTGAAGAGGACGGTTCGCATCACTCGCTTGTGAGCGCCCTGCGAATCCGTGATTTCTTCTTCATGGTGTGTATTATATAGTGGATATACTGTATTTTGTTGTTTACTTGGTTTCAGGTTGCAGGTACATGACATCGACTCCACCTGGTTTCACAGGTTTGAGCGTGTCGATCCAACGGTTAAGTTGAAAGGGAGATAGTAACTAGGTAACATGTGTCAGGTCTACACCCTAGCCTTAGTGTGTCGATAGTCATGTTTTGTGAGTCATACTTATTTGATTTAATGTTATGTGATTTTATTAGATGCATTATTATTTGTTTAAAGTTTAGAATAATTGCATTGTATAAAATTGTGATTATTTTAATATTAAATTTAAAATTATGCTTTGATGTCTGTTTAAAAGTTTTTAATGAAATTTAATTTAATTAAATTAATTAAATTTTAAACTCAAAAGGGTTAAATTTAGTTATTAAATACTTAAAATTGATTAATTAAGTTTATTAAATTAAATTAAATTATGAGAAATTGAAAAGAAATGAAAATTGTATTTTATTTCAATTTTGTGTTTTCGAAAATTAGAAAAGAAGAAAATATCTAATTCTCTACTTTGCATGCAAAAGAGAATTAGGGTTGGATTAGATATTTAAGTTTTAATGGGAATGCGTGTTTTCAATTTTTGGAGAGAGGTTTTTTTTGGAAGGATTGATATTTTCAGAGGAATTGGAGAATTTTTAAAGAAATTGCACAAGTAGGGTTTTGAATCAAATTTTGGAATTTGGAATTGGAATTGGTTGCACTTTTGGGGAAAAGCTTGGAGGAGGCTTCTATAAAGAAATTTCATCATCTTTTGTAGCATCACATTCCAGGTTTTATACTTGATGTTTATTTCAATTTTTAATTTAATGGTTGAGGAAATTTTGATAAATTTACTGTAGGAAATTATTTAGTATACAAAACCATAGATCCATTGTTTAAATTTCAATTTAAAATGTTCTCAAACATTTAGGATTTATGGTAGAAAATCTAGTTTGAAAAATAATCAGATTTTGAAGTGCAAATTTAAACCCTATAGAAAATTACATTGAAAATCAACAAAAAATTAATTATGTACAAAGTTCTTGTTTAAATTTCTCTAAAGTCTGTAAGAATTAATTGTAGGAAATTAAAATTATACCTTTTGTATATTGGAAGGAAATTCTGGAAAATTTGAAGAATTTTTTTATTACTGGTTTTTTTATATTTTCTCAATTTTTCTTGTTTTAGGAATTCTGGTTAAAAGAAAATTATATATAAAAATTTAAATATATATTTATATTTAAATTATATGGATTGCATATATTTTATAAAAATATATATCTACAAGTTAAATCCTTAAGTCTGTAAATACTTTGTGGTTAAGACTTTTGTCTCAAAAAATGTGCCTGTGTAAAGGCAGTTTTTCCCTTTTTACATTTTTTTGGAATCTGTGTATAAATAAATAAATAAATAAAATTGAAAATATAACTAGTTATAATGAAATAAAGTTAATACAAAAGTTTTAAAAAAAATAAATAAATATAAACAAATTTTTTTATGGAGGGCCACACCCATGGTTTAGTGGGAGGGACGCTATCATGGGACAGTGCACCCACCCTTTGAGGAACGCGCTGTCACATGACACCGCCGGCCCCCATGTGACCTGTGGTGCGTCCGACCGGTACATAGTACCATCGGCGCCCACAGAACTCTGTCTGCGGGTACGGGTAAGACTGGCCCATCATTATATTGTTTTTTTTTAATTTGTATTTTTTTTTATATATGTACAGTTTAATCTGTAATTCGAATTTAGAAAAAAAAAATCATTTTTGAATATATATACAGTAAATATATATATAAATACTGTATATTTGGTTTATTAAATAATAATTATATTCTGTATGAATATAATATAAATATATATATACAATAGGTATATATAAATATATTTTATATGAATATGTGAATGAGTTATTTAATTTAGTATTCTATTTTTTTTTTGAGAATTATAGATCTGGTTTGATTAAATGGGGATGAGATTATCTTCAGTATTAAACAAATATAAATATCTAGATAATAGTCAGTTTATTTTTTTTATTTATATTTAAATGTGTACCTGATTAAGAGTTTGCATCTATTATTTAATTTGTGAATATGAAAGAAGTGGATAAGTTAGTTAAGATTTCTGAAAGAGACATTTCTTCCATGAGTATATTTGGTTTAAATACAAATTTGATATCTTGTATTGTTTAAATTGAATTTATTCTTTCCTTGTAAAAGTAGAGGTAATAATTCAGTTTATTATTTATTTTACTGAAGCAATTGGCTGTTTACTAAAAAGTATTAGTTAGGGAGATGAATTTAATATATCCAAATATAGCTTGATTTCTTGTTTTTGCTTAATGTTAATATTTTTTTTCCCGTATATTGATTGCTTGGGAATGGGTAATCGTGTTCTGTATTGTAAAGTCTTCCAGAGATTGTGGATCATTCCCTTGTTAAATTAATGATCGGTTTTTCCTTGGGTAGATTTATTTGAGTTGTTTTCCTCCAAGTGTTGGAGTGAGATTCTTTATTTGTCATCTCCTAGTTTAGGAGAGACTGAGTTATTCAGTTCTATAACACTTGAGTTACCCTTGGAGTCTAGATTTGAGTAGTGAGTTATCCATTAGAGGAGTGGCTTTTGCTAGGGGCCGGAGCCCAAAGAGGTAAACCGGGTAACCTTCGAAATTTTTTTTAAGAAGTGATAATTAAATTAAAGTACTTAGATGACTAAGATGCATTCACATTAACCAAAATAAAATTAACCTCACTCGCAGACACAAGGGCTTGTTTAGACTTGGGGTGAGTGAGAAGGCCTGGAACGGCAAGGTCAACTAGCTTGTCCATACGAAAGGTAGTTGATTCCGCTTGAGTGAGTATGAGGGTTGGGATTCGGTTGAGGTCACCAAGATTACCGAAGCCTATGAAGGATGCCCAAAGGAGATCTCATGATGCACCTTGCGATGACACTCTATCTAGGATAACCTTGAGTTTATGTTGTGTGTATGGTTTCTTTAGCACACTTGATTTTGTTGTGTCTAGAAGCAATGTAACCATGTTAGTGTTAGATTTATATTGTGCATTTGTATGGTTGAGTTAGTTTGTCCAGTTATTCAGCCTTTGGCTAGAGGTAGTAGATTTCTTTTCCATGTTGTATTTTTACTATCTCCTAGCATGGGGGGTGGGCCTTCGGGTACCACTAGGTTGGGTGGAACATGCACCAAAACCGTTGGGTCCCCCTTTGTTCTTTAGTTCATGGAAGCGTGACATCCAGTTGGACAGCTCGCGGATATTGTTATTCTCTTCTTGTACTGTTGTAATTCTTCTAGTATCAGTTGTATTTACCCCTCTTGATGTTATGAGGTGGATCTTGTAATTATTATACTTATGTATTTTGACTCATTCTGGGAATGAGGATTGTAATCTTGTAATGGTTTATGTAATGGAATTATGTGATGGTTAATCTATTCTTATCTTGTATTTACTTATGTTGAATGTATGTCATTCTTGAGTTATTTAATGCAATGTAATTTAGATGATGTATGTTAATGGGAAATTAAGTAATCTCGATTACGTAGCCTTAGGGGAGGTTGTCAATTATAGGTGAACATGTATGTATAATTCATCTTAATAAAAAAAAATTAGTACGCTTTTGTAGTGAATTGAAACTTCCTCTAGGGTTGTGTGGCAGGGCATTGAAAAGGAGGTCCTACCATAGTAACTATTTTCCCTTCATAAGTGAAGTATTTAATTATCCATGTTATGACAATTCGCCATGGCTTAGGAATTGACATTTTCTAAAATCCCTTGTTATGTCCCCTAGTGCTTATGGTTACCAAAGGTTGGGGCTCACCTTCCCTATGGAACAATTCTACCATATTTTGATAGGTAATTTGTGTGGTCTCAGATAAATTAATACCCTCATTTTTTAAACCAGAGAGATGAGAAATGATATTTGTAATCACCCGGAAACACTTTCCTTGCACCACTGTCTACCTATCTTCAAAGTTCTCCACAAATTCTTTCACTAACTGCTCTAAATTCCCTTCAAACTTTTTGATGAATTCGAGTCATCCTACCTTCTCAAACAGGCTTGCAATATTTCCCAATGCAAGAAATTTCTTTGTCGAAGTTGGCTCAGACTTTTTCTTAGCTCCCCCCATTTTTCTTTCCTTAATTCCTTCCTCAAATTATGCAATAATGCCTCAAGAATACTTAGTTTTAGTCTTTGAATTCCAGGAGAAAAAGGAATACGACTTCGTCACAACCGATGGAGGGAAACAATTAATCCATCTTGCTTGAATTATGTTGTGTAATTATGGCAATTAAGCATGGGAAAATAAGTGAATGTAGTCGTACTTCATGCAATCACTCAATGTCTTAATTTACTAAATTAGGAAAGGAAGAAACTCGTACCAATTAATTAACCTTTATTCAAAATAATTATTAACTTTAAGAAAAAATGTACTTACCTTACATCTCGTCATTAACTTGAACTTCACTCACCTTTGCTAACATAATAGATCAGTTGTACAATTCGCGAGGGTGACGGTGGCATTTATTATGAGGTGGATGGGTTGGCTATTAATTAATAAATTCATTATGAAGAAAATTTTGTCATAATAATTGTATTTATTATGAAAATATTTGGTATTATCGGGCGGTATGAAGATATACGGCATGGATAATGAAAAAAAGAAAGAAATGGGCATCTGTAAAACTCGAAGAAATCAAAGCATGAAAATAGAAAGGGAATTTAAAAAGTTTTGGAGCATCATTGAGAGATGCGACCAGAAAGTGGAATAAGTTCCGAAGCATCAGTGGAGATACTATCGAAGCACAACAACACAAAGTTTCAGAGCATCATTGGGAGATGTGACCAGAAAATGGAACAAGTTCTAGAGCATCGATGAAGATACTATCGGAATGCAGCAGCACAAATTTCTGGAGCATCGAGTGGAGACGCTCTCGAAACGAGGTAACGCAAAATTTTGGAGCATCGGTGATGACACTCTCAAAACATAGCGGCAAAATTTTTCGGAGCATCGTCAAAAGACGCAGCCAGAGCAACAACCAAAAGTTTTTGCAGCATCGTCAAAAGATGCAGTCGAAGTAGCAACCGAAATTTTTTGGAGCATCATCAGAAGATGCAGCCAGCATAGAAGAACAACAAAATTATGGAGCATCAATAAGGGATGCAATCAGAATGCAACAAGAAAAATTTTGGAGCATCGTTGTAATACCCCTTCATTTTGCTCCTTATTTGGTTTGCTTTATGTTATGTTTGGTTGCAGTTACTTTGATATTAGATACATTTTGTGATGATGTTTTGTTCGCTACTATTAAGTGACAACTATTATTGTGTGATGTGTTGATCTAATTATTGTTTCACATGCATTATGGATTAATGATGTTGTAGAGTTAGCATGAAATGTTATTATGAGACTATTGAAATTATGATAGAAGTGTCAGTTTCGATGAGTGTATTGGTGAAGAAGACGGGTTCGCATCACTCGCTTGTGAGCGTCCTACGAATCCGTAATTCCTTCTTCACGGTGTGTATTATATGCTGGATATATTGTATGATGTTGTTTACTTGGTTGCAGGATTGCAGGTACATGACATCGACTCCACCTGGTTTCACAGGTTTGAGCGTGTCGATCCAACAGTTAAGTTGAACGGGAAATAGTAGCTAGGTAACTTGTGTCAAGTCTACACCCTAGCCATAGTGTGTCGTCAGTGGTATGTGTCGAGTCATTCATTGCCTTGGTTTAATGTTATTTAATTTTGAAAGATTCTTGATTTGGAAATAGATATTTAGAATAATTGCATTTAAATCATGTTGATGGTTATTTAATTTACATTATGCAAGGTGGATAAAAGTCTATATTTAAATTAATTAATTATGTTTAATTTATTTAATTAATTAAATTTAATCCAAGGGGGTTGAATTTAGTGATTAAATAATTTAATTAATTAATTAAACGTGATGCAAGAAAATGAAAGGAAATAAAAGAATTAAAATTAATTTTGGAATTTAATTTCAACGTGTGGGAATTAAATTAGAAATTGTAATTAAATATTTATTCAGGAAATTAGTTGCAACTTTGGAATTTAATTTATTATTTGAAATTGTTTTTTAATTGAAAGTGGAATTCAAAAATTGAAATTGAATTTGCATGTAATGTGAATTAGGGTTGAATTAGATATTTTTGATTTATAAAGAATACATGTTTTAATTTTAAGGGGAAAAAAAGTCTTTTAGAAAAAAAAAATACATTTTTACAGCAAAAAAGAAATTTTGGAAAAATTTGCACAAAGGAAGGGTTTGAAGAAAGTTTGATTGTAGAATTGATTGGAGGAAATATTGTTTGCATTTGTTGGGTTTTGGATTGGATTCATTGGATGATTGAAGAAAATTCAGGAAATTTTTGGAGGAGGCTTGCAGCAGAAATTCATTATTGCCTGTAGCTTCTTGAACCAGGTTTTCCTCTTTGTGTTTTATTGTTCTTGATTGTTTTTAAAATAGTAGTGATTAGAGATTTGTTTGTTAAATCTGTTTTAGAAAATAAATTTGTTGTTAGAAGAAAAGAATCAAATAAATTTGCAGCTTTTGTTTTGTGAAAATTCTTGAGTGAAAATTGTGAAAACCTCAGTTGAATTTAATTTGTTTGAGGAAATTGATTATTTTGGTTTGGATTCAAACATAGAGATTGAGCAATGTTTTTAGAATGTTTTTAGAAATGAAACCCTCTGTTTATTATTAAAAATCGGATTTAAAAATCCGCAGGGTAGTTATATTTTTCATGGCAAAATGGTCTGGTTGCGTTGCGTACAATTCCACTATCACAAACTGGGTTGTCAGGAAATTTAAAGAGTATCTGCGTCTTAGAATTTTCTTATCCCTATAAAAAAATCGTAAATACCCAGATCGTATTTTTTGAGTTATGCTTGAAACACGAGACTGTTGTTAAGTTATTTCCTCGTGGCTGCTCTGACAATAAAATAATAATAAATTGATATTTATAAATATTAATATTTTATGTATTGTTATTATAATATTAAAATATTATTTAATAATATTTTATATTATAATTTATAATATTAAAGTATTATATTTATTTATATTATTTTAAATAAAATTTGTATATTAGATTAGTGGAAATAAAATTATAAACATATGGAGAAATTATTGTTTATTCTAAAATGGCATGTTAAAGTTTAATTGAAGGAGTTAAATATCTAATTTAAAAAATGCATAATTTAAGATTTAATTGTGAAATTTAAATTCATATATAAAAGGCCCAATTATTAATTTGATTTAATTGGAAAAATATATATATGATATTGGGTTATAGTCCAAATACTGATCTTATTTTAACACAATAAGTTATGGAAAAAACCAAATGTTAATTTGATTAATTTTATAATGATTTAATTTGCAAAGGCAATTGGTTATTTAATTTAAAGCGAAATGTTTTGAGTTATAGATGAAAATACTTATTTTGTTAAGAGCAATTAGAGAATTAAATATTAGTGTAATACCCCCCCAAAATTTAATATGTTTTATTTGTTGAAATTTAATATGTTTTATTAAATAATGTATTATTTAATAAAATATATTAATATATATACATATGATGTATATTTACATGTTGTTTTCAATCAGGAGTATAATTAGTTTTTAATTTGTTTTATTTAAGTGCATGTATTTGAGTTGCATGGAGATTTTAAAAAAAGATAAGGTTAAATGCATGATTAAATTGTTAGGGAAAATGATATTTTAAGATATTTTATAATTGCATGGTCAAATAGATAAGGAAAGAGATATTTTATAAATTCCATGCTTAGATAGAAAATTGATTGAATTATATGAGTTAGCTAGAAAACGAAAAAAATCCAATTAGATGTGTACTTGTGTTGGTTTTTGAATGCATGGTCGAATTGTAAAAAAAAAAGGATATTTAAATATATCGAAGAATTGTAGAAGTATTTATATTTGAATGTTTGTTTAATTAATGAGATTTAATTGGAAAAAAAATAAATAAATGCATGGTTAAATAGAAAAGCCAAGAGTTATTTTTATACATTGATAAAATGACATGTTTTGAATAGAGAATTGAAAAGATATAGGTTTTGGATAGAAATAGAATATAGTAATGGCAATAGTTTATGTTGTATTGGAAGTAAATATAGGAAATAAATATATTTGAAAAGGAAAATATTTATTATGTTTTATTTATTTTCATAGAGCAAATTAATCGTGGTGATTGGAATGTTAAAGGGTATATATAATTAAATTCATTAATATATATATTTGGTGTCTATATAATATAGAGCATATATAAATATTTTAAGTGTAAATTCATTATCGTTTTTTCTTTTAATAAGGTGTCTGCAATATGTTATTGAATAGAGATTTAAAAATGGTTTGATTAGTGTATATGGGAAAATGGATAGAGAAACAATATTTTATGATATTAAAGGGATTGAATGTTTTAAATAGAAAATTGAATGAGATGTAAGATTTGGTTAGAGAATGGAAAAGTTTATTTGCATGGATTTGTGTCGTTTTAAAAGTAAATTAAAAAGTTGTGTATATTGATGAGGCAAATAGTTATTTTAGTTTATGATATTTCAATTAAATCAATTAATTATTGTGAATGAAATATGAAAGAGATATGGATTTAGTATATCCAAAAATAGTAATTTTCTAGTGATTGTCTTAAATATTCTAGTTTCTCTGTATTTCGTAAAGGGATGTAAGTTTAAATTGTTTAAGATTTTTTTTAATGGAAATAGAAATATGGGTATATGATTATTTGAGTTATCCCTGTAAGTGTGTCTTTACCTTTGTTAACGCCACCGATTGAATGAATATGGATTTAGGAAATCCAAATAGTAGATTTGAATTAATGTCTTGAATGCTTCCGTAGCTATGTCGTCATGTTGTATGTTGGAATATGGAATTATGTGTTAGTCCAAATTTGTAAGTTTTCCTGATGAACTTAGTGAATGAGGGTTGTCGAATCTTTATGTCAACCAGTTGTTCTTCCCTTGTGTAGTGTAGGGTGTATTTTCTGTTAGAACCGATTTTCACGAACGGAGATGTTTGCACCTCCTTGGTTTAGGAGCGGATTATGGGATCTATGTCTCCTTGTATGGAGTGACCTTGTTATGTGGTTTCATCTTGTTGCCTCCTGAGAAAGGAGTGGTTTTTGTATTGTGCGTCTCGTTGTCGAGAGCGGTTCTATTATAGATGTTACCTCCAGTGTTTGGAGATGGGTTCATCTTTGTCGCCTCCTGAGAAAGGAGTGGACTATGTGTTTTATTGCCTCCAAAATGTTTGGAGTGAGTTCTTATATTTGTTTCCTCCTAGAGTTGGAGTGGTTATGTTTTCTAATTTGTGTGCACTTGAGATTCCCTTGGTGATTGGTATTGTATACATGTATGGTTCTCTGAACATACTCGGTCTATTTTATGTCTGGAAGCAATGTCAGTGTTGTACCTGAGATGTACTTGTTTAGTTCATTTGTTTGGTTATGTCAGTATGAGTCTGCCTTTGGTTAGTGATTGTAGATCTTTGTCCATGTTATGTGGTTACTATCTCTTAGCATGGGGGGTGGGCCTTCGGGTACCACATTGGTGGGGTGGAACATGCACCAAAACCGTTGGGTCCCCCTTGATCTTCAATTCATGGAGGCGAGACATCCATATGGACAGCTCGCGGTTCTTATTGTATTTTTTAGCATTGTAATATTTCTATTTGTATAAGTTATTTTATCCCTCTTATGTTTATGAGGTGGATTTCTGTAATTGTAATCTTATGTACTATTATCTCATTCTGGGAATGAGTGTTGTAACTATTGGATTAAGGTAATGATTATGAGATGGTATCTTGGTTGAATATCTTATTATGTTATGTGGTATTCTTATGATATATGATGTTTATTTCATAAAGCTCATAATGCTTTGGTTATATGTAATATGTATGTGTGGGTTTAAGTAATCCTAACCTTGTAGCCTTAGAGGTTGTTGTTAATTAGTAAGTGGATGTGTATGTTATTACACTTTATAAAAAAAAATTGGTTCAGTTAAGTTGTTAATTACAACTTCCTTTAGGGTTACTTGGCGGGGCATTACAATCGTTGAAAGATGTGGCCAGATGAAAAAAGGAAAATATACAGCTTGGATCTTGAATTTTCCACAGCATCAAAGAGAGATGACCAGAAGGCAAGAGCAACACGCGAGTCATCATCATTGAGTTGTGCAAGTTATAGAGCATAAGAGCAACAGTGTCAACAAGTTTCGGAGCATCGCAGCAACCCGAATAACAAGTTCTAGAGCATCGGTGAAAGATGCACTAGAATCTGTTTTCAAGGAAAAATGAAGTCCTACGAGAGCAAAAACAAAAATTAGCCAAGTCCAAGAGGTGAAAAATTCAGAAGAAATGCTTTGAATGGAAATTTATACACATGCATTTGTTTTTAAGGTAAACAAGATAAAAAAAATATTGACTCTACAAGAGCAGAGTCGATGCATTGGATCTCTCCTTGTGTTTCTACCATTTTTGTGAATTCCTCTTTATTAACCGGTTTATGGTAGATGTGTAGTTGATGCCCATTGACTAGGAGGGTTTGGGTATCACCATCGACGGGTTTCAACTAGACTAACCCATTTGAAAATACCTCAAAAAAATTGTATGGCCCGAGCCAGTGAGTTTTGAGTTTACCTTGGTGATCCTTGTATTGGATTCAAACAATAGGGTCTAATCCCCATTATGAAACTCCCTTCCTTAATATTCTTTTCAGGCCAGAATTTATGTTGTTGTTGTGCACTAGTTCAGTTTGATGGATAGCCTCCAAGCAAAGCTCATCCAACTCGCTAAGTTTTAAGAATCTCTCCACCTAGGCATGTTTAAGATCTATTCCCAACTCCATGGTTGTTCACAATGTTTGGAGTTCAAATTCAATAGGTAAGAGAGGATTTTTCCCAAACACCATCTCGTATGGACTAAAACCAATAGTTGACTTCCACATCATGTTATAAGCCCAGACGACTTCAGGTAGTTTCCTAGCCCAATCTTTTCTTCCTGATGACACAGTTTTTGTTAAGATGTTTTTGAGCTCTCTGTTTGTAACTTCCACCTGACCATTTTCCTGAGGGTGGTAGGGTGATGATTTATTATGAATAACTTGGAAATGGTCAATAAAAGCCAATAGAACCTTGGACATGAATTGAGGACCTTGGTCTATAACAATCATCCTAAGAGCTCCAAACCTGAGAAAAAATTTATTGTAGAGGAAATCAACCACCTGCTCCTCCCTCACAACTCGCAGAGCTTGAACTTCTTCCCACTTAGTTAGATAAACGATACAAACTAGAATATACTCCTTCCCTTGTGAGGTCAGATCTATTGGATTGATGAAGTCCAATCCCTATTTTTCAAATGGTTCGAGGACTACCTGGGGTTGAAGGGGCATTTCATTAGATTTTGTTGGTCTCCCTACCCTTTGACATTCATCACAGTGGTGGACATATTTTTTGACATCCTTATGCATAGAAGGTTAGTAGTAACCTACACCTAAGATCTTATGGGAGGTTCTCTTTGCAGAATAATGTCCTCCGAAAGGATCATTGTGACAAGATCTTAAGATACTATAGGTTTCATCTTCCCTAACACATTGTTGTAGGACCATATTAGGTCCACATCTAAACAGGATCCCATTAATCCATTTGAAAGGAATGATGTCTCTTACAAGGAGTCTCTTCTGTTTAGACGTGAAAGAAGGTGGCACTTATGAGGTAGCCAAATAATTGGCAATATCAGAAAACCAGGGTGTCTTAGTAGAGATGGTGAACAAATTCTCATCTGGGAACTTGTCCTATACCAAAGCACATTCACCATCCCCCTGTTTGATTTGGGATAAAAAATCTGCGACTACATTGAATTTTCCTTGTTTATCAACAATTGTCACATTGAATTCTTGAAGAATCAGTAACCATCTAATTATCCTCCCATTCACTACAGGTTTATTCATGAGGTTTTTTATGTCCAAATGGTCTATATACACCATTACTTTATATCCTGTAATGTAATGTCAAAATTTCTTAATTGCATGAATTACAAGTAAGAATTCCTTCTCTGTTGTCATGTAATTTCTTTTAGTTGGAGTCTAATTCTTACTAATGAAGTATATAGCATACTTCCCTTCATTCTCATCTTCTTGTCCTAAGACTACTCCAATGGCATCATTAGACGCATCAACATAAATATGGAATGGTAAGTTACAATTAGGTCCACGAAGGACAGGAGTCGAGATAAGCTTCCCCTTGATAATTTTGAATGATGACTAACACTCAGGTGTCCAAGTAAACTCCACATTCTTTTGGAGGAACACAAACATAGGAGCTACAATTTTGCTGAAGTTTTCTATGAACCTTATGTAGTATCCAGCATGCCCTAAGAAACTTCTAACATCAATCTGGGTTTTTGGGGTGACCAATTGTTGTATCACTTCAATTTTCTTTGGATCAAATTTTATTCCATCAACAGAGATATGATGTCCCAGCACAATTCCTTGTTCTACCATTATTAGGAATTTCTCATGGCTTAGGGACAAATGATGATCCTCACATCGTTTCATCACTTTGTTTGGGCTTTGGAGAGCTTCATCAAAATTTGAGCCATGGACAGTGAAGTCATCCATGTACATCTCCATGCATTCATTTACCATCTCAACAAATATAGCTAGGATGGCTCTTTGGAACATTGCAGGAGCATTGCAGAGCCCAAAGGGAAGGACCCTATATGCAAATATTCCCTATGGACATGTAAAGGTCATTTTATCCTAGTCTTTTGCTGCCCTGTATCCGGTTGTACCCACTAAATCCATCCTGAAATGAGAAATATTTCTTCCCAGTCAAGTTATCTAGAACCTAGTCTATGAATGGTAGGGGAAAATAATCTTTGTGGGTCACCTTGTTAAGTTCCCTATAGTCTACACATATTCTCCACTTTCCATTATTTTTGAGGACCACAACTAGTGGTGAAACCCAATTACTATCAAAAATGGGATAAATAAATCCCACTTTTAGGAGTTTCTCAATCTCAGTTTTGACAATATCTTTCAAGGTAGGGTTGATTCTTCTTTGCGGTTGGCAAATAGGTTCAGTGTAGATATGATGAGTGCACACACTAGGGTGAATTCCCCTCATATCCATGTAATCCCAAGCAAAGGCCTTGGATCTATTTACTATGACATGTCAAAGAGTTTATGTTCTTCTAGCTTGATCAACCAACTGTTAATGTTCAAAGTTTTTCCTGGCAGCAGCATGATGGATTTAACACCCGGATGGTTGGATGCAACAGTATACATTGGTCTTTTCAAAGTGTTGAGGGGGCAGCTATGAGGTATAGTATTATGAATTCTGGCAATATCCTCAAATATTTTTTTTTTTTTTTGGGATGATATTCGCCAAAGGACAAGGTAGTCCCATAAAACTAGTACTATCGAATTCAGTATTTTCTATATTGATGGGCTGCCCTAATATTTCTTCCACTTCCAACATCTCCTCATTGCTTGAATCCATGGTGATATTTTCCATATTATTTTCTAATTCATCTTCTAGTTCTTCACCATGTTGTTTGATAACTACCATATCCAATGAAGCTAGGTTTTCCTGTCTGTTGGGACTTTCTAGTTCATCAACCCACACTTTATTAGATTTAGCAGGCTTGGCGGGAGGGTACAAGAATAATTTTTTTCTATTTGAACCATGTGAAATGGTCATTCCTCCCTCCCTACAGTCAATTTTGGCCGCAACTATTATTAGCCATGGTCTCCCTAGAATTATGGGGTAGCTTTCCTTTGGTGTAAGAGATTGAATTACCTAAAAGTCTATAGGATATTCCCATCCATTAACTTTGAAAAGAATATACTCAAGGACACCCTTGGGAATGGCTATGGCCTAGTTTTCCATCTGTAAGACTATGGTTGTAGGGCGTAAGTCAGAAAGCCCTAATTCTTCTATTACATCAACAATCATTACATTAATGGATGCTCCCAAGTCAACCAATGCATTAGGTATTTCCAGTTCCTTAATTGTGACTATTATTAGTGGACTACCTAGATCATCATATTTCATAGCAGTGGTCTTTCCAGCTAAGAAATCAGTTAAATAACCATTTATGTGGATAGTGTTTATTTTCTTTGGTTTCCTTCCCAGGGTCTTAATACACAATTTTTTGATCAATTGGTTTAGCTCTAGAATCTCCTTGATGGCTTGTAATAAAGGAACCTCAATTTGTAAATGTTTGATTTCTTGAATCAACGCAGTTTCGGTGGTTGAAGACATTTCTAGAGCAACTCTCATAGTGGTTGGTTTAAGGTGCTCTGAAAAAGGTGCTTGTATTTTTTTTTTGGTAGGTGAATTGTTCACATTTTCTGTTGGAGACTAACCCTCCCCTTCCTGAGGTAGGCCAGAAGCTCCAGTTGGAGATGGGGGAACAATTTTGTCTTGAATAATTTTCGGGGTTGGTTCATCAGTTATGGAAGTTGTTTTTGTGGACTCAATAGATTTCATAATAGATTTGTCTAATATCTCAACAATGGTCGATGGTTGAAGTGTTTTCTCAGATCTCAATTGCAAGTTTCCACAATGTATGGTGTTTATTCCATTTACATTATCTTGTCTGGTGGAATACAATGGGGCATTCTGGCAGTTGTTATTTGGATTTGGAACCAGTTGCATCGGAAGTTGTGGTTGATTAACTTACTTAGTTTGTTGAGTATTTTGGGGAGGTGGCGAGAAATTTTTCTGTTCGTTAGGTCCTCTCCTTGGGCCAGTGTAAAATTGATTGTGAGGTTGGTTCCATTGAGGAGAGGAGTTTTGAGGATACCATTGATGTTGAGTTTGATTGTGCCATTGAGAATTTCCCCATGACTGGTTTTTCCATTCAGGTAACCCCCAAGGATAAGTTCCCCAATTAAGAGGTACTTGAGGTGGAACCTGAGGCCAAGGTGTTTCCCATTGATTATTATTCCAATTTTTTTGTGGTCTCCAGGAAGGATTTGAATTTTGGCCATAAGAAAAATCTCCCTCGGTTGTCTAATTTACAAAGTTGAATTCCTCCTCCATCAGGCTTGTTCTCCTCTTGGAGTTCTCTATGGAATTCAGAAGCTCGCACTACTCAGTGGGATGGTCCTTATCACAAACCTGACAGATAAAAACTTTGTCAACTTTTTCCAAAGGACATTCCCTTAGCAGATGTTTATTCTGGCACCTAGGGCAGTAGATAGCTAAGGTCTCAAGATTTCGCTTTTTAGCTTGTATTCCATCTGACGTGGTATTCAACTAAACCGGAATGTCAGTCTTAAGGTTGGCTATATCCTCACACAATTTCCCTATCTCATTGGAACCTTTGAAAAGGATAGAACTTTCGGATCCCTCCTCGAGTTCGGGAGAAGTTTCGACATAGCTCCATGATTTGACCAAGGTCTTGTTGAGACACATCCCCTTTTCCCATTAAATCCAAGCTCCTTCGAGCATCATCATCAAGACCTTTGAGAAATATGGTCTTTAAAATCTCAAAACTTATGAATTTTGCGCCACATCGTTTGCATAAGAAGAGAAACCTATCCAGGTAATCTTCAAGGCTCTAGTCTTCGTTCTATCTCAGTTTGAACAGTTCTTCCTTTCTATTACTCACACAACAGTAACTCTGGTACTTATCCAGAAAAATGGTTTCTATGTCATCCCAAGAGGTGATGGATCCCGAGGCCATCCCCATGAACCAACGTGTAATGCCCCAGATTTAACACTCAAAATAAATTTAAAGACAAAACACAATTATCAAACTTCGCTCAAAAAATGCTTGCAACACTCCCAAAGATGCCACCAAAGAAGACACTACAAGGAAGCATACACCATTTTACCAATCATAAACTGTAATTCTTTTAGATAGATAACTAAATTTATTAGACCATCATGGTCAGTTCAAGAGGAGACATGGAATCCACGTCTCCAAGGTAGATTTAAATAGTTCATCTAACCCAAAATTAATCTAAAACATTATATAAGTCACATGCCAACAATAACATATATATATTAGTAGTAACCACAAGAATAATAAGAAAACAAATCCTAGGGGCCAGAGCTAGTCCTCGGGGGCTCGTCTTAGATGGTCTTGCCTACGTATATACTTCTCAGAGGCATCGTAGTTCAACTATCACATCTCATACTGGGTTACTTACAATGAGGGTATCTCCCCTCGAGGTCAACATATAACTTTAACTTGACACAACATAATCCCAATAATGTTTATGTACCCTAAACTCAATTCCTTGCTCAACATACTTCATGCCCCCTATTTTGTAAGTTATAACACTATAAGAAGTAATAACACCACTATGTCACAAGAATAACTATTCAATTGGCTATACCCTTCCATTAAATAATTGGCATACCAAAGACTAATGAGTAACCACAAAAATGGATGTGTACTAATACATTTCAAGTAGGGACTACAATATGATAAAGATTAACAACTTAAAATTTATTTCGAAGCCAAATTCATGCCATCCTTAAAACAAAATAATGTTTAAACTTAATAGTTCTCAATGATATAAACTAAGTATTACTAACTTAATTAATAATGTATGAAATATAACTAAGGTCATATGAGTGATAACAACAATATGATAATCATATGAACTATATATTTGTTAACAACCTTTGTAAATGATAATCAAGCCAATAGTCTAACTTGTTTTATAAATAACGATAAAGTTTGATAATAATTCTAAAAGATAAGATTTTGTCAATAGGTTGTCTCGAGAACCATTGTTCCTAATTTACCATTGAATTTGCTTAATTATTACAAATTATCAAAAGGTGATATTATTCGTACATCTATAGAATTTGTACTACTAGGTCTATATTTAATTAAGACTATTCACAAAATACTGCATCCAAGATAATGGATGGCAATTTGATAACTATGCACTATTATGAATGCTTAATCATTAATAACATTGTAAGGATTAAACTTGATATGTAAGGCATTATTTGGAATCATCATTCTCCATACTAAAATAAATTAAATGATGCTTCTTAGTCGAACTTCTATTTGTAGCATTCAATAATTAAATAAAATAAAACATTTTAAAATAGAAGGATATTATTAATCATTCACCTTCACAACTAAATTTACAACTAAGAGTATTTTGATGATTAGTATGTTCATTATAGGGTTGACAAAAAGGAAAATCAATCCTATGAAATATTAACATCTAAATAGAAATGATAATCATGTCTTTTTGTGGATACTAGATCTTTATAATTTATTTAATTTATTTATATCAAAATATCAACTTAATGGACAATCTATTTGATAACCCGTACTGATATCAACACAATTCATTTGGAAGCAGTGCATTGTTCACTCCAACCCTGCTGGAATATCTAACAGGATTATTTTCCCTTGGGAAAGGTCACCTACCATATTGGTTGGATGTTTTGATTCGACCCACTGTGTTGATTTCAATTTAATTCAATATATATATATATATATATATATATATATATATATATATATATATTTTTTTTATTTTTTATTTTTTTTTATTTTTTTAAAAAAGCACGAATTAACTTAATGTATCACTTTAGTCTCTCCTGTAATTTATTTATTATAAGGAAGCTTTAACTGAATTTTGGCAGTGAAGGTGAAATGAAACGATTCTTTATCTTAGTGGTTGTATATGTTCATTCGAGGAATTGATATATTTTAAAATGATTATTTATCTTAGTGCTTCCAAGATTTGAACTTTTTTGGCATCTCACACCTACAACATTAGACAAAGTTCCTTCATCCTTCGTGCTGCTTCAATGAATGTCCATGCGTTGTTCCATACTTCCCGTTTTAACACAAGCAAGGAGGATGCTAGAAAAGGTCGTGGAATTTAAATTTACACTTGTCGATTGCATATGCTTGAAAGTTTTTAAAGCCTTTTCAGCAAATCCATTTTGTGTAAATCATGAGATGACAATTCTTTGAGGTAATCTTTCAAACAGTTCATAGCAGGTTGGATTCCAAGGGTAAGGGGACCTCTAAATTTTGTGGGTTTTCAACCAGTTAGTATATAATTAACAAGTTCAAAGGGAAGAAAATTGGAAGGTATTCACTTATTTTACACCAAAGAAAGGTAAAGTAAACGCCATAGATATCCCCATTAAATACGATCAAAGATGCTTAATATAATCAAGATAATTAGTGATGAGATAAATTGAAGTTTAATCTGTCTAGTAGATGTTATCCTTTATTCTTATAATGTTATTATTTGTCCACTATATTTAAAAAATCAATTCCTTATTTCTAGAAGTAAACATAAAGTCTTGTTAAGACCACACAACAAAATTGTAGTAGTGGTGTCTTATGCTTCCAAGCTTTAAACATTTTTGGCGGTGAAAGGGTTTGTTTTCCTTTTTTTGATGACTTAATAGAGGTGTTGATTCTTCTTCCTTTGCAATATTCTTTCACCACAACCGTTCTTGTGTTGAGTCGTTTTGTGATGTTTTAGTTTCATAATGCAATTTTGTCCACTCGGTTGAGATAGATTGTCCTGCTTTTAGAAAACAAAATCAGACATCTTGTTAAGACATTTAATCATTAAACCTTCACTCATTCTAATTTTTGGCGATGGTATCAGTTTTCTTAAAACTTTTCATGGAGTCTAGTCTTCTTCTAGCTATCAGCAAAGATTTCAACCACCTACAGAATACAGAATTATCCAAGAGTTCCTTCTCAGCTGAGATCTATGGAGGTCAATAGTTGATGATGTCCTACGAATGCCGAAATGCGAGTATGAATATTATCATTAAAATGTCACTTATTCTTATACAGTTTTTAAAGGAGTATTTTATAAAGATGTATCAATATCTAGAGTAAAGGTTATGGAGTTTAATTATTCTTTAGATGTTAAGTTCTTTATAGATTAAAAGAGTGTTTTATTTTGGCCACTCAACTAAATTTAAAATCATTTTAGAGGTTAAATTCTCTTGTAGCTTTAAAAAGGTAATTAACCATTGATCTTAATTCAATGGAGCATCAATTTTAGAGAGTCATAACGTATGGGCTAGATACCCCTCATCTCCTTTAAAGAAGAGATAAATTCTTCTATAGATCTAAAGGAATATTTTGTTAAATGTTTATGTCATAATGAAGTAATGACAAGAAAGATGAAATATTTCAAGTTAATTATTCCTTAAACTCTTAGGAACTAGACCCTAGTAAATTTTAAAGAATAAAATTGTCTTGTTTTTTATAAGGTAAGCAGCATTTACAGGGTGTTGTACTCTTTACATAAAGAGCCCAAAGGGCCAAAAAAGAGCTAGTTCAAACCAGGAATGAACTAGGGGAGGACAAACCAAACATAGAAACAACTGATAGACAGCCGTCAAACCACAAACTAGGACAAAATTCCAAAATCTGAGGGAACTAAACTAACACCCTTAACCCAAGTTCGCGAAGAAGCGACAAATTGAGGGAGTCGTTTCTTCTTCCACAGCACCAAAGACCAAAAAGGCTCAGTCTCCGAGTCCACCGAGCAAGGTGAGAGAAGCGGATCCAAAGAAGCCACCGAGGGCAAAGAGCCACAACTCAGCAAGGGAGATGGCAGCACAGGGGAGGAGGCAGGAATCGTCAAAGGACTAGTAGTGGCATTTAACGAAGTTCGAGTAGGCACAGTCAACACAGTGTCAGCAAAACGAGCCAACTGTGGCTCCACAGTGGGGAGATCTAGAAGAGTAGCATAAACATGTTCCTGAGAAGTCACAATAGGGTCAACCTCCACAAAAGAAACTCATGAATGAGGAAAACCCACTATGAGGTGGTCCAAGAGAGCATCCTTCCACCAAGTCATAGTGCCCTTGTGATGGGCATGAGGGCAAGCAGAGGCCAAATGACCCACCGAAAAGCATCTCCTACACTGAAAGGGGAGGCCTTCATAGTCCAAGAGCTGCTTCCAAGTTCTTTCCTCCACCAGCAAGAAAACATAACGATGGAGGGGTTTGGAGATGTCCAAATCAACTAACAGTCGAGCCACCGTAGAATAAAATTGTCTTGTTGTATACCTCGAGGTAGTAAAAATTAATAGGAATTATATTGTGAAACTAAACTATCCTTAAATTCATTAGTGATAAATCTTTTTCGAAATAAATTATTTAAGGAGTAATTTATTATTTTTTCTTATCACAATATCATATGAATGAAGATGATTGTTGTGTTTAAACTCTTAGATTAATAATGGCAAGGATATAACAATCTTAATCACTAGCTATATAAATTATAGATGAGAACGGTGGTGTAGGTTTAAATTGAAGGGTGTTTTCCTTTATGATATTAGAATTGAACTAATTGATTCATAGCAATAGTGTTCTTACTAATTTTGTATTTTGTACATAGGACAGAGTAGATGATTAATTCCATATATCTTGTAGAAATAATTTTGGTAGTCTATCTATCAAATGGATAATATTTGAGTCATAACTTACATCATAAGTTTGTTGTCTTATATCTACAAGTATGTTAAGTTAATACCATAGTCTTTCTATCTCGTTGATATGTTGATCTAGTCAAACTTAAGTAAATTCTAGTTATGCGTGTACTTTCATTAATCCATGAATTTAAAATTCTAGGAAAGAAACATATAAAACAATAAAATTGCTTAGGGAACTTCCTTCATGGAGCTACGCATGAAGTTGAAAGATTTATATAAATGACAAGGTATTATTGCAAAATGTCTTAATCTTTGTGTTAGCGATTTTCTTTTGATTGAAAGAGGGAAACACTAGTATCTTAGTTTTCCCTTCAAATGGTCAGAATTCTCAAGATGATTCTTGTTTCAACATAGGCATATAATTCTTCTTGAAAGGTAAAATTTGTATTGTCCCTTCCCCTTTCAAATATAGATGTAAATTCAATTTATGAAATTTAATTTCATTTTAGTGTTCTTTTAAAAGAATTAAGGGAAAGAAATGAATGGTATTTGCATAAGTAATTATCATTAGTATAAATTTAAAGTATTAATATTTCCAAGTATTATTATGTTATTGAAATATCTTAATGAATGTGTTGATGATAATTGCATAGCCCTTTAAATAGTTAGAAAATTAAGGGAAAAGGATGAAAGAACAATATCTTATATCTATAGTAAAACGGTAAAATAAAACAAAGGATATTAATGCTTTTAAATTAAAGTGTGTTGTTTTAAAATTATGTTCTACATTCATGATATTCAAGAATAACTAAAATCTAATGGTGATTTTGGGTTAGTTGCAAAGGAGATAATAGTAATAATTCATCAAATCCCATTAGATATTGCATGAAAGATTTTAAAAGGTATGAGATAAGTTTATTCACTTAGTTAACTTGTCATTATAAATATATAAGATTTCGAGTTTCTTAAGCATGTTGTATTTAATAGATTTATATGTTGGACTTGATTTATTAAAAGGTTGCATATCCCTTGGTGGCTATATAGGCGCTTGTCATGTTAGAAAACTTGAGTTGGCCTTAATAATCATTGAGTTCAAGTATAAATCAAACCTATAGAAAATATACACATAGAATATTTTGTATGTGTGAAAGTTTAAGTGAAAGACAAAGAAACTCAAGAAAAATCAAGTGGCATAACTCAAATCATTAGATCAATCGAGATGATAATTGAACATGGACCTCGCGGGAGGTACTTTCAAGGTGAATTGTTATAAAAAAGGTATTCCTTTATCCATTCTCTTCTAATTAGATGTTGCTTGTAAAATATCAGTATTAAGAGTAGCTAACAAGCATGGAATTTTGCAATTCTCAATCAAGTAAGGGTAAGTTGATATTAATTTTGTATTGATAACATAATTGTTTCAAGAGAATAGTCAAGTTTTCTGAGTTTATATGTGATCTATTTATTATTGTACAAGAGGTTGATAGGAAAGAATATGAAGATGTTTGGATTCAATTTTATATAGATTTTTTTTAATGTGTTATATATTTCATGGTGAAATGGATTATTATGTAAATTAGTATTAGTGGAATTTTAAGGTTCTTTGTTCATGGTAGGATACATCTTAGATGAAATCTTTATTTCCATATCTTTTTGATAGCTTTGAGGAGGAAGCATGAGACTAGAGGGGGAGAATGTGTGGCATAGCTACTATTATTCTAGAGATTTTGATTTAACTTTATATTTATATAGTTTGGTGTTTTGGATGCGGTTGATGTTGAGATTTTGGTTTAGGGATATTATTGTTTTGGATTATGGACATAAATATTTTATATGCATGCTTAGATATTTATTTTCTTATAAATAAAATAATATGTTCTTGATTATGAAGTATTATGATTATATGTTTAATTTCTACAAAAATAATTATTTCTAATTATTATGGTAGATTTTATAATTTTTGATGTTAGAAATTTTAATGTTTATATTTATTGTTTTGGTTATTATTTCCAAAATGTACTAACATCTCTGATGAGATGTTTTAAGTGGGCAGTCTAGATTCCTTAGGAATTGGAGACAAAATCCAATTACTAAATTTTTAGTTTTGGTTTTATTTTTTGTCAAAGGGGTTTAATGTTTGAGTTTATTTTGATTTTCATAATGGAAGGAAATATGCCTTTATTAAACTGTATTTTTATTTGGATATTATATTGAGGGAAAATGAAGAGTTGAGAGTTATTTTATTTTAAAGAGGGAATTGGAATGGTTGGGGGAAGAGGGAAGGAGAGTGTTGTAGATTGTTTTCTTTCTTCTTTCTCTATTTATTGATTTCTTGTTTGGATGAAGGGAGGATGGCCGGAATAGATTGTAGGAAGTTATGTTTGGCTGAAAAAATAAATTATTTACTTTGTTCAAATTATTTTGGGATTGATCCTAACTTGGACAGCCAAGGTATGCTCTAAGATTTATTGGTAATCTTTGTGTTGTTAAATTTTCAATAGTGTTTTGTTATGATGAAAAAATCGTTGTTATATATATGTTTTGTGTGGAGTCTTGTCTAGATAATAAGGGTGATGGGTATAAATAAGGAGTGGATCTTGCCTGAGGGCTAAGAGCCTATTTCGTTTTGGGTTGAGGAGGGTGTGGAGCCTCTCTTGGGGATTTGTGATTAAAATAGTGTGTTAAAATGGTGTTGTGATTTGGATAGTGTATGAAGAATGAGAGAAAGTTTTGATTTTGAGGTGTGGAGTGTGTTGGATATTGGGAGGCTATGAATGGAGGGGTTGGTTTTTGGATGGATGGTGGTGGATGTGTGTTGAAGAATGGAGTTGTATGTTGAAGTTGAGAATAAATGTTTGTTCCCCAAGAGGGAAGGGAATCCACCTTCTCCCCCTTTACAATAATTTTGTGAATGGATTCTTTGTGTGTGAGTCTGTGTATATGATTTATTTTTTTATTTTAATCTGTGTTGGGTATCTAGATTTTGTCTCCCGATCGAAGGTGGACTTATCAGTCCTATGGTTGGGAGGAGAGTAGGACTAAACTACTCTATTCAGTAGTTGCAGGGATCTGGATTTGTTGAAGAACATTGGATGTATGGAAATTCTTTTATATTGTTGATACAAAATGATTGTTGATTTAATTAAAGTTGTAGTTCAGAAAAATTCTACAACTGTAAGCGAAGGATTTTTTAATGTTCAATTTCTAGATCTCAAGTAAATTGTATGCATTGTTATTCCTATTTATAAATATTATGTTGTTCCTTCGTAATCAGCTGAAACATATTCTAATTATTAGCCACGTTTAAAACCATTATTGACCATTATATATTAATTTTGATGGATTTCTTAGTGCCATTAGTATTTTGTTGAAACCATGAGTATGGTTTTTTTGTTAATGTTACTATCTCTTAAGTCTCTCTTGTAATTTATTTATTGGATTGGTATTGTGAATATCTAACTTATAAAACAATCTTTTGTTCAACTATTGCGGACAATAATTCAATATTTATATTATAACTTTCATAGATCATCAATTGAATATAAAAATTTAAGTGTAAATAGACTGATTTTGATTGTTTTCATTTATTTTGTTATTTACTTCATACATTAAGTTATTTTTTTGTATTTTAATAGCTTAGTGTTGGGGAGGGCATTACAGATGGGAAGGTTACACTCCAATAACCACTAGAACCATTTTTTTTGTAGGACAATAATGTTCCACATAGACATTTTCGTATAGCACGTCCATTTGAAAAATTTAAACTCAAGAATCTAAAAACCATCACAAAATTTTCAATAATAGAATATTTTGATGTTAAAATTTTGTAATAATATATTTAAAAATTAATTTATAAAGAAGGGACACTATGTAGGGTGAAGTTTTAAGGTTATGTAATTTACAACACTACATCCGCCCCCTCCCCCGCAAGCATATGAACTATGATAAATATGCTTTCTAAAGTAGAAAATAAAAACTCTTTCTTTTATTATTTTCTTCTTTCCATTACTTCATGGCGTAGAAACTCTTGTCCTAGCATGATAGAAGATAAAATCAAGTCTCTTGCCTAGCGTGTACTCTTAGTTTTCCACCTATGTCGATAACATCCCACTAACATATTCTATATTCCCAATATTGGGTGAGATGTTACTGGACATTTTTGCATAGTAGGTTGAAAGATGAAGTGATAAGCGGATTAAATAATGAATACCAGTGCATGGGGAACGCCAACCGAAACCGAGTAATGTTTAGTAGGTTTCAAGGGCTAAAGAATCCAAGGAGATCTCTTCTCAACATCAATCTACCAAGAAGCGAATGGAGGCTACAAATAAGGAAGAATAATTCAAGTATAAATATTCCAATAAAGGAAGGAGTTGCTCTTTCATCTTTTCTTTTTTCAGCAAATACTAATTTTCAATATTACATTTAAGGATACGATGGGTACCACACAAAGTGATAACGCTTGTTCTTTTTTTTCATTTATTTTTTCATATTACAAACAAACTTAAAGAAATATAATGAAGTTTACACAAATGATTAGGGCTTGTTCTCCACTCTATCATAATGGCATCATGGAGCTTCATGGGCTTTAGCCATACCCCTAAGCAAGAAATATTTCAACTCCAAGATGATGAATGAATTCTTCTCAAATTTTTATGAAATGGAATAAAATAGCACAACATTCATATTACATATACATATAGACTCTCCACTTACCATATTCAACAAAGATCCACACAAACCTATCACCCTCTTACAACAATTAAACAAGGGAAGATGAGAATAGTTAAACTTATCTCTTTGCTTGAGAAGCTAAACTTTAACTCTTTTATCCTTCTTTCTTCTTCAACCAATCCATCTTGACCACTCTCTCCCCAACAAGACTCCTCCTCTCCTCCTCTTATTCTTCCTACCACCCTCACTAAATTTCTCCAAAAGGAGAAGTGGGTAACACCCCACTCCTTTTTCTCCAAATATATAAGCTTCAAATTAATTGCAACCTTTGGATGGGGGGTTTGGAGTGTCCCTTTTTTTCATCTATGAGGGCCTTTTCCTCCTTAAAGAGGAAACATGGACTTGGACATCCACTACACCCTTTCACCCCATCCCTACCTCCAAACTCGTCACACCCCATTATGAGGACTTTTTAGGGGTTAAATCATGTCCTAGGGGCATTATAGCATGCCCATTTGGTCCCTACATCTAAGGTATAGACCCTAGGGGGTCTATTTATGCACCCTAACCAAACACATTTGACCAACAACTCTCTTTTAAAGCCCACTCAAAATTCTATCCGAGTTTCAAATTTAGCTACTAGGGGTTCCCAAGACCTAATTCCATAATACAATTTTGTCCACTTGGTTGAAATAGATTGTCCTGCTTTTAGAAAACAAAATCAGATGTCTTTGTTCAGACATTTTAGCATTAAAACTTCACTCATTCTAATTTTTGGCGATGGTATACTTTCGACCACTTTTCTTAAAAGTTGTCACGGAGTCTTCTTCTAGCTATCAGCAAAGATTTCGACCACTTACACAGTACAAGATGATCCAAGAGCTCCTTCTCAGCTGAGATCTATGGAGGTCAATAGTTGATGATGTCCTTCGAATGCCAAAATGCAGGTATGAATATTATCATTAAAATACGTTACTTATTCTTTTGGAGTTTGTAAAGGAGCATTTTATAAAGATGTATCAATATCTAGAGTAAAGGTTATCGAGTTTAATTCTTCTTTAGATGTTAAGTTCTTTATAAATTAAAAGAGTGTTTTATTTTTATTTTTTGGTTTGGAGATACCACTGGCCACTTAACTAAATTTAAAATCTAATGAGTTAATCACTTTAGAGGTTAAATTTTCTTGTAATATTAAAAAGGTAGTTAACCATTGATCTTAATTCAATGGAGCGTCAATTTTAGAGACTCATAATGTATCGGCTAGATACCCCTCATCTCCTTTAAAGAAGATATAAATTCCTCTGTAGATCTAAAGGAATATTTTATTAAATGTTTGTCATAATGAAGTAATGACAAGAAAGATGAAATCTTTCAAGTTAATTATTCCTTAAACTCTTAGGAACTAGACCCTAGTAAATTTTAAAGAATAAAATTGTCTTGTTGTATACCTCAAGGTAGTAAAAATTAATAGGAATTATATTGTGAAACTAAACTATCCTTAAATTCATTAGTGATAAATCTTTTTCAAAACAAATTATTTAAGGAGTAATTTATTATTTTTTCTTATCACAATATCATATCAATAAAAAGGTGATTGTCGTGTTTAAACTCTTAGATTAATAATGGCAAGGATATAACTATCTTAATCACTAGCTATATAAAGTATAGATGAGAATGGTGGTGTAAGTTTAAATTGAAGGTTGTTTTCCTTTATGATATTAGAATTGAACTAACTGATTCATAGCAATAGTGTTCTTACTAATTTTGTATTTTGTACATAGGACAGAGTAGATTTATTTTGGTAGTCTATCTATCAAAAGGATAATATTTGAGTCATAACTTGCATCATAAGATTGTTGTCTTATATTTGCAAGTATGTTAAGTTTATACCATAGTCTTTCTATCTCGTTGATATGTTGATCTAGTCAAACTTAAGTAAATTCTAGTTATGCTTGTACTTTCATTACTCCATGAATTTAAAATTCTAGGATTCAAGAAACATATAAAACAATAAAATTTCTTAGGGAACTTCCTTCATAGAGCTACACATGAATTTGAAAGATTTATATAATGACATGGTATTATTGCATAATGTCTTAATCTTTGTGTTAGCGATTTGTTCTTTTGATTAAAAGACGGAAACACTAGTATCTTAGTTTTCCCTTCAAATGGTCAGAATTCTTGAGATGATTCTTGTTTCAACAGAGGCATATAATTCTTCTTGAAAGGTAAAATTCGTATTGTCCCTTCCCCTTTCAAATATAGATGTAAATTCAATTTATGAAATTTAATTTCATTTTAGCGATCTTTTAAAATAATTAAGGGAAAGAAATGAATGGTATTTGCATAAGTAATTATCATTAGTATAACTTTAAAGTATTTATACTTCCAAGTATTATTATGTTATTGAAATATCTTAATGAACATATTATGATAATTGCATAACCCTTTAAATAGTTAGAAAATTAAGAGAAAAGGATGAAAGAACAATATCTTATATCTATAGTAAAACGGTATAAATAAAACAAAGGATATTAATGCTTTTAAATTAAAGTGTGTTGTTTTAAAATTATGTTCTACATTCATGATATTCAAGAATAACTAAAATCTAATGGTGATTTTGGGTTAGTTGCAAAGGAGATAATAGTAATAACTCATCAAATCCCATTAGATATTGCATGAAAGATTTTAAAAGGTATAAGTTAAGTTTATTCACTTAGTTAACTTGTCATTATAAATATATAAGATTTCATGTTTCTTAAGCATGTTGTATTTAATAGATTTATATGTTAGAATTTATTTATTAAAAGGTTGCATATCCCTTGGTGGCTATATAGGCGCTTGTTATGTTAGAAAACTTGAGTTGGCCTTAATAATCCTTGAGTTCAAGTATAAATCAAACCTATAGAAAATATACACATTGAATATTTTGTATGTATGAAAGTTTAAGCGAAAGATAAAGAAACTCAAGAAAAATCAAGTGGCATACCTCAAATCATTAGATCAATCGAGATGATAATTGAACATTGACCTCACAGGAGGTACTTTCAAGGTGAATTGTTATAAAAAAGGTGTTCCTTTATCCATTCTCTTCTAATTAGATGTTGCTTGCAAAATATAAGTATTACGAGTAGCTAACAAGCATGGAATTTTGCAATTCTCAATCAAGTAAGGGTAAGTTGATATTAATTTTGTACAATTGATAACATAATCGTTTCAAGAGAATAGTCAAGTTTTCTAAGTTTATATGTGATCTAGTTATTATTGTAAAAGAGGTTGATAGGAAAGGATATGAAGATGTATGGATCAATTTTATATAGATTTTTTTTAATGTGTTATATATTTAATGGTGAAATGGATTATTATGTAAATTAGTATTAGTGGAATTTTGAGATTCTTTGTCCATGGGAGGATACATCCTAGATGAAACCTTTATTTCCATATCTTTTTGATAGCTTCAAGGAGGAAGCCTGAGACTAGAGGGGGAGAATGTGAGGCATAGCTACTATTATTCTAGAGATTTTGATTTAACTTTATATTTATATAGTTTGGTGTTTTGGACACGGTTGATGTTGAGATTTTGGTTTAGGGATATTATTGTTTTGGATTATGGACATAAATGTTTTATATGCATGCTTAGATATTTATTTGGTTATAAATGAAATAATATGTTCTCGATTATGAAGTATTATGGTTATATGTTTAATTTCTGCAAAATAATTATTTTTAATTATTATGGTAGATTTTATAATTATTTGATGTTAGAAATTTTAATGTTTATATTTATTGTTTCGGTTATTATTTCCAAAATGTACTAATGTTTATGATGAGATGTTTCAAGTGGGCAGTCTAGATTCCTTGGGAATTGGAGATAAAATCCAAATACTAAATGTTTATTTTTGGTTTTAATTTTTGTCAAAGGGGTTTAATGTTTGAGTGTATTTTGATTTTCATAATGGAAGGAAATATGCCTTTATTAAATTGTATTTTTATTTGGATATTATATTGAGGGAAATGAAGAGTTGGGAGTTATTTTATTTTAAAGGGGGAATTGGAATGGTTGGGGGAAGAGGGAAGGAGAGTGTTGTAGATTATTTTCTTTCTTCTTTCTCTATTTATTGATTTCTTCTTTGGTGGAAGGGGGGATGGTTGGAATTGATTGTAGGAAGTTATGTTTGGAGTCTTGTTTGGATAATAAGGGTGATGGGTGTAAATAAGGAGCAGATCTTGCATGAGGGCTAATACCCTCCTTCATTTGGGGTTGAGGAGGGTGTGGAGCCTCTCTTGGGGATTTGTGATTAAAATAGTGTGTTAAAATGGTGTTGTGATTTGGATAGTGTATGGAGAATGAAAGAAAGTTTTGATTTTGAGGTATGGAGTGTGTTGGATATTGGAAGGATGTGAATGGAGGGGTTGGTTTTTGGATGGATGGTGGTGGATGTGTGTTGAAGAATGGATTTGTATGTTGAAGTTGAGAATAAATGTTTTTTCTCCAAGAGGGAAGGGAATCCCCCTTCTCCCCCTTTACAAGAATTTCATGAATGGATTCTTTGTGTGTGAGTCTGTGTATATGTTTTATTTTTTATTTTAATATGTGTTGGGTATTTAGATTTTATCTCCCGCTCGGAGGTGGACTTATCATTCCTATGGTTGGGACTCGAGCAAGACTGGACTTCTCTATTCAATATTTGTAGGGATCTGGATATATTGAAGAACATTAGATGTATGAAAATTCTTTTATATTGCTGATAAAAAATGATTGTTGGTTTATTTAAAGTTACAGTTCAAAAAAATTCTACAACTGTAAGCGAGGGATTTTTCAATGTTTAATTTCTAGATTTCAAGTAAATTGTATGCATTGTTATTCTTGTTTATACATATAATGTTGTTCCTTAGTAATTAGCTAAAACATTTTCTAATTATTACCCATGTTTAAAACTATTATTGACCATTATATATTAATTTTGATGGATTTCTTAGTGGCATTAGTATTTTGTTGAAACCATGAGTACGGTTTTTTGTTAATGTTACTATCTCTTAAGTCTCTCTTGTAATTTCTTTATTGGATTGGTATTGTGAATATCTAACTTATAAAACAATCTTTTGTTCAACTATTGTGTACAATACTTCAATACTATTGCGGACAATACTCCAATAACCACTAGAAACACTTTTTTTCTAGGACAATAATGTTCCACATAGACATCTACATATAGCACTCCCATTTGGAAAATTCAAACTCAAAAATCTGAAAACCATCACAAAATTTCCAATAATAGAATATTTTGGTGGTAATTTTTTGTAATAATATATTTAAAATTTAATTACTAAAGAGGGGGCACTATGTAGGGTGAAATTTCAAGGTTATGCAATTTACAACACTACATCCCTCCCCCACTTTAGCAAGCATATGAACTATGATAAATATGCTTTCTAAAGTAGAAAATAAAAATTATAAATTTTTACCCAAGAATACTATAAAGGATGGATAATCTTCAAGAAAGGTAGATCTGCCCTTGAGAAGATGACTTACAAAATAACTAAGATATCATGCACATATCATGAACATTATGAAAAACTAAACAAGTATGTTAGTTGAAAAATATACTAAACAACAAAGAACACAAAACAAACATTCATCAAACAAACATACATGAAAAAAACTCAATAAAATAAATATAGAGTGATAATAGAAAGAGTATGAGATATATTATTAAAGGTTGGCAAGTTGCATTATGCTAGATTTCATACAATATTTTTGATTGACCATGGTTACTATTGTATACACCTAAAAATGGTTTGGAGAATCTAATTAATTAAATACAACTTATTTGATTAATTACCCTTAATTCCTCTACTATTAAATAAATAGAAATATTTATTTATATAGCTCATCATAAATCCTTTAATCTCTATTCTATTATTTTTTGTCTTAATTAAATAAACGAATTTCACTTTGTTTTATTTAATTATCATAGTTAAATTCATCTACCTAATAAATAAATAAATAAAATTATTTATTTATATTAAGTTCACTATTAATTCTTCTATTTTTACCATATTATTTCCTCTTAATTAAATAAAGATATCCTAATGTTTTTATTTAATTATCATATCCCTTTTTATTAAATAAGCAAATGTCAAATATTTATTTCATTTAATTAAATATCTTATTAAATTAAAATATTCAAATCCTATAGCACATCATATCTCACCAATAAAATTAGATATTTCATATCTAATTAATTCAACTCGCATTCACGGGAAGCTGTGGAGACAAATTGGAGACAAACTTGCAGGAAATCTTCTTCAATCTCCTTCCTTTGATTCTTCCTATCATCTGGCATTATTTTTTCATGGGGAGGAACAATCCCCATTATTAGCTCAAGCTTCTTCATCTCTTACCATTCAATCCAAGCCTTTGTTGTGTTGCCCATGTGCAAATGTGTTGCCATGAATCTATAAATACGACCTTTCTCTAGAGGAAATAGATCCCATCTTTGTGCAATCTTACTCTGCAGGAAAAGCAATCAAGCATCATAATAATAGCAATAGTATCTTAGTATCTTAGCATCTTAGCATCATAGCATCAGTAGAATTCATATCACAGTTGCATCTTAGTTTTATTGTAGCTTTCATTTATCAGTTTTCATGTTAGAATAGATTACAGTAGTTTCATATCATCTAAAAATCATTATCAATCATTTAATCATTACATTTAGCATTACTCCATTCTCTAGATTGGCATTTTAATAGTCACAAGTTCTTACCAAATCTAAGAGCCCTCTGTGATTTAATAAATCTTTGGAGATAGGAAACAATGAGATGCTTTCAAGTTTTTTGTGCTTTAAATTAGTTAATTGCTTTTAAATATTGATATAATGTTTCATTAAGAAGTGTTTTTCTTATTTGCTTATTCACACTTACAATTTGGTGCCCACCGTGGGGCCCTAACCCCATATTTCACCAAAAAAAATTGAAAAGTGTCGTACAGGATTCTGGCATGTTCATTTTAGCACGATCAAGAAAAAAAATTGGCACTTCTGATGAAAACTATAGCACTTTGGAGGTTTGTTTCAGTGCTTCAACAAAAACTAGGGCGCTTCTGAAGAACTTTCCAGCGCTTCTGAGGAGAAAACTATAGCGCTTCCACAGTCTGTTTCAGTGCATCTACCGAATGTTCCTACCACAATTGGCCACTAATCTTCAAATTTGTATATCGCTTCGACTGAATTCTATGGCGCTTCTGCCAAATTTTGTAGCGCTCTTGATGAAAACTATAGCGCATCTAATCTAAACTATAGCACTTATACCTTTTGTTTCAATGCTACAGTTTCTTTTCTACCAAAATTTTATTTTGATCCATTTGGACTAAAAAGAATCAATCCTAGGGTAGTC
Organism: Sequoiadendron giganteum; assembly: GCA_007115665.2. Taxonomy (NCBI): domain Eukaryota; kingdom Viridiplantae; phylum Streptophyta; class Pinopsida; order Cupressales; family Cupressaceae; genus Sequoiadendron; species Sequoiadendron giganteum. The sequence goes on from CM021101.1 coordinate 406,126,333, forward strand.
ACTTGGTTTAAAATATATCAATCCTAGGATAGTCATCACACATTAGTTTTATCAGTTAAAATTAACATCATGATTTTGTGAAGCAACATCTTCACCTAGAATAGTACGTCATCTTTTTGGGCTTAAAAATTGAACATTGATTATTGTGCTTGTGTGGTGAATAGGCTTATGCTCTCCCCTTAACTGGGTGATCAAAATTCTAGACTCATCCTTTATTTCCATACAATTTAATTTGTTTTTAAATCCTTTAGAAGGCCTATTGTAGTGGGAAAAAGTACTCACCCTATGGGAACGACGTAAGTGGGAACACCTAAAGCCAAGGATTCCAACCCACTCTAATCAAAACTGAGTTGTTGATGAAAGTACAACTTGATGGTAGTATGAAAGATAACCATCCCTAAAGCCTTTGTTCTAAAGTTTGGGAGGTCTCCTGAGGGATTTTATCATTTTCTGCACCACACGGAAACCCTATCTACAAACCATAGTGTAGAATCCAGTTGAGTCAGTAACTAGACATTGTAATACTCCCAATGCAAGGGGAGGGAAGAATCTTCCCCCAAGACACTCACCATATAATTTTCAAGGACCGTTTGCTCAAGGGATCGAGAAAAATAACCTTGAGTAAGCACCTAGAAAAGACAAAAACATGGGCGCACTCTAGGGGGTGACACGGTTGTGTGAGTCAATGCAATTTTAAGATGTGGGTTGTTGAGTATATCAATGACCTTTTTGACCTTAATATTATGTCTAAAGTGTATATTTGTTAAAAAAACCATTGAAAATAGGACCATACGTGGTTCTTGAACATACACTTGTTGTTTAGATTCTAGGTCATAAAAACAACTGTTCTACAATTGCTTGTTGTGTTTTCAAATCATTAATTCAGATAAAGATCATCCAGAAGAACACAAAAGAGTCAAACAAAATCAAATGGTGAAATTTGTGATTAGGGATTGGAAATCCACAACCTTTGTCGAGAAATCCCTCACAAAAAGTGTCAAGACACCAAAGAAACAACTTAGTTACAAGAAACTTTTGAAAAGAAGACGATTTTTATATCAAAGTAGAAAAGTCTTGCTTCAACATAGAACTTCCATCCATAGGTTTCACGATTTTTGTAGGGGATATACTAATGATTATTCTTTAGAGATTTTGTGTTCACAAGCTTACTTCCAAAGAATTTATCTTTCATAGAAACATAATCATAGTCAACCTATGCATTAGTTTTCCATCCTGCAACCAGTAATAGAATATTTCAACAGGCCCGATCAATTTTTACAATCACAAAACGAAACACAATAATCATATTTTAACTTGATCTCATCAATAGAATATATAATATTCAACTTAAGTTAATACCATTGGAACTCATCCAAAAAAAAAATACCAAAGTTTAGTGAAAACCCTAACACTTGTATGCCCATTTTAACAAGGTTACAAAGACAAAAACTCCTAGAAAAAGGAAAATCAAACTCAAACCACCATGGCTGAAATAGATGAGGATCAATTGAATGATTTATCTCATCAAATGAAAAACCTTCAACAAAAAATCTAGGATATGCAAAGGGAAAAAACCACAAAGATATATTTGTTGCCAAACATTTGTTCTTATTCCTCTGACAAAAATCTCGACATGACACCCTCTCCACCAAAAACTACATCATCCAAGTTCAATATCTTTGAATTTTTGAAAAAATCAAATCAAAAGCCCAAATCTCAGTCCTCAAACACAAATGATATTGAGCAATCCTATCATGTCACGCATTTATCTCCATCCACCATAAGCCAAAATAAACCTCAAGATTATTTCAATCAAATTAACAATTCCATCCAATCATCCTCTTCTATTATATCTTCAACATCCAATGATTCATTTCAACCTCACAATCCAAAGAATGCTAGAATAGACTCCCCTACACATCAAGATCAAAATATTCTTTCCACTCCATCCAATGATATCAAAATTTCACAAATTCTTCCAATCTTTGATCAAGATCCCATTTCTCAAGAATCTTAAATGGCGATCCCCTCCTTTCACTTTTCATCCAAAATAATTCCCTTCCATCTCAAGAGACAAGTATCCTTCCAGGTTCTTCTTCCACATCATCTAATAAATCCATACCATCTCATGATTCTATTGAATCACAAGAGCATGATAGTTCTTCCATCCTATCTAATTATATCTTACCAACTGATGATCACGACATGCTTTCTACAAATTCTCATGATTCCCTTCCTCATCAAGATCAAGATATGCTTCTATTCAAGGATACCCTTTCATCCCATAAAGATTTTTATCCTTCTCATGATCAAGATATGACTTTCATACCACTTCATAATGATTCCATACTTAATAAAGGGCAAGCTATTTCCTCTCCTACACCTCATGATACTTTTCCAAGTCAAAATCAAAACACCCATTCAAGCTATCCAGGAACCCCACACCTATAAATTTGGATCCTCCACCTTTATCCTTTCCGGTTTACTTCCAACACCTATCCTCCCATCCATATCATATCCTCCCCAAAATGGACTCGCATCTTGTTTCATAAACAATACATATCCCATTGGTAAACGTATATGTCAAACTATGAATTATAAAGGAAAAGGATTAGGCCTTCATGAGCAAGGTATCCTAAAACCCCTTTATGTAAAAATAAACCCATATCACCATGGCCTTGATTATAAGCCTAAGTGTCCTAGTTCATCAAACCTTCCATCTATCCTAGCTCTTCATTCTAGTTCATCAAAAATTCCATCTATCCTAGGTCCTCATTCTAGTTCATCAAACATTACATCTATCCTAGGTCCTCATCCGAGTACATCAAACCTTCCCTCTATCCTAAGTCCATATCCTATTTCTCAAGAACATCAAAGGCACACATCCTTGATGCCCTTTCAAAATTCTACCCACATTAGCTCATCCATAATACCTCCATATCATTCATCTCAATCCACCCCTCCCCTTGCTCTTGGAATCAATTTGGGTTCCAAATATCAAAAGCTTCTATGTCAAAATTCACATGTATCAAAAGATCAACACGTCTCCTCAAAGAGACATGCAAAAATAAAATAAAATTTGATCCAAAATCAAAAGAAAAATCTAAAAGGCCACAAAGGCCCATCAAAGCAAAAAGGTAATTTTCAAATACCACAAAGGTCCATAAATCAAAAAGAAAAATTTCAAAGGCCACAAAGGCCCACAAAGCAAAAATCGAGGTCAAAATTTATGTGGATTCCTAAAAGTCTCATAGAAGCAATAAAATCTAAATTGGCATCCAAATTTTCTAATCCAAAAGCTTCCTCCAATTTTCCATCTAATAACCAATCACCTTCCAAATCCATCTTTCCTCCATCACTCTGCCACCCTTCAAGGTGTGTGCCAACATTGATCTTTCCATCCTTTCCATCTATCCATCAATAGGCCTTCCAACCTCCTATCCATTATCCAACATTCATCCCCCATCATTCTCCTTTAATCCAAACTGTAATACCCCTCCATTTTGCTTCTCGTTTCATGTTGTTTTATGCTTTGCTTGGATTGCAGCTACTTTGATACTGGACACGTTTTTATTATGATGTTTTGATCACTACTCTTGAGCGACATCTATTACTATGTGATGTGATTATTTGATTTTATTTTACATGCTTTGATGAATTAATGATGACAGTAGAATTATCATGTGATTATTTATGTGAATATTGTTTATGACGTTAGTGTCAGTCTTTGATGAGTGTATTGGTGAAGAAGACAGGTCCGCATCACTCGCTTGCGAGCGCCCTGCGAATCCGAGATTTCTTCTTCACGGTGTGAATTATATACTGCATATATCATGTTGATTATTTGATTACAGGTTGCAGGTACATGACATCGACTCCACCTGGTTCCACAGGTTTGAGCGTGTTGATCCAACGGTTAAGTTGAATGGGAGATAATAGCTTGGTAACATGTGTCAGGTCTACACCCTAGCCTTAGTGTGTCGTCAGTTCTGATGATTGAGTCATGTGGTATCTTATTGGATGTTATGTTATGTTTTGAAATGTGTTGAACCTTTAAATAGTTCTTTTGAAAATTGCATTGGCTGGAAGAAATGTTTATTTTATATTATTTTAATGTTATGCTCATTGGTTATATTTAAAATGATTATTGAAATTAAACTTAAATTATTTATTTAATTAAATTTAAATCTCAAGGGATTAAATTTAATTATTAAATAATTGTAAGTAGGTTTATTAAAATTGAATTATTTAATTTATTAAATTTAAATCTCAAGAGAGTGAATTTAATTATTAAATAATTGAAAGTGTGTTAGTTTAGTTAAAGTATTTATTTAATTAAATTTAAATCCCAAGGGATTAAATTTAATTAATAAATAATTGTAGTAAGTTAATTAAAGTTAAATTGTTTATTTAATTAAATTTAAATCTCAAGTGATTGAATTTAGTTATTAGATAATTTAATAATAATTAAGTAAGTGTGTTTGATTGTTAAATTAAATTAAATCAAAAAGGGAATTTGAGAAATTGAAATTTTACTTTAAAGTCAAATTAGGGCCTTTCCAAATAAAAGAGGAAATGAAATTAACTTGTAAATTCAATTTTTGCATTTGAAAGTGAATTAGGGTTACATTAGGTTATTTTGGAAATTTTGAGGAATGGTTGTTTTATAAGTTTAGGGCAGAAAAATTTGGGGATTCTTCTCCCTTCATTTTTTTGGATAGGTATGAAAATTGTTGGAGAGATTTTGATGAAAGTTTAGGGAATTATTTTCTGGTTGAGGAATTAAATTGAAAGGAGAGAAAAGATTTTGTGAAGAAGGTGGAGCTATTGGATAAAAGCTTGCTGGAAATTCTTTGCATTGTGGAAAAGAAATTGTGAAGAGTTCAAAGGAAATTATACATCAAGAAATTTGGTGGCTGCAAATAACCAGGTTCTCTTTTATTTCCTTGTTTTCTTGTTCCTAGTTTAACCTATTTAGTTTAAAATGATATGAAATTTGTAAATGGGGGATTTTTCTTGAAACCCTAGGTTAAACTTCAATATTTTGATATTCAGATTTATGTGTTTTAAAATGCAAACCCTTTTAGAAAATTTGTGGAAAAACCCTAGATCAATGTATTAATCTTCTTGTGTTTAGAATTATCTAAAAACACCAAGAAAAGGGAATGATTTCATTTACTATTCAGAATTTAACCTTTGTTTTGAAAGGTTTCAATGTTTGCAAAATTTATTTTCTGGTTGTTAACTTATTTTCTTCAATTTCACTAGAAGAGGAAATTCTGGAAAAAAATTATATATATGTTAATATACATTACATATACCATATTCTGAATATGATATATATAATTTATATAAACACATATATAAAATTTTAATTTATATACTGTGTAATGTTTTTTTTTCAGCCGCCGTACGGGCCTGTGTACGTTCATACCCTGCGTACGTATCATACGAAAAAAAATTTCTTTTGAAAAATTTTTATTAAAAAAAAAAATTGCTTGTGTGGGGGGGTTCGGCCCCCAATTTTTGTTTGCACCAGTGGGTACGCAGTACCCACTGGGCAATGCGCCACCCACGTGGGGGGACGCATTGTCCAATGGGGATTGCGGCCCCCTGCTGTGTATGTCGGTCGCTGTACGTAGTGTACAGCCAGCGCAGGCGATGGATGGGACTGTGGACAGTCCGTGGGTACCGGCGGTACTATCCGTCGGACGAGGTACCGTCCGGACCCGCCATTAATGATTTCTTTAAAAAAAAAAAATTAATTTTTTTGTTTTTTGTTTATTTTATTTTTATGAATTAAGTTTATTACTTTTCACCTTTTTAATTTTGTTTTATTTTAATTCGGTTTTAAATTTTAATTTTATTTTTAGTTTGATTTTTATATATATATATATATATATGATATTTAATTTATATATATATTATATGTAATTTTTTTTATATTATATATGAATATATATATATATATATATATATATATATATATATATATATATATATATAATATTTAATATACATATGTATATATATAGAGAATTTAAATTAATATTATATATATGGTATATTTAATTTTATTTAAAGATTTTTCTTGTATAATTGATTTCGTTTTGATTATGATAAAAGTATTGGTTTTAATAGTGCTTAGTAAATTTAAATATGAGGAGATTTTCCTGATAAATATGGATTTGATATCTTGTTAAAGATAGGTTTACGTAATGACTTGGATAAACAATTTTGTTTGGGTCTAGTATTACTCATGATTGAATATGTTGCGAAAAATAGTTATCTTATGGAAATTTATTGTTACAAATGTAAACTTAGAATGGCATTATTCTATTTGCTGCAAAAATGCATTAGATAGGGACATGGTTTTAGGATAACCAAATGTAGTATTTTTCATTGCCAATGCATGATTATATGGATTTCTCTTTTAATGATTACTTTGAGAATGGGTGTTGAGTTTTGGATTGTAAAGTCTTCCAGTGAATGTGGGTCATTCCCTTGTTAAGTTACTGTTTTTGATTTTTCCTTGGGTAGTGTTACAAGTGTTTAGTTTGCCTGCTAGTGTTGGAGTGGATTTCCTTGTGGTTGCCTCCTAGGATAGGAGAAAGCATGTTGGTTCAATTCTGTAACACTTGAGTAACCCTTGGAGTTTAGATTGTGTAGTGTGTTATCCAATTAGAAGAGTGGCTTTTGTTAGGGGCCGGAGCCCAAAGAGGTAAACCGGGTAACCTTCAAAAGTATTTTTAATAAGTGATAACTAAAATAATATACTTAGATGATTAGGATGCATTTCACATTAATCAAGATAAATTAACCTCACTCATAGGCACAAGGGCTTGTTTAGACTTGGGGTGAGTGAGAAGGCTTGGAATGGCAAGATCAACTATCTTGTCCATACGAGAGGTAGTTGATTCTGCTTGAGTGAGCATGAGGGTCGGGATTCGGTTGAGGTCACCAGGATTACTTGTGCCAGAGCCTATGAAGAATGCCCAGAGGATATCTCATGACAAACCTTGCGATGACACTTTGTCTAGGATAACACCATTTTTTTTTTGTTGTGCGTATGTTTTCTTTAGCACACTTCATTATATTATGTCTGGAAGCAATGTAACCATGATTAGAGTTTTGACTTTATTGTGCATATGTGTGGTTGAGTCAGTTTGTATCAGTATGAGTCTACCTTTGGTTTGAGGTGGTAGGTTTCTCATCCATGTTACTTGGTTACTATCTCCTAGCATGGGGGGTGGTCCTTCGAGTACCACATGGTTGGGTGAAACATGCACCATAACCGTTGGGTCCCCTTGATCTTCAGTACTTGGTGGCGAGACATCTTGATGGACATCTCGCATTTCTTACTTTTAATTCTTGTACTTTGTATCTCATAATGTAATGATATTGTTTTACCCCTCTTGTGTATGAGGTGGGCTTTGTAATAATCAGACTTATGTATTTTGACTCATTCTGGGAATGAGGATTGTAATAGATGTATGTAATAGATTTATGTAATGAATGCTTCATTTTTATCTCATATCTTTTTATGTTATTGAATGTTATTACTTGTGTTATTTACTTGCAATGTATTCTAGTTGATGTTTGTTAATGGGGTTTTAAGTAATCTCAGTTATGTAACCCTAGGGGATGTTGTCAATTTAGTTGAATATGTGGGTTTAATTCTCTTCTTTTTAAAAAAAAAATAGTACGCTTGTTTAGTGAATTGAAACTTCCTCTAGGGTTACGTGGCGGAGCATTACACAAACCTTTGCATAAGTCCTTAGATTCTTCCATCATATCATTAATCTGTCAACATTTAGGAGTATAATTCCCATTGCCATGGTTTGTTAGAGGTATATTTGGTTGAGAAACTTGATTCTTAAGTCCTTCCTCAATTTCCCTATCATCCATATCCTATCTTCCATATTCCTCTTGCACTCTACACTTAGGGACAAGTTTCATCCATTTTATCATTCATGGTCATTATCGTTTCTATGCTCATTCCTTAAATTTCCACCTTTGATCTTGAACATCATATATATTATCGTATACACTTTATCCATATCTTCCATACCATATCTTTCATCTTATCCATATTCCATCATTCTTACTAAATACATCCTTTCTTCCTTTCCTTGGTCTTGATGAGGAATAGGGGCAAAATACTTAGGCCTTGTGTTTGTATCTTATATAATTGATCTTGATCATACCATTCATTATTTTTATCCTTGCTTTCTTCCATTCCATATGTCCTAGCTTATCAAAATCCATGTCACCATGTCCCTTTGCAACCTTGAATCTTATCATGCAAATCATATTTAAGCCTAGCTACAAAACATTATCCAATCCTCATATCTTTTGTCAATCAATCATCAAAAATCATCAATCTTATCATACTTAGAGGAAATTAGTGATCCTAAGTACTTGTCATCATCATGTCTTATGGAATCAATCATTCCTCACATCTTAATCAATCAACCATTATCATCTTTTGACAAGAGATATGTTGCTTATGTGACATGTTTTGCAGTGAATCTTTCATTTTGATCTATCATTTATCCGTGGTTGCATTACCCCTATTTTGGGTCATCTTGTTCCTTCAATCAGTCATATCATCTCATTTCATCTTAAATATCTTGAAAAATCAAAAAAAAAAAAAGAGCTACAAAATCCAAAAAACCACAAAATAAAAGAAAAATACAAAAATATAAAAAAAAAGGTGAAAAAGTAAAAACACAAAAACAAAAAAGTTATAAAATCTCATGTACATATCTTGGCAAATGTGGCCGTGTCTCACCCTAGCTTGGGGGCAAAATCCTGAACTCACTAGGGACAATAAACTTTGAGCTTAATCAAATGGACAAACAACAATATGACAAACACATCAAACAAAATGATCATAGGAAGATCTAACATTGAACATACAACAAACATCGAAACCATTCCATCAACCATTTGTATCAAACGCTGAAATTAGTATCAATATGGATGATCTATTCTGAATAATGGTTGAAATACTTTACGCAAAAGTTAAATTATTGTACTGAGATCTTTGTCATTATTTCTTTGGAGAAACTCAATGATGTATTGAACTAGAGAAGCAAGGAAGGAGAATTGTATTTTCTTTGTCTATTGTCTGTGAATTAATCATAATTATTGTGTGAATTGTTGTGGGAAGTTCTCTACAAAGTATCATGGATGACATTCCAATTCACATAGGAAAGTGGTTAATTCTTGTCTAATTTACACAAGAAATTCTCAGGTCATCTCGGTTTAATTATACCTAGATGCTTGTGTTCGCTTGCAATATCAAAAATCATGGAAGTAGTACTCAGGTCATCATGGTCTAAATTATACCATTGATGCTTGTACTCACTTTCAATATTTTTAAAGCTCTATGATGATACAAAGCACAAACATACTATTAGAATGCCAATATTTGCATGTAGATGTGCATGATAAAATTAGATTTCACTCATAATAGTTTTTACATATGCAAAGTGTTTGTTACAAAAGCTCGTGAAGGATTCAAATTAATGATTATCTTTTCTCATAATAGATTGAGTATACTTGACATTAACAAAAACATCATCATGACCATGTAGTTGCATCATCATTTTCATTTGCATACATTAGAAATCATTTTTATTATCATTTCATCATTCATACATTTGAATCAAATAATTTTGCATTCATCATATCATATTTTCCATATCACATAAAAATATGCATAAGAAAATCTCAAAAATAAATCTATATCATTGCCTTTTCATTCATCCATCAATCATTTCTCATATCACATATCATACATTCATTCAACATATCATTATCATATATCATTTAATCCACTTATTACATCATATCATTGCATTTCCACTCACATCCATTTAACATATCAAATATCATGCATAATTTTCATCCATTTATACATCATATATTTGCATTTACACCAAAATAAAAAAGCACACATCCCATTTACATCGCATATCATAAATTATTTAAACCATTACATCCACATCCATGTATATAGGCACATCATCATATAAAATACAAATCATCATGCATCCATACATCATACATCCATGTATCATCATTAAACACATCATAAATAGAACATCATAAACCATAGCATATCATCATGATTATAAACTACATCCATAACATCATAATAAAAGGATCATCACATAGCATATAGAACATAGAAAATAAATGCATCCATCATAAACACATATTGATACCATATAGATCAATAGTCCGCTACATATCATATAAACCTTAAAATAATAATGTCAAGTGTACAATTATATCCAAACATGGAGAGATACATCAACAAAGTGGTAGAAATCACAAAATCTCTGACTAAAAAAGTGTATACATCAAGTATCAGTACATTAATCAATCCTATACTGGGGCATATCAATCAAATTTGATAAACCACATCGACTGATGATATCTATATTGGCCTGCACCAGATGCAGAATCATGTCCCATGTCTTTGGGAAGAACTCTAAAATCCTCTTATGATCAAAACATATCACAAATCAGCAATATTATCAATCAATCAGCCTATCAATCTAATCGGCTTTGGTGATACTTTGATCAAATCCCGTGAGCGACTATCATTGAACCTCGCCTATCATGAGGTCAATCAATCTATCTATCATTGAACCTCGCCTATCATGAGGTCAATCAATCAATCTATCAATGATCCTCACCTATCATGAGGTCAATCATTAATCTATCATTTATCCTCGCCTATCATGAGATCAATAATCTTCTAACCTATCAGGATCAACAATCAATATCAAATCAAAGGCTGACACGATAAAAAATCATCAAACACAAGGAGGCAAAGCAGGGAAACATTTTAATCAACTGGCGGAATCAGTATTCTTTATCGGGAGATAAATCGTCAAAACATCAAAAAATCACAAAAAAAAATTGCAAAAAATTAGAAAAAAAATCAAAAATTCATCAATTTACCTCCCAAGGGGGCATATATTCACCGATCACCTGAAAATCAATGTTTGGGGCATATTGAATTTTTTTCGTCGATACTAGCAGCAGCAACACAAAATTTTCTTTGAAGCAATGTGTAAACACATCACTTCAAAGAGGGGCAAAATGTATACACCTAAAAAAGGTCTGGAGAATCGAATTAATTAAATACGACGTATTTGATTAATTACCCTTAATTCCTCTACTATTAAATAAATATAGTTCATCATAAATCTTTTAATCTCTATTCTATTATTTTCGTCTTAATTAAATAAGCAAATTTCACTTTGTTTTATTCAATTATCATAGTTAAATTCATCTACTTAATAGATAAATAGAAATATTTATTTATATTAAGTTCACTATTAATTCTTCTATTTTTATCATATTATTTCCTCTTAATTAAATAAAGATATCCTAAAGTTTTTTATTTAATTATCATATTCCTTTTTATTAAATAAGCAAATGTCAAATATTTGTTTCATTTAATTAAATATCTTATTAAATTAAAATATTCAAATCCTATAGCTCATCATATCTCACCAATAAAATTAGATATTTCATATCTAATAAATTCAAGTCACATTCATGGGAAGTTGTGGAGACAAATTGGAGACAAGCTTGTAGGCAATCTTCTTCAATCTCCTTCCTCTGATTCTTCCTATCATCTGGCATGATTTTTTCATGGGGAGGAACAATCCCCATTATCAGCTCAAGCTTCTTCATCTCTTACCATTCAATTCTCTAGATTGAATCCAAGCCTTTAGTGTGCTGCCCCTGTGCAAATGTGTTGTTGTGAATCTATAAATATAGCCTTTCTCCATAGGAAATAGATCCCATCTTTGTGCAATCTTACTCTGTAGGAAAATAAATCAAGCATCATAACAATAGCAATAGTATCTTATTATCTTATTATCTTAGCATCATAGCATCAGTAGAATTCATATCACGACTGCATCTTAGTTTTATTGTAGCTTTCATTTATCAGTTTTCATGTCAGAATAGATCGCAGTAGTTTCATATCATCTAGAAATCATTATCAATCATTTAATCATTACATTTAGCATTACTCCATTCTCTAGATTGGCATTTTAACATTTACAGTGCTTACCAAATCTGAGAGCCCTCTGTGATTTAATAAATCTTTGGAGATAGAAAACAATGAGATGCTTTCAAATTTTTTGTGCTTTAAATTAGTTAATTGCTTTTAAATCTCGATATAATGTTTCATTAAGAAGTGTTTTTTTTATTTACTTATTCCCACTTACAACTACAAGCTACATTGTAGGATAACCATGAAAAGGGTAGAACATATGAGGGTCGACAATCTACCAAGTTTCATTATGCTAGGTGGTTCTTATGCTACCAAGTTGCAAAGAGAGCACAATATTGTTGATATTTTCATAGTTAAAAAAAGTAGGATGTATTCATTGTGAGAGCCCACCCTTAAAATAACTGCATGATATGAAGATTGCGAGTTATTTTAAGTAGAGAAAGAAGAGATTATTAGCATTTAAGCATCAACAAGGATGTTGCATCATGAACACGTAACATTATACTCATGGAATTACATCACACAACAGAAGATGTCACATAAAGAAATACATCACTTTTGCAAACAAGAAATAAGGGATCTAAAGACCTAGGGTCAGTATGAATATATGATAATCACGTATATCATTAAAGCAAGAAATTTAAAGTGTTCCCCAATTCTAGTGGAACTAAAAGTACAAAATAAGAAAATCGCATAAAGAAAAATATTTTTTGGGTCAATATGGAAGAGACCTAAATGCATCAACACTTTGCATTGTTCCCAAAAGTAGAAAATGTGAAGTGCAAAAAATAGAAGAATGATGATACATATAGAATAATTGACAATATTTCATCTAACTTATATCCATGTACTTATAAGGTTATCATCGCTCCTCCAGGATAGATTAACAAAAATAAACAAACAATCATAGGGGATCACAAGATAAGCATGCTAACATCTAGCTTTTATAGATATGAGTGTACTACTCTAAAGATCATCCTCAAATAGATCATCGATCTCCTAGTATTGATCATAAGGGGAAGGAGGTCAAGTCTATAGAGGAAGTACCATTAGAGCAGTACTAGGAATCTTTCTAGTAGTAATATCTAAGGAATTAGCTATAAGTATAGTGTCTTCCCAAACATCATGTTGGGAAAGAGTCAAAAAAATTGTGAATATTGGAGACAATGCTAGAATATCCATGAAGGATTTTAACAAGACCTCCTCATGATGGGACTTATCACTGCTAATCCCCTAAATTGGAGCAATGACAAGAATAAAAGAGGATAGGAATTCTTTTGTTAGGAGAATAGATGAATGGTTTAGGGGTGGTAGATAAGATGGGTTAAAAATTTATTTTTGGAAAGGTGGAATGGGGTAATATTTAGGTTTTCTTTAGGTAGGTGGGTAGGGGATGTTAATTTCAAAAGTGGTGAGATGGAGAACATCCAAAAAAATATATGGTGGGTACACTAGAATGGATTGAGTGAAGTTAATGTGACACTGGAAACTATATGTGTTTGGCATATCTAGCAGAATAGAGAAAGGAAGAGTATTAGGGAGGCTTTGAATGAGAGGAGGCTCCATCAAAGGATTCAATAACACCTACACCCTTTTGGGGTGAGGTTCGTCAATTTAACAATGAGTTATCGTACTACAAGAGTAACGCAAGGAGGTGGAGAGGGGGAGAAGAATTTATAATAATATCTAGAGACAATCACATGGGAGGAAAATTCTTAGTGGTGAGCATCTCCATGAAAAAAAATTCTTGGTCCAAGGCACATCGATGGTTCTTGTGTTCACAAAAAAATTAGTTATGTTGGTGGTGAAGCCTAGGTGTGGCTATAAGATAGGGAAGAGGATCACTCTACTCTAATTGTGAGGTTCTCTTCACTTCTATAACAAGAGGAATAATAGTCCTGATAGGCAAAGAGACCTAGGGTGAAATTAATGAAACCTACATCACAAGTACATTTCCTCTTTCTATCATAGGGAAAATTGGATCTAGGAAAATTCACTACCAGCAACTCACCGCTAGCAATTCACCATCATGGAAAATTCATCCACGAAAAATTCACCGCCAAGTAAAATTCACTGCCAGCAATTCACCACAGTGGAAAATTAACCGCATTAATATTTTTTAATATATATTTTATTAAAAATATTAATGCGGTTAATTTTCCTCCACGGTGAATTACTGGTGGTGAATTTTACTTATGGTGAATTGTTGGCAGTGAATTGTCGGCGATCATTTTTTTGTATGTCGGGAAAATCATAATAATGAGAGGTACCACTATGCAATGAGGCGTAACTAATGAATGGGAGGATTCTTGTTTCATATACTGCAATCCTTTTCCTATTGGAGGGATAGGTATAGGAATGGTAGGAGTCACTAGAGGGCATAAAATATGTGGAGAATATCCTAGCAACATGGGTGACTTTCCTTAGTCTATCTTACTGACATGTGGAGGAACACTAGGCACCACTAGAGGTTGGTACAATTAGGAAAAATGAGAGGTAACCAAAATAAAACTATTATCCTTAGCCACCAAATGAGGAGTGGGGATAGAGTAATGCTACTACAATTGGGTAATCATTGGGGACGTGTCCTCAAGGGAAGAAGGAGATGAAGAAGAGGAATCTAAGAAATTACTTTGAATTTTGAATAAATATTTAAAGATAAATTTTCCACAAGGTTGTAAAGGTCTTATAGGAGTATGCTAGAAAGGATCAAGGGAGAATGCCACATGGGAGATGAGTGGGTTATATCTAGTGTGCTATATGGTATGCACTATGCCTTTATGGGGAAATTTGAGAAATTTATGAATTGCTTAGGAATCTGCATGTATGGAAGTTATCCAATGAATAGCTAACTTCACATTAAATAAATGAAACTTAGGAATAATAAAAAATATGGATTCAAGACACTTAGATCTAACCTAGAAAAAACAAAGTGATAAAATGCATGATTGGAAGAGATAAGTTTTCATGCATCCTAAAATTCATATGGGACTCATGATACTTATCTCGATGAAGCTAGTTGATAAAGAGGATCTCCTTCATGACAATATTAACCTTGTTGGTGGGATTAATTTGAGAATGACATTAAAATGCTTCTCTTATTGAGACAAGTAGGTATGTAGAGAGGACCATCCTCTATACCAATTGGTAGATCATTAGAAGAAAACAATATGGTATGACCATATGAGTATAAATTTCATGCTCCTGAGATGATAGGGGATAAGCATCTACCATTTTTACCATATAGATAGATGGAGAAAAAAAAAAATAGAACCGTCAACCCTAATGAAATTAGTTGAATGTGATGGAAAGGGTTTGGTGTAAATTTATAAATTTTGAGTCATCTTTGCTACTGACTTGTTCATATTATCTATTTTATCATGAATCTAGATAGAAAATTATTGATTTGGTCTTGCACCAAGTGATGAAAATGTGTACATCACTCAATATCATGTCTAAGTATGTGATGGAATCGGAAAAAAGCTTTTGGATCATAGAAACCTAGAAGAGGTTAGTTTTGGAAGAGGTTGAATAGGAGGTAGTGCTATTAAATTATCTTTTAGTAATTTTTGCATCACACTATATAATCATTCAAAAAAATTAATAAACTATCTACACTTCTGAGGTACTGCAATAGAGACATGAGAATTTTTTGATGTACTTATTGTGTTTGTGTTTTGTTGGAAGAATTTATTTATCTTATAACTGCTTGAGGAAGAATCGCAACCTTGGGTATCAAAGGGAATTGGTGATATGGAACCCCCATAGTGACTCATAGACTAATTGCACAAGGTCATTCAAATGTGAGAAAGAGTTGTTTTTTATTATAAAAACCTTGTCATGTAGTGTTGACTACAAGTTTTTGATGAATACTCTCTATACATTAGAATCAAGGAGCACATTAAGGATTTTCAAGAATAATTATTGATATCTAAAGATAAAATCAATTACCTTTTTAGTAGGTCCTTGCATATAATGGACAAGATCAATAAATGTGACCTATGGTCCAATTTTCACCTATAAATTATGAAGGAATTGGTTTATTAGTTGTTTAAATATGTTGATAAAATTATCAGGAAGTGAGTAGAACCAATCCAACATGGTATCTTATGACTATCATGGAAATAGCTTTGCTAGCAATGCATCTTGGAATAAGAAATTAATGCATAAAGTAGTAAAAGAAAAAATGTGAATTTGAGGGTCTCCCTTTCCACTATAATTTTTGAACCTAGGCACCTCAAAGCTTACAGATAGAGGTGTGAAAATAACACTTAATGATAATGGATTTCATCTATAATAAGGTGTAATACCCCTCTGTTTTGATTCTTGTTCAAGTTGTTTTATGCTATGTTTGGTTGCAATTACTTTGATACTGGTTACATTTTGTTATGATGTGTTGATCGCTATTATGGTGGGATGTAGTTATTTGATTATTGTTTCACATGCATTATGGATTAATGATGTTGTAGAGTTAACATGAGATGTTATTATGAAATTACTAGATTATGATGGAAGTGTCAGTTTCAATAAGTGTATTGGTGAAGAGGACGGTTTCGCATCACTCGCTTGCGAGCGTCCTACAAATCCGTAATTTCTTCTTCATGGTGTGTATTATATGCTGGATATATTGTATGATGTTGTTTACTTGGTTGTAGGATTGCAGGTACATGACATCGACTCCACCTGGTTTCACAGGTTTGAGCGTGTCGATCCAACGGTTAAGTTGAACGGAAGATAGTAGCTAGGTAACATGTGTCAAGTTTACACCCTAGCCTTAGTGTGTTGTCAGTTGTGTGTGTCGAGTCATTGTCTGTCTTGCTTTAATGTTATTTAATTCTGAAGAATTCTTGTTTTGGAAATAGATATTTAGAATAATTGCATTTAAATCATGTTGATGGTTATTTAATTTAAATAATGCAATGTGGATAAAAGTTTATATTTAAATTAATTAATTATATTTAGTTTATTTAATTAATTAAATTTGATCCAAGGGGTTGAATTTAGTTATTAAATAATTAAATTAATTAATTAAACGTGATGCAAGAGAATGAAAGGAAATAAAAGAATTAGAATTAATTTTGGAATTTAATTCCA
The DNA here is from genome assembly GCA_007115665.2 of Sequoiadendron giganteum. Classification (NCBI taxonomy): domain Eukaryota; kingdom Viridiplantae; phylum Streptophyta; class Pinopsida; order Cupressales; family Cupressaceae; genus Sequoiadendron; species Sequoiadendron giganteum. Next base: position 406,143,476 of record CM021101.1, read on the forward strand.
ACGTGTGGGAATTAAATTAGAAATTGTAATTAAATGTTTATTTGGGAAATTGGTTGCAACTTTGGAAATTAATTTATTATTTGAAATTTTTTAAATTGAAAGTGGGTTTTGAAAAGTGAAATTGAATTAAATTGAAATTGAAATTTAAAATTGAAATTGAAATAAATTGAAATATCTAATTTGCATGTAATGTGAATTAGGGTTGTATTAGGTATTTTTGATTTATAAAGAATACATGTTTTAATTTTAGGGCAGAAAGTTTTTAGAAAAATACATTTTTACAGCAGGGAAGAAATTTTGGAAAATTTGCACAAGGGTTTGAAGAAATTTTGATTGTAGAATTGATTGAAGGAAAAATTGTTTGCATTTGTTGGATTTTGGATTGGATTCATTGGAGGATTGAAGAAAATTCAGGAAATCTTGGAGGAGGCTTGCATCAGAAATTCATCTCTTCTTGTAGCTTCTTGTACCAGGTTTTCCTCTTTGTGTTTTATTGTTCTTGATTGTTTTTTTTTTTAAAGTAATGATTAAAGATTTGTTTGTTAAATCTGTTTTAGAAAATAAATTTGATATTAGAAGAAAAGAATTAAATAAATTTACAGCCTTTGCTTGTGAAAATTCTTGAGTGAAAATTGTGAAAACCTTAGTTGGATTTAAATTATTTGGGGAAATAGATTTTGTTGTTATTGAAAATCAAACATAGAGATTGAACAATGCATTTAGAATGTTTTTAGAAAATGAAACCTTCTGTTTATTATTAAAAAAACGGATTTTAAAATCTGCAGTATAGTTATGTTTTCATGGTAAAATGGTCTGGTTGCGTCACCTATAACTTCACTTTCACAAACTGGGTTTCCAAGAAATTTAAAGGGTTTTTGCATTTTGAAATTTTCTTACTCCTATCCAAAAATGAGAAATACCCAGATCGTACTTTTTGAGTTATGCTTGAAACATGAGACTGCTGTTAAGTTATTTTCCCATGGCTGTTCTGAAAATAAAATAATAATAAATTGATATTTATAAATATTAATATTTTAGGTATTGTTATTATAATATTAAAATATTATTTAATAATATTTTATATTATAATTTATAATAATAAAGTATTATATTTATTTATATTATTTTAAATAAAATTTGTATATTAGATTAGTGGAATTAAAATTATAAACATATGGGGAAATTATTGTTTATTTTAAAATGACATGTTAAAGTTTAATTGAAGGAGTTAAATATTTGATTTAAAGAATGCATAATTTAAAATTGAATTGTGGAATTTAAATTCATATATAAAAGGTCTAATTATTAATTTGATTTAATTGGAAAAATATATTTATATTTTGGAATATTAATGATAAGGAATATTTTATTTTGAATTAAACAATTTGATATTCTGTAAAGAATAGAAGATATGTTAATGATTAAATATATTTAAATATATTAATTTATATTTAGTATATATATATTGAAGGTATATATTCATTTGAGAGAATAAATAATATTTTATATTATTTTATTTTGTTGTTTGCAAATTGGGTATTATTAGTGTTTTAAAATAAATGATTAGTATGTGTAGAAAATGTATAGAGAAAGATATTTTTTAATAGAAGTAATTACTTGATTTAAAAGGAAATATTTATTTTGCTAATATGATTGAAGAAAACATATTGAAATGTATATATATCCATGAGTATTTTCAATTATTAATATGAGATGCATGCAATGTATTATTGAATAGAGATTTTAAAATGGATTGATTAGTGTATATGGAAAATGGATAGAGAAATAATATGTTATTATATTAAAGTGATTGAATGTTCTAAATAGGAAATTGAATGAAATGCAAGATTTGGTTAAGAAATAGAAAGAGTTTACTTGCATGGATTTGTGTCGATTTAAAAGTAAATTAAGAAATTGTTTTATTGATGAGACAATCAATTATGTTATTTATTAATTTTTATTTAGATTAATTGAATCATTGTGATTGGATTATGAAAGAGATATGGATTTAGTATATCCAAAAGTAGTATCTTCCTCATGATTATCTTAAAGGATTTAATTCTCTGTATTTAGTAAAGGGAAGTAAGTTTAATTGTTTTAGATTTTCAATAATGAAAAGGGAAATAAGGGTTATGATTATTTTAGATGATCTAGTTATCGTGTCTTTGACTTTGTCAACACTACCTATTGAATGAGTATGGATTTAAGAAATCCAAATATTAGATTTGATTGATTACTTGAATGTTTTTGTTGCTATGTCGTCAAGTTGCATTGTTGGTTTTGGGATTTAGTGTTAGTCCTAAATTATAAGTCTTCCATAAGAACTTAGAGGATAAGGGTTGTTGAATCTTTATGTCATCCAGTTGTTTTCCCTTGGGTAGTGCATGGCGTCTTTTCAGTTTTACCCGGTTTTCATGAACGGGGATGTTTGCACCTCATTGGTTTAGGAGCGGATTATGGGATCCGTGTTTCCTTGAAAGGAGTGGACTATGTGATTGTTGCCTCCAAGATGTTTGGAGTGAGTTTCTATTATTTGTATCCTCCTTGTGTTGGAGTGGTTATGATGCCTAGTTTGTATGCACGTATGTTTCCCTTGGTGATTGGTTGTGAGTGTGTTGTCGATTAGAAGAGTGGCTTCTGTTAGGCGCTAGAGCCCAAAGAGGTAAACTAGATAACCTTCAGGAGTGATTTAAACAAGTGATAATTAAAATAATATACTTAGAAAATTAGAACTAACTTCTCACTAATCATGATAATTTTACCTCACTCATAGACACAAGGGCTTGTTTAGACTTGGGATGAGTGGGAAAGCTTGGAATGGCAAGATCAACTATCTTGTTCTTGCGAGAGGTAGTTGATTCCGCATGAGTGAGTATGAGTGTCGGGATTCGGTTGAGGCCACCAGGATTACTTGTGCCAGAGCCTATGAAGGATGCCCAAAGGAGATCTCATGACAAACCTTGTGATGACACTCTATCTATGACAACTGTTGTTAATTATTTTATGTGTATGGTTATTTGAACATACTTGATCTACTTTATATCTGGAAGCAATGTGACCTATGTCAGTGATGTTGGAGTTGTACTTGTATTGTACTTGATTTGTACTTATGTTGTACTTGAGTTGTACTTGATTCGTACTTGTATGGTGAATGAGTTGTACTTGTTAATTCATCTGGTTATGTTAGTATGAGTCTGCCTTTGGTTAGAGGTAGTAGAATCTTTGTCCATGTTACTTTGTTACTATCTCCTAGCATGGGGGGTAGGCCTTCGGGTACCACATTGGTTGGGTCGAACATGCACCAAAACCGTTGGGTCCCCATCGATTTTCAGTACTTGGTGGCGAGACATCCAGATGGACAGCTCGCGGTTCTTGTTGTATTATCTTGCATTGTAACATTTTAACTTGTATAAGTTATTTTATCCCTCTTATGTTTATGAGGTGGAATTTTGTAATTGTAATCTTTTGTACTATTGCCTCATTCTAGGAATGAGTGATGTATCTATTGGATTAAGATAATGTTTATGAGATTGTATCTTGGTTGATTATCTTATTATGTTATGTGGTATTTTTATGATGTATGATGTTTATATTATAAGGTTCATAATGCTATGGTTATATGTAATATGTATGTGTGGGTTTAAGTAATCCTAACCTTGTAGCCTTAGAGGTTGTTGTTAACGAGTAAGTGAATGTGTATGTTAAATGCACTTTATAAAAAAAAAAATTGGTTTGCTTATGATGTTAATTGCAACTTCCTTTTAAGGTTACTTGGCGGGGCATTACATAAGGAGCGATGAGAAAATGAGAAAAAGTGATGATTAGGTGGTGAGTTGGCTTTATAGTTGTCCAACATTCTTAATGAGTTGATTAATGACTAGGTTTGTGTATGTGTGTGAGTGGTGGATACATGCAGGTTAGTAGATGTGAAGGAATTAAAGCCTAGAGGTTGAGAGGTGCAAAATGTTCTTCGGAAGAAACCAAAAGAGATACTGCTAGAAGGAGAAACTACCATGGTCATGGGTGTAGTAGTGACCATGTGTACAATAGGTACTAGCATCAACATAGAAAAATGTGTGTTAGTAACATTCAATTAATAATATGCAGTGTTTTGTAGATAAAATTATAGGACAAGACATGTTGTTTTGGATAATGTGCATCAGTCCTCTAAGAAAATCAAGATCTACTAAGGTTTGGCAACTAGCATATTATGAATAGCATCAACCACAGCTATAACTTCAATGAGGGTGTCTCTAAAAATTATTTGAAATGATGTAAGTTTTAATCTAAGTTTTGATTTTTTTGAAAAAGGCACTTGTAAATCATCCTCATGATCAAAAACCCCATATGGAGAAGTGAGATGGGGAAGCATGATTGATAGTAGTTGTAGGAGGGGATTGAGGCATCCTAGTAGTGAATTTTTCTTTAGAGAAATTGGGACCAATATGAATGGGAGATGTACAGGGTCTAGATTGTGACATGTTAAATGTTCAAATTCTTCTTCTTACTATGTCACCTAAATAAAGAAATTGGGTTGTAAAACTCATAAGAGGGTTTACAACACACAATTTAATTACCATTCAAATAGCAAGAGAAAAATACCCTTATAAGATTGTTGCAATTTTCTTTGAGTTTGGAAAATACAAAAGGTTTATGTGTAATAACATCATGTTCACCAAAATTTAATGTATAAATTTTAACTCTAACAAAGGAACAATAGCATTCCTTGAGAGTAAATAATGCACATTATATTTGTATGAATCTTCTATTTTTAAACAGATATATTATCATTTTATTATAGTTAGAGTAAATGACTAAACAAAAAATTACATGTTTACAACTTTAAATATCTTGTTGTTACAAATTGATGAAAATGTTTCACGAAAAAAGATGAATTAAAATATGATATCAAAAGAATCTAAAAATACAAATCGTAGAGAACTTATGATAACTTTTTGAAAGTATTAGCCACAAACAACAACGCATAGCATGGATGTCCTCACTTCATGTTGTCTGATATAGGCACGAACAAAAAATATTATATGACACAAAACAAGTTCCTATACACACAAAATAAAGATATCAAACTCACATTACATAGAAAATATTTAAAATGATAGAATGAAAAGAAAAATAATATAATATGTAAAAGCTAAAAAAATTAGAATAAACACAAGGGAGAGGAAAAATATCAACAAATATTGTTTCTCTCCTCTAATAAAAACATGTGCATAAAGAAGAAGAAAAATATTTTTGGTTGGCTATTTGAGGGGATTGCCTCAATCAAGCCCGTGTTTTGGTATTTCTTCCTCCACAACAACCAATAGTTTTAAAATATATGAATAAATAAAATTATGATTACTTCAAAAGGAAAATATTATACAAATTTATTTAGTTATATTATACTAACACAAAGAATGTTTAAATGCAAGCATAGAATGGTGAGAATAATAGGAAGGGAACAAAAAAATAGAATTAAATCACATGGAAGCTAGGAAAAACCTCCAACAAAATTATTTTTGCTTCAATAATTTTGTCAAACACAATCCCACAAGAGTAACAACTAGAAATCTTCAATAATCGATATGATGCAAAGTGAGAGAAATCTTGTTGTATAGTGAAATGAACAAAATTGCTTCTAAATTTGTAGAGCTAAGCATGTGCAAATTGAAACTATCATTTTTTCCTTCCTCTTTTTAAAATAGCAAGTCAGATTGTTTTTCTTCGACATAATTATAATATGTAAGAGTGTACTTTTGGAATATCCATGGGAAGGTAACACTCCAACAATCACTAGAACCAAAAATATTGTGAGACACTAGAATTCCATGAAGACATCCACAAGTAACACTCTCATCCAAACAATTCAAACTTAGAAAGCTTGGAATCATGATAGAATTTCCATAAATAGAATATTTTGATGTTAATATTTTGTAATTAATATAATTTATTTTAGATTATTGAAGAGGGGACACTATGTAGTGTTAAATTGCAAGGGTATGTAATCTATGATAGTACAAAACCATTAGAAAATTTTCCTTTATGAAAAAAAACATTTTATTAAACACTACCCATAGAATAATTTGGTTCACATAATATTATATTGTTTCATTCCTTCCACAATCCCCAAACAATGTGAGGTAAATAAATACCCCATAAGATTTATAAATAAGTATTGTGATAGGGATAATTCCATTGTTTAATCATCCATTTACTATCATTAGGGAAAGACCAATCCACCTTGAAGAGGGAAAGAATCAATCTCCAAACCTCCCATGAAAAATAAAATTCCAACAAAAAATGAAGAGTAGATTCTCAAACAACTTCAAATAAGATACATCTTTTGGGAATAACAAAACCTATTTTAACTATATTATCTATCATGAGGATAATATTTTGATCAAACAATTGTAAAAAGATATTGATCTTTAGAACCAAAAAGAGTCTTCATAACTTCAACCAAAAAGGAGAAAGGTCGTGATCAACTAACATAGAAAAACTCAAAGAAATAGAAAAGGAACTTGTGGGTGGGGTGGCCCTAACTAATTCATCCCTTCTATCAACTTGAAGAATATGAAAATTGTGTAACAAATAATCTATATTAATTAAAGCTTCCAAAATATGGTAGAATCAAAATCCATTTCATTCAAAGACTTTAAATTCCATTCACCTCTTCAATATACTTAGTAACTTTGAGCTTAAAATGTCTTTGCATAAATAAACTATAAGTGCAACCCATTTTACTTGTTCCAAAGGAAAATTTAAAAGCCAAGTATCTCCCAAAAATTATATTTCTTTCATCATCTAGTCTCTATTTAGTTACTTTATTAAGGATGAATATGTTGGAAATCGTGCTTCTCCAAATAGTAGATCCATAGGAAAACTCATTAATAGTTAAAATATCACTATTTATCCCATCCAATTACTTTTGGAAGTGATACGTTTCACTCCTCATTAAGAAATCTCCAAGTTATTTTGGTATTTAGAGCAAGTCTAAAATATTTGATCCTCCTTAAACCCAACCCACCTTTACTTTGGGATTTATAAATTTAATCCCAAGCCAAAAGAGGGATACATTTTTACCTTCTATAGTAGAGAAAAAAAACCTTTTTCTTTATTTATACACCTTATCAACAAATTTTACAAGTATACAAAGCAAACTCATGTAATACATTAGAAGATTCTAAATATAGGTATTGATCAATTATATCTTACCAACTTGATATAAAAGAGAGCCTTTCCATCCTAGAAGATTATGAAATATATCCAACAAAATAAAATATATAAAATTATACCCTTAAAGAGTTGAAATCCAAGGTATGAGGAAGGGAATGAATCAATTTTACATCCCAAAATGTTGGAAATTTTTGTTGTCTCACTAGAGGAGTAATGAGAAAAAATCATGCTTTGTGGTATGTTGATTTTCTTCCCTGAAGCTTTCTCATAATTTTAAATTCCTTTGCTTTTGAGACCAAGGATTCACTTATGAAAATAGTATCATTCACAAATTACTTTTGGGAAAAGAGGGTAATAGTCAAAGTGAGTTTGATTCCTTTAAATATTCTCGTATTAATGGATTTTTGGATACTTATTCTCACAGGTTCCACCATTATAATAAAAACAAAAAAAAAAATTGGGTCCCCTTGTTATATTCTTGTAGATAATTTAAAAATATTGAAGGGATACAATTAATGATGATAGAGAACTTTGGAGTAGAGACACAATCCATGATAATTTTTTAGTAGTTTTCCCAAACCTAAATTTTTCTATGACATTAGTAAGAAAATCCCAAGAAACTCAATCATAAGCCTTCATCAAATCCAACTTTAAAATAAATCCTACCTTTTTATTCGCATCCATAGAATGAATCACTTCATGAATGGAATTTATGAAATAAAGAATATATCTTTCATGAACAAGCCTACTTTGTTGCTATGAAATCAACTTCAAGAGAACTTGTTGCATTCTTAGAGAAATGATTTTAGAAATATTTTATATACCTATTTACGAAGGCTAATAACATTTATTTTATGAAAAGGTGTCAACCCAACCTTCTTTGGAATGAACACTAAAATAGTATAATTAATCTCCTTTAATAGCCTTCCACTTCTAAAAACTCCTTAGTTGTAGCCACTAAGTCATTAACAACAATATCCCAAAACATCTAAAAAAGAGGGAATCTATTTGGGCCTGGGGCCTTTCATTCAAAGGAAAAGACAAAAAAAAATAACCTCTTCCTTTAACAATGACTTCATCAACTCCATATTATCCTGAAAATCAATAATATTAGGGATAAGATTCAAAATGTCATGCTAAATTTTAGAGAAAAATATTATTTCCAGTAAGTAGACTATAGATAAAAGCTATAGATTTATCCCTTATAGAGGATTCATCCAAAATGGGATTACCATCCATCCATTTTATTTATATTTGTTGGAAGATTGATGTTTTAGAGTAGTCATGTGAAAAAAAATAGTGTTACTATCCACTTGTTTAACCATATTGCTCTAGATATCTACTTCCAAAAGTCTTATTTAGCAATTTAAGAGTGGATTTCACATAAACTACATTTTTCCTTCACCATAATACCCTAGTTAAATACTCAAATTCTAAATATTCTTCTGCATGATATCCAATTGAGCCATTAATTTATTTTTTTCTCAAAAATGTTACCAAATGATTTATTATTTCATCTTCTAACATTAAGCTTGGAATTGTTGAGCTTCCTAACTATTTGAAACATAGTTGATCATTCCACTTTTATATTCCACCACTCAACAATTTTATCTACCAAATGGGCATGTTGAGTTCATATTTTCCAAATTAAAAAGGATTTTTTTGTTTACTTGTCTTTTTAATATAAACAACAATCAATGAATGTTTTGATCCAATTTTGGTTAAATTGGACAAAGAAAAACAATAGAGATTTAACTAGTTAGGTGACATAAGTGCATGATCCAATCTTAAACTAGATAAGAGAAGAGCCAACCCTTTGATTAGACCAAGTAAAATTAGCACATGTAAGCTCCAAATCTATGAAATTATTTTGGTTGATGAAATAGGTAGTGTCTTCCTAAATTTTTGATGGAGATTGAGTTCCACATTTATTTTCATTTTTATTGAAAGGAGGATGAAAATCCCCCATAACTAGCCACTTCAGATTTCTATGGATTCTTTTGAAGGTAACTAAATGACACCAAATTCTTTTTCTTGCACTTCGAGTATTAGGCACATATATATTAGAAATAATATAATATATATTATTATTTTTCTACCAAAATAAAATAGCAAAATGGTTTGAATTCACAAGAAGAATATATCATCCAAAATATAAGTCCCAAAGAGTCACAATTCCTTCTAAATCCCTAGTTCCATCTATGCCTTAACATCCACTACCTTGAAGAATCTAGTTTTTACTTTAGTTGGACTTTAAGTATTAGGTACATAAATATTAGAAATAATCAAAGATGTATTATCCCTTTTATGGTGAAATAAAATAGCATGATTTGAATCCACACTTAGAAGAGATCCATCCAAAATAGAAGGGTTCCAAAGAGTCGCAATTCCTTTTGAATCCCCAACTACATCTAGGACTTAACATCCACTATCCTTGAATAATCTATTTTTTATTTTAGCTAATCTCTCAATAAGAATCTTGGTTTCTTGCACTAGAATTTTTTTGTTATGGAGCTTGATATTTTTGGTTAATATTTATATTATATTTACATAGTAAATATTTATCATTCATCATTGGGTCACATATTTGATGGTAGAGATTATGCTGGATTTTCTTTCCCTAGAAGGAAAACCCCTTTTATGAGGGCATTGTATTACGGTTGTATATTGAATTGTATTGTGTATGGAGACTATGCGAGAGCAAAGAGGAGGTTACAATGGATGTGTTGTATTTTTTCTCCCTTCATTTTTTCTAGACAAAATAAAGGAAGGGTTGATTTTTTATCTATGGTCTTAACCCATTTGGGTGAACCATGTGCATTTGTGTCTCCATGTTTTGATTTTGTGTTATTTTATATTTTATTTATGCATTCATTTTATTTTATGTTTCTCTACAATCTTATTCCTAACAAGAATTATTTTTAACATGTTTTCTCACCAATTTTTCTAGAAGTACATGTTTATGTAAGTTCTCAACCCTCTTTCAAGGCATATATTTTTTTAATTTATTTTTATGCACCCTTTGATCATAATGATGAAGGATGTGTTGTCTCCCTATTTCCACTTCATTTTCCATCTCTCCTTGATATTCTTAGGGATAAATATTCCAATTTTATTTTGATTTGGTCCACAATCTGTCATTTTCTTGCTCCTTGTCATTTTCTTGCGCCTAGAATTATTGACTAAGGGTTATAAAAAAATTTTTAAACTATTCTTGCATCCAAATATTGTCAATGGAGAACCAACTAAAGAGGATATGCATTCCTTTAACAAAACAACAATTGAATGGATTCCCACCCTTGCAATATTTAGAAAAAAACTCAATGAACATCTTTCCTCAACTGAAAGGGATTTATCTTCCTTCAATGTGACTACAACCAAAGGTGAGTTCTCTCTTGAATTATCTATTTCAAGCTTAGCTATCTTCTCTTCTATAATATTCTTGGCTCACTCCTCCTTAGTTTAGCATGAGTTACTTTATTTGAACGAATCTATAATATGGAGGATTATCTCCCATTTATTTTCTAATTCATGATTAGTAACATTCTCCAACATTTCTTTGTCCATCCCATAGTTTACCTCCTCTCTTTCTATATCTTCCTATAAAAATACATACACAGTTTGATCCTCCTATATAGTTTTTTACTCTTCTGAAAAATCCTTCCACCGCTATTTCCTAAAGGTTTTGTTGGGACTCAATTTTGTAATGCCATTTTGCTTGAGTCCCTTCACTTTTGTGTTTCTTGACCCTTTATAAAAAAAAAAAAAATTTATAACCAACCCAAGATAGTCTAAGTGGGTTTTCAATGAATCATTTTTTTCATAAGTTTTATCTTGTGTCATCCCCCATGTGCTAATAGTTGTAAGAAATCTAAAAAAGTTTAATTTTTGGGTTTTTGGGGTCTTTTCCTTAAGTTTCTAAAATTTGTTGTAGTTTCAAAAAAAATGGTTTTTCCATCCTAGTATTCCACTCCACCCATCCTCATATTTTCCTTTAGTCCTTATCAACCCATCATAGTTCCCTTTCATATCATAATTTTTCCTCACCCTTAACCTCCTAGTCCTTTTTAGTTAAAATTTTGTCTATCTTTCAAACCAAAATCTCAGACCATCCCTTACACAAGTACCCTTTCCATGTCATCCCTAACTTATTAACCCCTTTCCCTCTAAAATTTTTCTAAGTTCTATTTATTAGAATTTCCCTTCTTCTCATGACTTTTATACCTACTCCAACCCCTTGACTCTCAAACCTTCTTCCAGGTACTCCTTCATATTCATACTTTCATCCTTCCCTTAATTATGGTTCCTAGCATGAGTTATGATGGACTCCTAATCCCTGGCATTCTGAAGCATATTACCTTTTTAGGATTTTTTGGACTTCTCCCATTTTGCATACCTTAATGTTATGAGTTCCTTGTCACACTTGATCCCCAATTACCTTACCAAAGGCATGTGATATGTATTATCCCCAACCCTTGATAATTAAAAAATATTTCATTTTTTTCATTGTATCTTTCACCTACCCCTACATGATCTTGAAGGCCATTTATGAATAGTCTTGTTGCCCTAATTTTTAGAATAGGTATTTTGCCACCTAAAGCACAGTATGACATAATAAACATATATTTATACACTATTTCAAGTGATAATGATGAATTTATCCTAGATTTTCTATTGATTCCCAATGATTAGATCATGCCCATAATTCATTTTTGTGTTTGCAAACATGTGTTTAAAGAGGAGAAAGAAAAAATTCATTTTTTAGTAAATATGGTTGTTAGTATTTTTTAACCTAATACTTCACACCATGTCCATAATCACTTTTCAATGGACTTCACAATCCCATTTTGGCTTTGAATACGCAAAACATTTTTCCTTTACTACTCAAATGATGGTGAGAACAATAATGAAAATTTTATTTGCATTCTCATGTACCTCTACAAGTCTTGACAAAATAGATCTTGTATGCAAGAATTAAAGAAAATGATGGAAAAATATTGAGCAACCCTTGTAACACATTGCTACCAAATTTTTTCTATTAAACTTGATTTCCTATGTTGGAGATCTATATGTATGAGTTTTTGTTCATTGTAATAGTTGTTCGTTGAGCCAATTTTTGTGCCTAGTAAAGTCTAAAAGTTATTCTAAGACATCAAGTCATGCACATATAAATAGTAAATGAAGGGATATTATTTATAATAGCATAAGAAGGGTTTTGTATTATAAATATTTTGTAATGGATTTCTCAGTGGTTAATCATGGTGATTCAAGTAAATATGTAATCATGGTTATATATTTTCTCTTGCTACACTTGTACACAAATGTAATAGTTTTTTGGTGTGTATGTGATTACACCTAATGTATTACAAGTGAATTTTAATAGTCATTCATTTATTTCATATGGGTTGTTGTAGTGTTGATTATGGATTATTAAGTATGTCTATTACAAAAATATAATTTATAGTTTTCATTTACATGTAAATTCAGTTCTATTGATGTTTTCCTCAATATATTTCCTTCCTCTTTGTTGTTTAAACATTAGTTTCCAAATGGAGTATGTACCAATCCACATTGGTGAAGAACCAATTAGTCTTTAATTTAAATATCACACTCAATCTCGTTAGTTGTAGGAGTAGATTAGATTTATGCATGATGCTCATGATTCAATTTTACAAACCAAGGAATTATTTTAAGAAGACTTCATAGATATATCATTAGAGAATCTAAACATGCATGTATGTACCTTGTCACTATGTAAAACTAATAAATAAAATAATTTGAGGGGATTATAATGAATTTAAATATATAGGTGTGTGTGCAAGGTGTGTCATTATCTATAAAGAAGTATCATGTAACTAGTTGATCTTGATCTAGTGATAATTATATGGGTCAATTATACATTTTGGTATAGCTACTATTTGTTGCAGTCATGTTATTGTAGTGTATAAAATTGTATAGCTTAACAATTTCACATTATGTTTTGTCCCCCTTATTTATTGGACTTAATTAAGCTTCTAATTTTCCAAATTATGCATTCCAAAGCCTAATTTCTACCATATTTTGAAGGAGGCCAAGCATTGAACAAATGCATCCAATAATTAAATTGTCTTAAACTTTGAGTGTCTTGTAAATTTGGGCCAGGACCCATTTGCCCATGGGTGACTAGGTCCCCCTTCTTAGCTAGGACCCAAATTTAAATATGTTGTTGGTGGTATTTTAACATCCAAAATTCAAATATGAAGTGTCGGCTTTTGGAATCTATTTTTTGGGAAATTGGATAAACACCTATAAATACCTAGTTATTTTACCATTTTAAATCTAACAAGAGCTAAGAAACATGATTCAGCATTCAAGAAAAAATACTATTGTCAAGAACAAATCAAGACCAGCATATTAGAGAATTATTACAGTAATTCAAGATCCAATATCATGTCAAGGTTTATGTTTGTTCATGTTGTCATTTTTCTTTGAAGGATAACGTCTTTTGTAGTTCCCCAAAGCATTCAAGAACTCAATAAAAGAAAGATCCAAATCCTTGAAGATATTGTTGGAAGTTTGTTTGTCAATGAGGAGATTGTTGGAGACTTGAATTGGCAAGATGAGCATATGCATAGTGTGAAGATATTGTTGAGTGGGGAGATTGATGAAGGTTGATGAGAATGGAAGTATATGGTGTTCTAATTTATGGAAAATAATGATAGAGATATAGAAGTGTTGGCCCAAAGAAGACCAAATGGCTTTGATAATTACTTAAGTCCTAGAGTGTAGTTTTAGTGTTCAGTGAACCAATTTTGAGGTCCCCATTTCTTTTCTATGAAGAATCTGGCTATGTAGTTTTAAGGTAATGTTGGTGAATGTTGGAAGAGTCTAAATATAGTGTTTCATGACTTGATGTCTTTCATAGTCGAAGATAGTGTTGACAGAGTATCGGCTCTAGAAATGGTAGATTTGTAGTGATTAAGTGTATGTTGGAATTCTCTGCATTCCATCTTGATGAATATTTTGTTGTGCATACTTGAGGAGGTGTTTGTGGATGTTAGTAGTGTGTATGCTCCAAGTGACAATTTTTTTGGTGGTCCACATGTCAAATTATGAGTGAACAGTTTGATTCATTCTAATATTACTTCACCAGTTTTGCTATTTGGTGTCAACCTAAGTATTTTGGGGTTGTGCAAAGTTGAGTTGTGTATGGAGCGGTATCATAAGAGTGATTATAGTTCATGCCAACCTATTTTAATTTTTAACACATTTTTTCATTTTTGCAAGATGTGTGTATTGATGTTTTGGGTTGACATGTTATGAGGTTGCACAATATATCTAATGAGATCAACCTAATTGATGTTTTGGATAGTGCAATATATATAATTTTGATTCATTATGTGAAGGTGGATGGAGTATATAGTGTTTTTGTGTGTGAGAGATCTAGTGTAGAGAAAAGTGTGAACTGTAATTATGGTGAAGTATGTGTGTTAAGTCAATTTTTTGAGCCTAATTGGAACTATCTTTAGCATGTTGTAGATGCATTGTAATCAATTCAATCTCTAGCAATGAGCCACCCTCTTTTATATTTTGGTAGTGATCTATTTCTTCTATTCTCTAGACAATGAGTACTCTAGACAGTGATTCCACTTGGTAGTGAGCCATTTTGTAATATCTTGTAACTGGTTATAATATATTGTGAGCTAATCCTCATTGTGGCTTTTCCCTTTTGGGTTTTCCACATAAAAATCTTGTGTTATTGTGTCTATTGATGTGATGCATGATTTTAATTTTTCTTTCATTACTACACATTGAATGAGATATTGTGAAATGAATTTTAACTTAATGAATTTTAGGGAATATCGATTCACCCCCCCTCTCAGTATTTTGAGTGTTCAACAATTGGTATCAAAACCTTGGATCCTTCAATTGGATTGATCATTGAGGTAGATCTTGGGGGTTAAACACAAGGCTACAAGGAAGTATCATATTCCTCTAGAAGAGATTATCCCTAAAGGTAAACTAAAGAATATTGTGAGGTTGATATGGAAGGAGAACTCAAATCAACCTTTGATGATTAAGATAAAGTAGAAGATGACAATAGAGATCTGAAGAAGGATCTTAATGATGCAGATGATTTTATCAAGAAGTTGAGAGAAACTCAAGAAAGCTACAGAAAGAATCAAGGAAATAGATGAGCAGCTCAAACAATCAAATGAGACTATCACCAGTCTGAAAGTGAAAGTAGAAGGAAAAAGAGTTGAAAATTGCCTAAATTCCAAATTAAAGGATAAATCTAAAGAATGTTCAAAGTTTGAACAAGAGATTGTCACTTTAAGATAGGATCTCGAGAAAGAAAATAATCAAGAAGATAAATTCAAGAAGATTTTCGCAATGCTTGATGAGATGATTGCAAATCAAAAGGCTTCTAAGGACAAAGAAGTTTAGGGTTTGAGAAAGGAGAAATTTCAAAGGTAAATCAGACACCAAACAATGTTGAAAAGAAAAAATACAAGAACAATTTCAAACAAGTTTGGAACCAAAATAAAGAATTCAAAAGGCCTCCTATCAAACAACCTGCTACACAAAGGTATTCATATTTTAATGGTTATTGGTATTCTTGCAATAAACTTATACATAGTTGTCGCATGTAGAAGCATAATGAATCAGAATGTTCAATCATTTCTCGATCAGTGTTATACATGCAATAGATTTGGTTATAAAGCTAGTGAATGCATAAATCAAATGATGAGTGATTACAATAATGGCATGATGTTTTAATATTTCAATGGCTACTGTTATACATGCAATAGATTTTGGCATAATATTTTTTAGTGCAGATCTAAAATGGAAAGAATTAAACTTGTTCAAAAAGGAGTCATATGTCACAATTACAACAAACTAGGACACATAGCTAAGTTTTGTAGAAGTAAAAATGTGAAACCCTTTGTTTCACACAAGAAGAAGAAAGATCCAATAAAGAAGGTTGATCCAATTGTATCTAAGAGTTGATTTGAACATGTAAGGTCAATAAAATCCATTAGAAAAATAGAATCTTATCATGGTAAGTGTTTTAGGATATGGATATACAACCCCTATTGCTATTATGCACTTTTACACATGGAAGCTAGAAAAAGTAAAACAACAAAAATTAAAAATGATAATAGTGATTAGTTTGTTGTTATGTGTCAGGATGAGGGAATGCAGAGAAAATAATAAATTAGTGTGTGTATCTAATTGGGCACAAATTCGTTGAATTCATTCAAAATATATAAAAGGAAACCAACAATGATATCTTAATGAAGATATATCATTTATAATACATAAGGAAACTAGACTCTACACACACATTCAAAAAGATATTTAGAATTATAACTATTAAATAATAAATTCTTATTAATCCTTGAGTAACATGAACATTCCTTTTATTATTCAAAAAAGACGCCTCACAAAAGTTTGTGAAGATTTTATAATCCTTTAGTTGATCAACTAATCATAAATACATCTTTAAATGAATATAATACAGTAGGAGACACTCATTCAAGGTTAAATATACATATAATATCCACTCTTTAAAGGTTTCAAGGAGTTTACTACAAATTGCGAATGAACCCACATCAATACAATACCAAAAAAGTGATACCCAAAACTAGAAATTGGAACCCTAAGGCTTCCTATGAATATCCCTTTTCTATTGGCTTTGTAAATGCCCTTTTTAAGTTTTCCACCCCTCCACAAAATGAAATTATAGCAATATATATCACTTATTGCATTCAAGTGTCTTAAGTAAAGTATTTATGGTTTTTTGTTGTCCTATAGGTTTTCCATGCCTTTATTTCCCATTTGAGACATGTGGAGATAACTAGAGGTGTGAAGAAACCCTTTCACTCATAATAAATATTATTTTGAGAATTAATTGCATCCTTAGAATTTTTTTGTAGTGTAGAGAAGAGCCTACAAAATCTACTAGAATGACAGCTAGGAGATGGTATGAAGACCATCAATGCTTGAAAATTATTCACTAAATTAATTAAAATATGGGCTTCTTTATCTTATTTCATCATTGGAAGTACTTGTGAGTGAATTCCTTTAAGATGAATTATTATTTTTAGATACAAAAATTTTGATTGGGTAGTTGCATGGCCTTATTAGGCCATTAATGGTGTTTTAGGTTGTACAAGGAGGTGGATGGGAGTGAACAGTGAAAACTCCAAAATCTATTAGGTGGGATACCTCATGACCCATACCATTGTTGGGGAGTTGGGGATTAGGAGTAAGGCATGCTTCATGCTTAAATTTTATAGGTAAAGGTATCTTCGCATCTTTGACTCCAAAAATATATATGAAGGAATTTATCATGGAGTCAAGGATTAAAGATACCAAAGAATATATCCCCTAAGGAAAGTAAATAAGAATAAGTCAAAACCTGTGATCCCAATAAGGTAATATAGTGAAAAAAATTTAAGATCAAGAGTCGGGGATACCTCATACCCTATACCACAGTAGAAGTATTCTTACATCTCTAACTCTAATAAATCATATAGAAGGAGATGTTGGAAGTTGAGGATTAGGGATACCAAAGAAAACATACCCAAGTCAATGAATGGACAAAAATCTAGCTCCACAAAGTAACTTAGTGTGAAGGATTGGGAAGTCAAGGTTTAGGTGAAAAGTGTGATGGTAGGGAAAAGTGTGATATCTTGACAAGGACAAAATAACAAGGCGTACTTAGAAAGAAAGACATACTAAGAAGGGAAATTCCAAAACTTTGTCATGAGCACAATCCTTTGAGGTTTAAACAACAAAATCTCTACACTTAGAAATTTTGAGACCCTAGAAACTTTGAACATTTGATACCTGCACATTGGGATTGTAGCAAGTTTGGATGTATTTGGTGGTGTTGTCATTAATGTTGTCACTGATGTCAACATAGTTCAAGTTGAGTACAGATGGTACTTGTATAGTTTAGATATTGTATAAGTGATTAGATTACATGGAGCTATATTATGAAGTTGTAGTTGTGCTTTTGCCAAGTGCTTTTGAGAAAATTTGAGAAATAATGAAGGCAGTGTTGAAGTGTGTGTTCTAAGTGTGCTATGGTATTGTGCTCTACATTTCTTCTATGTTGATCCTATGCATGTGTAGATCTATAAGTGTTTTCATGAGCTTCAATGGATTATATATATCAATTTTTAGCTTCTGGTTGGATGGAGAGTGAAAGATATGTTCACCAGTGTGTGAATAGGTTTGGCAGAACTATTTGTTTGTGGAATGGCCAGAGAAATGTTTTGGCTATGTAGTCTTTTGATATTTGGTTTGAGATCTTGCAAATCTGGGAAATGATTCTTTTCTATGGTTTCTATTTTTTGACAAACTTGCTTGTTATTTGGTGCTTTGGAAGACCTGCTCCAAAGCCCTTGTGTTTTGCTAGTTGATCTAGTTGGACTAGTGAAGAGTTTTATGTGAATAAAGTTTGTTGTAATTGTTGCGTATGTACCTGAGGTATTCTCAGAGATGGTAAAAATTTTGGTGAATCATGTTGAGTGATCCACGTGTGATCATCTTTCTAGAGATGCATGTACTTCAAAGATCATTGTTGTTTTCATTAGGTTTGTCTGACCTGGTGTCTACACGTTACATTAAGTTTTGCATCGACTTGAGGAAGCATTTGATTGATCCAAGATGTTGTTTGGGTCCTAAATTAAATATGTAATTAGTCCTCTCTCATTCTTATCCATCACGGGAATGTTGAGTAGCTGACCTAGTTTGAATTTGTAAATATAAGTGTATAGACGACCTTGGAGAATGTTTCTAGGGTTGAAGATGGTATAAAAGGAAATCAAGTTGTGGCGAATTTCATATCCATCCATCCATGAATCAAGCAAGTAAGTGAACTGTGTGAAAAGTATGAAAAGCGGACATTGGAAGAGTGAATTGAAGCAACAGTACTTGAAAGCAGTGATTTGATGATGTCTACAATCTTTAGATCAAATTGTGAGTGTGTGGAACCCTAGTGGTGGATCTTCATTTATCTTTTATTTTTCTGTAGGCAGTGAGCCTCCTTCTAGACAGTGAGTCCTTTGTTGGTAGTGAACCTTTGTATCTAGGTAGTGAGCCCTCTGGAAATGAGCCTTTCTATCCAGTATTGCATTACTACTATATTGTGAGTTAATCCTCACCATGGTTTTTCCCTCATTGGGTTTTCCACGTAAATCTGGTGTCTCTAGTGTTTGCTTTCTATTATTTGTATTTCATGTTTACACTTAGTAACAGATTGAAGTTAAAGTGAAAATATTAAGTTTAGAAGTAAAGTGACTTGATACAAATGATTAACCCCCCTCTCAGTTGTCTTGTGCATTTCAACAATTAGTATCAGAGCTCTAGTTCCTCGATGAAAAGCTTAACCGCTTGAGGTAGATCAGATGGCGCACAAGTTGCAGATTCCTATTTTTGATGGAGCCGATTATAGTGACTAGAAATAACATATGAGAAGTTATTTGATTTCACTTGGTCTCAATACTTGGAAGGCTATGGAGACAAAATATGTGATACCAGAAACTAGACCTTCCTCTACTGATGAGATTGTAGCTTATGAGGAGAATGAAAGGGCAAGGTATGCTATCTTTAGTGCTCTATCTAAAACTAAAAGAAAAAAAATTATTTCTCTAGCTACTGCTCATGAAGTATGGACAAAATTGAAAGACATTTATGAAGGGAATGATAGAGTAAATTTATCAAGGAAACTAACTACTAAGCGAAAATTTGAGAACTTGAGAATGGAAGATGAAGAAGACATTTCTATCTATTATCAGAGAATTGAACTTATAGCGACTGAAATCAAGAATCAAGGTGGAACCATGTCAGATGAAGAGATAAGTGAGAAGATCTTGATGACCCTACTAGACAATTACAGTGACAAAGTATCTTCTCTTGAAGAATCGTATGATCCAAAGATATTTACTAAGGAGCATCTATTCGGTGTCTTGACTCCATTCGAGATGAGAAAATTTTCAAGAGAGAAGATTGAAACAACTTTTAAAGCAATGAAGATAGGAGATGACTCGGATAATAATGATTCAGAAGATTTGGAAGAAAAGTTCACAAGGAGATTGAAGAAAGGTACTGGTAAATACAAAGGTAAATTTCCTTTAAAGTTTTTTAGTTGTCGAAATATTGGTCATTATGCATCAAGACGTCCTAATAGAGCTACACAAAAGAAGAATAAGGATAATAATAATAATCACAAAGACAAAAGGGATGGGAAGCTCAAGAAATTGTATTATGTCAAAGAAGATGCAGAAATTTTTGATGATGAATCTGACTTTGAGGAGGATAAAGATGAATGTTTGTTTCTAGCCTTGGAAAATAAATTTGTATCTAATAATCATGGAAGATGTGCAAATTAATTTGGTCCAGAGAGCAAGAACGATGAAACAAAAGGTACTCTGGTAATTGCTTTTCATGCTAGACATGATGAAGACTTTTGGGTAATTGACAATGGATGTTCAAATCATATGACTAGAGACAAGAGTAAGTTTACTAAACTTGAGAAGTATGATGGAGGAATATTTATATTTAGAGATGACTCTGGAGCTAAGATTGTTGGTAAAGGAATAATTAGTTTTGATGGAAAACATAATATTGGTGATGTTTATTAGGTAAAGGGTTTAAGGCATAATATCTTAAGTGTTGGACAAATGTGCAGTAAAGGTTTGAAGCTTGTGTTTCGGGATAACACTTGATAGATTAGAAAAGGATCTGGAATTGTGGTAGTAGTTGGAAGAAGAACTCATGGAAACATCTATCAACTTAATGGTGGTGATGGTCAGTGTTTTGTTTCTCAGATTAATGAGAGTTGGCTCTGGCACCAAAGGATGGGACATGTGAATTTTGATAATATTATTAGGATCAGTTCTAAGGAAGTTTTCAGAGATCTACCTAAAATCACAAATCCTTCATATTCAATTTGCAAAAGTTGCCAGTTTGGAAAACAAACAAGAAATAGTTTTAAAGGAAAGGGACAATCATCTACCAGAATGTTGGAATTAGTTCATACAGACCTCTATGGTCCTACAAGAACAGGAAGCCTAAATGGTAATAGGTACTTTATTCTCTTGATTGATGATTACTCTAGGATGACATGGGTTACATTTTTTAGAGAAAAGGCTCAAGATCTTGATAGATTCAAGGTTTTTAAGGAAAGAGTAGAAAATGAGGCAAACCTAAAAATCAAATGCTTAAGGTCTTATATAGGTGGAGAATTTACATCTGGTGAGTTCAATGCATTCTATGAAGAGCATGGCATAAAGAGACATTATTTTGCTCCTAAAACCCCTCAACAGAATCGAGTTGTGGAAAGAATGAACCGGACTGTTCAAGAGGCTGCCAGAACTATGATGAAAGAATCAAATGTTCTTGATGTGTATTGGAGATAAGAAATTCACATTGTTGTCTACATTCTTAACAAAGTTCAGATCAGAGGTAACAGCACTAAGACCCCTTATGAGTTATGGATTGGTAAGACTCCTATTGTTAAATACTTTAAAGTATTTGGAATTAGATGTTATACTAGAAGAGATGATGAAAATCTTGGAAAGTTTGATGCTATATGTGATGAAGGAATTTTTCTTGGATATTCAAATAACAATAAAGCATATAAGAGACTGATAAAAATAATTGAAAGTGCTAATGTGCAGGTTGATGAAGCTATGTATATGGGAAAGTATAAGAAGAATAAAAGGAAGATAAATAACAAAGTGATGAAGAGGAGATTCTAGAACCTACACCTAAGACTCCTAAATATGTACAAAAAATCCTTCGGAGAATCAAATAATTGAAGACATAAGTTAAAGAGTGAAGACAAGAAGAAAAGTGCTTGAGTTAAACTAGCGTTTACTTTCTAAGATAGAACCTAAGACTGTGAGTGAAGCATGTAATGATGAAAATAGGGTTGGAGCAATGAAAGAGGAACTACAGTTGATAGAGAAGAATGAGACATGGGAACTAGTCCCTAGACCTGTAAACAAGAATGTAATTGGTTCAAAATGGGTATTTAGAAACAAGTTGAATGAAGATGGTGAAGTGGTAAGGAATAAAGCTAGACTTGTATGCAAAGGATGTTCACAAGTTAAAGGAATAGATTTTGAAGAAAATTTTGCACCTGTAGCAAGAATGGAGGCCATTCAAATGTTCTTGGAATTTTCATCTCATAAAGACTTCAAATTATATCAGATGGATGTCAAGTCTACATTTCTGAATGAAGAACTGGAAGAAGAAGTATAAATGGAGCAACCGAAAGGTTTTCAACTGTCAGAAAAACCAGACATGGTTTTTAAGTTAAAGAATGCATTATATGGACTTAAGCAAGCTCCCAGAGCTTGGTATGCAAGATTGGATAGATACTTGATAAAGAAAGGATTCATCAAAGGGACTGCAAATAGAAATATTTACTTCAAGGTTGAGAAAAATAAAATGTTGATAGTTGTGGTATATGTTGATGACATCATCTTTGGTGGAAATGAAGGTATGTTTAAGAAATTTTCTGAAGAGATGCAAAAATAATTTGAAATTTCTATGATTGGTGAGTTGAATTTCTTTCTTGGAATTCAATTAAATCAAACTAAAAAAGGGATATTCATCTCACAATCCAAGTATGTTAAGGAATTATTGAATAATTTTGGAATGAATGACTCCAAACCAGTATGTACCCCTATGGTAATTGGATGCAAGCTAAGTAAGGATGATGAATCTGTTAAAGTTGATTAGAGAATGTACAGATCCATGATTGGTGGACTACTATATTTTACTGCTACTAGACCGGATATCATGCATGCAATATTTTTAGTTGCAATATTTCAAGCAGAACCTAAGGAAGCACATGTTACAGCTGTGAAGTGGATATTCAAATATCTTAAAGGAACTCCAGATTATGGGCTATGGTATCTGAAGGACAATGATCTCACAATGAATGCCTACACTGATGTAGATTGGGTTGGCTATGTAGATGAACGAAAGAGTACAAGTGGTAGTGCATTCCTCCTTGGAGGAAGATTAGTTTCATGGTTGAGCAAGAAATAGGATTCAAATTCTTTATCCATTGTAGAAGAAGAATATACTGCAACAACATCTTGTTGTACATAGGTACTTTGGATGAAATAAACCTTGATGGGCATAGGTGTTGTGAGTGATGAGCCTATTTATATATTTTGTGACAATACAAGTGCTATAAATATTTCAAAGAATCCAATGATTCATTCTAGAAAAAAGAACATATCTATCAAGTATCACTTCTTGAGGGAGAAGGTATTGCAAAATAAAGTTAGACTTCAATATGTACCTACCAAGGAACAAATTGTTGACATATTCACTAAGGCCCTTCTGAAGGATACCTTTGAGTATCTTATAGGGAAGTTAGGGGTTATTGTCCCTCCTTTGAACTAAGTGCACATGGAGGTGCATCAGTCCAATGGAATCACACTCTTTTGATCTGGACTAATTATTGAGCTCTACTCCTCAAGGGAGTAGAGAAGTAGAGAAGTGCATTGTTGTAGTATGTGGTGTGGGTGTACTCCTACGGGGGGTGAACAGAGCTTTATATGGCAATAATTTTCTTTTCCATTGATGTCAAATGGGGAGAGAGAATCATGTGAAAATTTTATTCTTGTGTAGGTTGTCACTTCTAAAAATGAAGTATGTTGTCCTTGATGGTTTTTCACATCATGTGTTGCCATCAATGACAAAGGGGGAGATTGTTGCAAGTATGGATGTGTTTGGTGGTGTTGTCATTAATATTTTCATTGATGTCAACATAGTTCAAGTTGAGTACAGATGGTACTAGTATTGTTGAGATACTGTAGAATTTCTTAGATTACATGGAGCTATATTATGAAGTTGTAGTTGTTCTTTTGTCAGGTGCTTTTGAGAAAACTTGAGAAATAATGAAGGCAATGTTGAAGTGTGTGTTCTAAGTGTGTTCTGGTATTGTGCTCTGCATTTCTTCTATGTTGATCATATGCATGTGTGAATCTATAAGTATGTTCATGAGCTTAAATGGATAATATATCCCAAATTTTAGCTTTTGGTTCGATGGAGAGTGAAAGATATGTTCATTGGTGTGTGAACGGGTTTGGCAGAACTATCTATTTGTGGACTGGGAGAAATTTTTTGGCTCTGCATTCTTCTAATACTTGGTTTCAGATCTTTTGGATCTAGGAGATGATTTTTTTTTTGTGGTTTCTATGTTCTAACAAACTTTCTTGCTATTTGGCACTCCGGAAGACCTACTCCAAATCCCCTGTGTTTTGTTGGTTGGTTCAGTTGGACTGGTTAAGAGTTCTTTCTGAATAAATTTTGTTGTAATTGTTGTGGATGTATCTGAGGTATTCTCAAAGATGGTAAAATTCATGGTGAAGCATTTTGAGTGATCCACGTGTGATCATCTTGCTGGATATGTGTGTACTTCAAAGATCATTGGTGTTTTCATTAGGTTTGGCTGACCTAGTGTCTACACGTTACATTAACTTCTGCATCAACTTGAGGAAGCATGTGATTGATCCAATATGTTGTTTGGATTCTAAATTAAATATGTAATTGGTCCTCTCTCATTATTATCCACCGTGGGAATTTTGAGTAACCGACCTAGTTTGAATTTGTAAATGTAAGTGTATAGCCAACCTTAGAGAATGTTTCTAGGGTTGAAAATGGTATAAAATTAAATCAAGTTGTGGTTAATTTCATATCCATCCATCCACGAATTGAGAAAGTAAGTGAAGTGTGTGAAAATTATGAAAAGAAGAGATTGGAAGAGAGAATTGAGGAAATAGTTCTTTAAGGTGTTAGATTCCTGAAAGCAGTGAGCTAATGGTGTCTACAGTCTTCTGATCAAGTTGCGAGTGTGTGGAACCCTAGTGGTGGATCTTCATTTATCTTTTCTTTTTTTTGTAGGCAGTGAGCCTCCTTCTGGAAAGTGAGTCCTTTTTTGGTAGTGATCCTTTGTATCTGAGCAGTGAGCCTTTTTATTTGGTATTGCATTACTACTATATTGTGAGTTAATCCTCACCATGGTTTTTCCCTCATTGGGTTTTCCACGTAAATATGGTGTCTCTGGTGTTTGCTATATGTTCTTTACATTTCATGTTTACACTTAATAATATATTGAAGTTAAAGTGAAAAGATTAAGTTTAGAATTAAAGTGATTTGATACAAATGATTCACCCCCCTCTCAATTATCTTGTGCATTTCAACAAGGATAGCAAAGGACATCACTTAGGTAAAATTGATAATGGGGACCCATACAAATATTTTGCAAATATTATTAGTATTAGGTAAATAGGTTCAAGTGTAGAACATTTGGGTAGAACAAAGAGAAATGAGACACATAAAAATAGGGTACCAATAGATCCATTTTGATTATAATTTTTTTGGTAATTTTTTTTTATTTTACTTTATTTTTAGTAGTAAAGAGGGTCTTTATCTTTCTATTATGATATTGAGAACTTGGGAGAACTTAGATACAACCAATGAGAGAGTCGTGTTGTCATGTTTTAGTGTGCAAGTTTGCATATCACTTCGTATATTCCTCAGTATTAGATGATATTAATGGAATTCCCTAAGCCTTCTATGTGAGTGTTATTGGCATTCTTTTGGGTGCCTTGATTCATTTCAAACTTTTTCAATGTGAGTTCCAAGTATATGTTTCCTTTATTGGATGTTGGATCTTGTATTGAGTTGGATATGTTGATGTTATAAGGTGTACCTATTATTATTATACCTTGGTTTTAATGTATTATTAGTTATATGTCTTAGAAACTAGTTGTGGTTGTTATTCCACCTATAGTGATTAAATCATGGAAGCTACTCAAGCCTATTTGTTACAATTGGAATTGATGTTTATGTTTAGATATTAAGGTGAGGTATAGGATTCGTGCTTCCATATTACAATTAATGTGGCATCTCTTTTGGATAGGATCTTATCTTTAGTGTATTGGGATGATAAAGGATCAAAGGATTCTTGTTTGATATGGTAGTCACCTTGGTTATTGTTGCAAGTATCTTAATGGAGCACATAGAGAAATTGAATGTTTTGGTGGTATATTTTTGATATAGGTATTGTGCCCTTGATGTTTGATTTTAATTTTGACCCTTAATGCAATGTATAAAAGTGGGAGATTGTTGGGAAAGGTGTGTTAAATACCTTGCATAATTTTGATAATGTGAAATTAAAAATTAATTGTGTTACATCTTAGAGATGTAGATACCACATGGGTTAGACATTCTTGGAGACACCTTTTATGTTGTAACACTAGATGCTAATTCAATCTCCTTAGCATCCATATGTCTCACCTACAGTAAACATATTCACTTAGCTTCTAATGGTATGTACAACATAAAAAGCATCAAAACCAAATAATATCAAAAGTAAGAATCCTCACATGAAATTGAGGAAAGTTCTCAATTATGAATACTACATGAAATTGAGGAACATTTTCAATTAATAATAAAATGGGTGAAAAAATCACCCCTTTTCCTTCGACACCATGATTCAATCCCTTAATCTAAAAAATAATTTAGCACCTTGATACTTCTATGCACACATCTCATCGACCTTATAGAACTAGGCATGCATTTCATAATCTTCTCTATAAGAGTATTAGATAATTTCCTACCAATTAAATTTTGTGGAAGAAACCCTTGCATATACACATTAGAACAACATGATCATTAGTATCCTTGGAAGAAGAAAAATACTTCCAAAAATGTCAATGAAATATCGTCAAGTCTAGATGAGTCCTAAATGCAAATATAGCTAAAGAAGTTAAAATCAAATATTGTAATTATCTTATTAATGGTACAAGTTATAAGTTGTTGAGGTTGATGATTGAACTCCACAGCACCCAAAAATCACTTGCAAGCAATTATCCTACTACATAAGAAAGATCAAAGCAACCGATTTGTTATGCAACCAAGAGAGAAAAGATAGAATCCAAAAAAATACCGATATGTGTAATGTATTAAACTAAATAGTTCTGAATTGAATGATTACAATGAATGTGCAAGCTTTATAAAATTATACAAAATCAAACCCTAGATGAGGATTGCATTATATTGTGACAAGTATCTTAATCTCATGCAATGAGACAACTAGACCTATAATAGTCCAATCTAATAATAAAAAATCACTCCTAAGTTTAGCTTAAGTGAACTAAACTAATAAGGAACTTAATAATTCATTAATTAATAATTAATTACCAAGTGATTATCCTTATTAATCCAACACCCCCCCTTAAGATCAACTTAGGGAGAAGCTAAAAAACCCTAATGCAGAATGTAGTGATGGATGCATGGATGGGTCTCATATACAATTCTTGATGAGGTACCTATTGGATGTTGTGGTTGTGTTGTTTATATGTGGTTGTCATTGATGTCAACACTATTATCATTGATGATTCTAAAGGTTGTATATGTCGAGGATATTGAGAAAATTAGAATAAATATGTTGCAGGCAGTCTGTGTAGTTGTGAAGATCAAAATGGTGGAAATTTTTGTAAGTTGGTAATCAAAAGTCATGCATTAAAGGGATTTTTGTTGATCCTATCTAGTGTGTTGTCCAGAAGTTTTAGAGGTTCGCATCAAGATTGGAGAAAGTTATGAATTTCTGAGTTCCTACAGTTATTCTTTTACTGTAGCACTTGTTTCTAGAAGCGAATACATTTCTGGTAAATTGAAATTTTGTGCATGCTCCTGAGACATTCAATGATGTTTCTAGATCATGATCTATCATTGTGGTACGTTTATGTTGATCGGTGTGTTTGTGATTGAAGATTTTTCCTTTGTGTGTTCAATTTTTCATGTTCTTGACCGACATGATGGTGGTAGTGTGTTGTGGATCCTTATAGATTAATTTTTTAATACTTGGCATATTCAAGGATGTTGACTTAGGTCTTCATTATGTTGTGACTGACTTAGGTTGGTACGCATTGAGATTTGTTCATGAATTGGGCTGACATTTTGTAATGTATTCTTTTATTTGTGGTTGATAGAGTTGTTGACGTAAATTCATGTAGCAGATATATAAGAGTGATTGTTTCTTCATTTTTGAAGTGTGTGAGGTATGCTCAATGAATTTATATGAAGTATGAATGAGAAATTTGTGAATAAATATTATATCATTCATTTTTAGAGTAGAGTTTGAAGAAGATTGAGTGAAGTATGAACAAGATTAAGTGAAGTGTGAAGAATTATTTTTGTGCCTAATCAAAATTGTCATCAGGATTTTGAAGAAGCTAATTTCTTATTTCAACCCCATCAGATGGATTTAATCTAATTAGTTTATGTAAGGCAGTGAGTCTTCCCTTTTGAGAAATGAGCTCTAGGTAGTGTGCCTAAATGCATGTGCATTCCTTATTCATTTTTCATTATACTTATAACAGGGTATAATCTTGTGGACTAAAATCCACCATGGTTTTTCCCCTAAAAGGGTTTCAACGTATAAAATCTTGGTGTTCATGTGTTTTTGATGTGTTCTTGATTCATGCTTTCATTGTTAATTATCACATTTGAGATTAAAGGTTGATTAAGGTTGAATAAGTTTAAATTTTGTAACAACTCATTCACCCCCCCTCTCAGTTGTCTATCCTTTTTTTCCAACAGTATCCATGTATAAATAAAATTAATCTCTCATAACTAGACAAAAGGATAAAACCACATGGGAAAAAATCCTCTCCAAAAGAGATAAAAACAAATGATTGCACTAGTGAAAGAAGGATAGAAGAAGGACTCAATGTGACCCCCCAAGGACTAATTTTTTCATGCAAGTACAATAGATATCCCCCCACTAGGATAGAGAAAATGAGGATATAAATCCCCCCACAAATAAATAGCTCCCATGATAATGATGAATGCTTGAAGACAAAGTATGATCCACTACCTACAAAAAAAATTAATCCCCTTAGGAAGAAACAGATCCATGGTGATTGGAGAAGCCAATCCAACAAGATGGGTGAATCAAATTTAAATCCAAATCTAAATGATGTATGCCTCTAAAAATTTCTCACATATCCACATGTCAAAAAATGATGATGTCAATCCAATATCCTATGAAGACTAATATAGAAAAAGATACAAAGGCAATGAAGATGGTGGGCCAACAACGATGATGTGGCTATCAACAAAGAGGAGATGAATATCCTAAAAGTAATTTTCCAAATCTGCAATATGAGACTCTACAAAAAAAGGATGATATGTTTGCAAGATACAAATCCCAAGTAGCTATGTTTGAAACAATATGGATGTCCTACTACACTGAATAAATAGGGGCCAAATATTTTGTGATGTCAAAATAATCAGGAACAACAAAAGATGGTTATGTATCCTCGATTTGAAGAGTGGGAACATGAAGACAAGTCTATGAACCATCGACACATGCAAGACCTGTGATATACTCAAGCTCCTCTAAAATATCATCATCAAAGGGTATGAAATTTACAAGAGGGATGAGATAATCTACAATAAGATCCTCTATGTATGGAGAGATATGAGGGTCTCCACAGATCTCCCAATTCAAAGTGTGTGGGGATATTCAATGTCTAATACAACACACATAGTGTCAATATCAACACTAAAACATATAACCCCAACAATATAATCTTCGATGATCCCTCATGATATTAAACTCCTTTATTTGTCTAGTTTAGGTATAAGTCCATATAGATAAGGAAAAATATCAAGCCACTTGAGATTCTTCAGGATTCCATTTTGCCAAGACTCATAGTTATCCTTTTCCAAGCTGATCATAGAAGGATGAAAAAATAACCCCCACAAGTGTGCCTCCAATGCTTCTTTGTAGCAAGTTATCTCATTATGGAGGGGTATGGTCTCTCTTGTCAGAGTTTCCAATAAACTCCATAAAACCATCACTTTAAAAACCTTGATTATCCTTCTACAAGGATAAAATCAAACATACAAAAGCAATTTGCATAAAGATGTGTAAATAATATTATTGGAAATCATAAGTTACATGAGATAACTTGCTTTTACAGAGCAAGATGAAAAACCCTAAAAGGAAAACCTAATTAGGACCTTAATTAATAAAGTGTAATTAGATATTTAATTACACTAACACCCCCCTAAAGTGCAACTTAGGGAGAATAAGAAACATGAAAATAATGCAAGGATGGATGCATGAAATCATGAATGGGTCTCAACTACAAGGCCATGTTAGGTACCCATATATATATGCAAAAAAAAGGAAAAGGAGAAAACCTAGTGGGACAAAACTCCTCGCCAAAAGATATAATAATGACAAGAAAGACCATACACCCCCCATAATGAGATAACCTACTACAAAGAAGCATCGGAGGCACACCTGTGGAGTAACACTGGAATCCTTAATCCGGAAAGCAAGGAAAGATAATTTTGTTTTGCAAAAACCATTTTAGATTCAGTCAAGGACTCAAGTCAGAATCATGATAAAGCAACAACAGATCCGATGCCAAGGAACACTGAAAATCTCACAAACTAGCACAATCCTAGAATCTATGAAGTAACAGTTGATTGAAAAATGATCATGCAAAATAAATAAAGAATGCAACCAAGTGATGAAAGATGGAGGACTCCATAAGAACCCCCAAGTACATCATCCATCACATAAATACATAAGAAATTCACTCCCATAAGAGGGAAATAGATTATGAAAGAATCGAGAAGCTATGTGTATCTCAATGCCGATGTTGAACTATGACTAAAACTATTTCATAGGAGCAAGTACCATACATATTTTGAAACATTAGCCATAAGATGAATGGCCCTCAAACTAAGATGTTACCTGATTAGAATCTAATGTGGTTCAATATCATTAACCATAGGCTCTCAATCCGATATGTGAATCGATGTGAACCAAAATGTGCCAAGTCATGAGTAAAATTGTGGACAAAAGAAACTATAGAATCCAGATACAACTCATGTGATTTGTCATCAAAATGAAGATGGGATCAAAGTGCATGCCATGTGACTATAGAAGTTGTCAAAACCAACTTCAGAGTCCAAGAACACTTGCATGCAAATTGATACATGTCACAAGGAAGTGAATGGACAAAAAAGAAAATGAGTGTTTGAAGCTCTGAAATATGGAGAGATTATATTATCAGATCAAGAGAATGAATGAAATATACAATGGATTAATCCTTAAGAAAGGAGATCATGCAAAACCTAAAAGAAACCCTAATAGGTAGACATTTAATAATTAATATAATTATTAAATATCACATAATGCAAACTAAGTGAAATCTTAAGAGAGGAATAAAGGAAACTTAATTAACACAATTAAGTTAAAACCTTTACTCTATCACCCCCCCTTAAGATGAGCAACACTGAAGCTACAAACAAGTGCAAGAAAAAAAAAGAAACTACAATGCAGAAAGCAAACAAGGGTCTCGGCAGCTAGGCCTGATCAGGTACCTGAATACAATCAAATCTCTGTAAAGTGGAGAAATAGAGAAAATCTCATGGGAAAAACTCTACTCCAAAAAAATATGCAAAAATAAAGTACAAATGGAATGTCTCAAGAGACTCTCTCAAGAACATATGCAGATATATAATTAGATACCCCCCCATGAGAGAGTGGAGACTCCAAATCCCCCCCAAAATGAGAGAATGCATGTGCCAATGATCAAACCAATGTGTCTCCTCGGAGGAAGAAACATATCCAACGGTCGAAGAAGAGGAAGTCCCTGGATGATGTGCATTGAAGAATTGAACTGCAACATGAGTGTATGAATAACAAAATGGTGAATCAAACAACTCAAAATGATCTTGAAATGGAATCTCCAATGAGGAAGGGATAACAAGTGTGTTGAATCTGTCATCTATGAGGAAAGGAATATCCTCTGATATGGCCTCAACAACTAAACTTGGTCGCTCGATGAGTGGAGCAACAATTTCAATCACAGCTGAAGAAGAATCTTGTTGAACAAATATGATCTCAACAAGAGGAAGAGGTTTAGAAGTCTCAACACTAGTCTCATGAACAGATGGAAGAACACATAAGTTCAAGTGACCGAACTTCTCCTTAAATACTGAATTCTCTCTTATAGAAAGAGAGGGATATGGTGGACCAAAGTGTGTGAATGCATACAATCGGGAAGAATGATCAACTGTCCCTATTGCAACAATGTTGCCACTCTGAATGTCTTTGATGTGCATTGAATCAGGTGTGACCTCAACTGTCTTCCCTATCCCACTGTGAGTAATCTGATAGATGGGGAGAAGGTTAGTGGTCAAATATGGAACACATAGTACATCATTGAATGTACCATCATCAATGTCAATAGAACCTTTCCCACATACACTCATATAAGTGTTATTACCCATCAATATGTGTGGTGAGGACACAACCTTGAAAGATGAGAACATGTCCTAAGAAGATGCCATATGGTGTGAAGCACCTGAATTCAATAGCCATCTAGATGAATGTGAACTGGTGGTTGCACATAATGCATGACCCTTATGTGGGTCTAGTCCATCTATTTGGAATGATGGTGAAGAAGAAGACCTGCCTGATGTAGATGAAGAAGAGTGATGAATATGGTTCTTCTCAAGAAGACCTGTCAAATGTGAAACCTGTTTTGCATATCCATCTATCTTCTTCTCATAACACTTGGAATCATCATGTCCTAGCTTAGTGAAATTAGCACACTTAGGTTTGTCTTTCTTCGATGATTCCCCCTTAGAAGTAGGTGAATCAGAAGTGTTTTGTGAACTAGAATCCTTCCAATTCTCTATGGTCTTTGGTTTCTATTTCTGCTTCTGCTTCTACTTCCCCTGAGATGACTGTGCTACCAATGCTTGGTGCAGTGATCCTGTGAGAGCATCCAACTATGATATATTAGCCTACTCTCATGTCAAATGATCACAAAACACCTCAAAAGAAGGCATGGTAAAACGTGCACCCAAGGCATCCATAGTGGAATGGAAGGTAGATGATAATATCTGAAAGTTCCCATGGAGCTTTGACAAAATCAGGTAAATACACTATGTATCAATCTTAACCTTACCACAACCCTGTAGAAGAGATCTCTGTTGTTTGAATTTCATCAGAAAATCCTCAATAGTGGGAAAAGAATCAGGTACAAGTGAAGTCAATTATGCCTCAATCTGTAGTGCACGAAACTGATTGATGGTACCAAATAGATCATTGAACTTGGTCCACATTTCAAGAGGATTATTACATGCATCAAGACAAAAAAACAAGTTGTTTGAAACATGTAAGGAAATCAAACCCATAGCCTCATCCATCATACTTCTATGCTGCATAATCTCAAATTGCCTGGTCAAAACTGGCTGAACCGTATCTAAACAGGACCACAACCCCTTTGATCTGAGAAGATGTGTCATGAAAGCCTTCCAAGTATGGTAGTTATGCGATGTGAGAAGGTCAACAGTAGTATTGTTTTCAGCCATGTTTGGAGAGGTTTAATAGATGTTCAATGTGAACATTTTTTGGTTTTCTGAAAGAAATGACAGAAAGCAAGAAAAAAACTCCCCCCACAATGCAAAAAACCAAACCCCAATAGAGATTTTTCAATAGAAAAGCAGGAAAAAGAAAAAATGGTTTCAGACTGAATCTTGTGTACCTGGTAAATTTTTTGGATAAAAATAACAAAATATTTGACTAGATCGTGTTCACATCTTTCCGAAACCTTTTTTTTTCGAAAAATGGAGCAAAAACGACCAAGTTATGCCCTCCAGAGTGTAGAAAAATCATCTGACTTTGACTAGAAAAAAATATAGACAAACTACAAAATTTTGAAAAATATCTTGCACCATCATGACGGGCTTGGAACCAGCTTTCCAATTCCTATTTCCGTTTGAAAAATGGAGAAAAAATTCCCAAGATATGCCCATTTGAGTGAGAGGAGGTTCAAAAAAATAATTTTGGAGGGGCCTGGTGGCGCTCCGGTGGCTGGTGGCGCAGGGGCGGCGTGGTGGTGGCGGGCAGGTGGCTCGACGGTGGAGATGTGGTGGTCGGCCGCAGAGGCTGAGTGTCGGCGGCGGTGTGGTGGTCAGCCGGCAGAGGTGGCGGCCCGGCGGCAATTGTTGGCGGTCGTCACCTCTGCTGGTGGCTGCTTGGCTGCACAGTGGTGACGAACTAGTTTTAAACTGGTCATGGGTTTTTAAACCCAAATTTTGATTTTGATTTTATATTTTTTATTTTTTTTAGCCTCATAAACTATGCCCTGAGGTCGTACGGCCTTGGGGTAAAAAAATTTTGCTTCCCTGATCAACTATGGTCAAAATCGATAAATGAATAGTCAATTTAGGGGTTTTTGGACGTTGCAAATCCAACAGCAAGGTCCGTTTGGGCCCAAAGTGAACCCAAAAAATGAAGTATGTTGGATCCACAAAAAAATCACCTTGCAAAACTATGAATGCCTTATCCAACCCTCGTAGCTCCAAATTCTTCAAACAAGAACAGGTTGCAGCAGGTCCACTCCGATACCATGTAGAAGTTGTCAAAACCAAATTCAAAGTCCAAGAACACCTGCATGCAAATGGATACCTGTCACAAGGAAGAGAAGGGACAAAAAATAAAACGAGGGTTTGAAGCTCTGAAATATGGAGAGATTATATTATCAGATCAAGAGAATGAATGAAATATACAATGGATCAATCCTTAAGAAAGGAGATCATGCAAAACCTAAAAGAAACCTTAATAGGTAGACATTTAATAATTAATATAATTTTTAAATGTCACATAATTCAAACTAAGTGAAATCTTAAGAGAGGAATAAAGGCAACTTAATTACCACAATTAAGTTAAAACCTTTACTCTAACAGTGACTACACTCTAATCCAATTATTATGCAAGAAGCCTCCCTGATGGAACTTTATTGAAGTTCATTTATTACAATACCCCAAGCTTGTAAAAGGAGAACATGCAAAACATGCAGAAATCAAAGAGAAAATGAAAGCACAAAGCATGCAAAAAGGAATTATTGCATGCAAGGTATGTATGATAGGATAACATATTATGGAAGTATTATCTAAGAGATAATTTTAGAAACATATATAAAGTTTCTTAAAAAGTATATGAAACTCAACAAAAATATACTAATAACTAGACCCATCATTCCCCCCAACTTGTCATTTTTCTTGTCCTCGAGAAAAAATATCAAACTAAATCACCTAGGGAAGAAGATTATAAAACAAAGTAATTTGCTTCAAATACATGACTTTGTTAACTCCCTGTCCTAATTCGTAATCTATCCAGTCCAATGTGGAACTAGGTGAAGAAGGATAGGAGGGTGGTAAGTCAATGGAAGCCACTCCACTCCCCTCACTCTTGAGATCTCAATATACTTGTGTAACCTCTCAAACATTCTCATAAAATTATAGAGAGAGTGAGGCTCCTTCCTCAGCAACTCTGGAGTCAAACTGTCTCATTTGTTTCTCACATATACCAGGCAATTTTGAAGAGTGGTCATTGCCAATTTTTGAATCCTTCTATAATCCCTAAGTCTTAATTCTATAATTGATTTTCCTGGCCCTTATGAGAAAGGAGTCTTAACCATTGAGTAATGACTTTATCAGGATTAATTGCTTCCTTTATAATTTTTAATGCCATTGTTTTCTCCTTTTCTTCATATTTCTTCATTAACTCCCCACCGAATTGTTCATTTATGAATTAAGATGCAAGATCTCTCACTTGCAAATCCCCAATATAAATCAATGGATTCCACTCAGTATCTTCTGCCATCACATAGTTATACAAATAATATTTACATAATTGGTCTTGCTCCTCCAAAGTGATTTTACTGAAGAAAGTGAGAAAATTGTGTCTTTTATCCAAAGCAAAGGGTTGGTCATTAATAAACTTATTGAATTGAAAACTAAGAAATTTTTTCTTCAATAACAGTGCATAAACCTTAGGTGGAGGTCTACATTCAACTATTTGAATAAATCTATCAACCACTTCTATCAAATTCTCCTCTAGCCTTTTCAACTCCAAATTCTTAGTTTCATTCAAAATTTGTCTTTCTTTTTCCCAGATTTTTTTTCTTGCTTGAATTGAGTAGTAATTTTCATCAATTCAAAGCCCAAAGACAAAGTAGTATGGTAGGCTGGTGTTTTTGCAACAAGGGGTTGTAAATTCAAATCAATTTCAATCCCCATTCTACCTTTGGCCATCTGTGAAAATAGGTCCAATTTATTTCCATGGTCATAGGTCTATACTTTTTCTTCTAGCTCCTTGATTCTCATTTCCTTTTCTTTGTCTTTTTGTTTATACCCTTTTACCTGTGCTTCCAATTTATTTATCATGTCAAGGGCTTCCAAAATTTCCTTCCTTATGTTTCTCTCCTCCAACAATTCCTTTCCTTCTTCAAAATTCAAGCCATCACTATCATTACCTCTGGCATCAAAAACTTCTCTAAGAGAGTCACTGGAAACTGTTCTTTTGGTCTTCTTCACAATGAAAGCATCCTCTGAGTCATAATCAGAGGAAGATGATATATATCTTCTCTTCCTAGCAGGCACATCAACATTCTCAACATAAACACTATCAGGGTTAGCTCTTTCCCTATCTATGTATGTATCTACCATCAGTGGAATATGATGATGTTCCTCAACCTTTTCTTTCGGAAATGGTTCCTTTGGGTCTCTCTTCTCAAATTTTTGCCTTTTTATCCTTCCTAAGTGGCGGGGAGTAGTGGTTTCCTATGTATCTTTACTCTCCTTTCCTCTTTATTTTCCCTTTTGAGGACGTTGACGCAATACTTCTCCTAGCTCTAGGTTTTTTAGAGGATGAGGGTTCCTATGTTATCGAAGCTGACACATCTTGTTTTTCAATTCCACTTTGGTTTTGGGTAGGAGAAGAAGATGCTAAAACAGGGGAATCTTCTCTCTCAGATTCATCTTGCTCAGGGTCAATTTTTGGTTCAGGGTCAGGTAAGGGTTCATCTTCTACTTCAGGTGACTCAAGCAACTCAATGATTTTTTTGCAATTTTAAAAGCATCCCAATCAACCTAGGGATGTTGAATTCTCAAACTTCTCTTAACTAATAAAGTTATAAAACAATGGTGAGATAATGTAGTATCAGTTTGTTTCCTTTGATATTTAGAGGCCATTATTTTCAGCATGTTGTATAGAAAATTAGGTACATTGACTAATTGGTCATGCCGCAAATGGTTCAACAACTTGAAATGCATAGTATACAACAGATTGTGGTGACCATCACAAGTAAGGTATTTGATAATACAAACAGCATATTTTCCACAAAATAAAATAAGGGAAAGTCTTATAGTACCTTGTGACATTGAATCCAAGTTCTCGCGCCATTCACAAAATGCTTCCCTTGCTGCTAGCACATCTGCACAAGCTGGGTACTCGATGCCTGTGCAAGGTAAATTTGTTACTTGAGTGATTTCCATCTTTGAGCCATCCACCACCAATCCCTTTATTGTTCCTTCATCATACTTCAATGTGGCTACAAAATCCTTGACCATCTCATTATCATATGTTGTCAACTTCAGGAAATAGTACAGCCATCCTAATCTAGTGATTAGAGGTATAACCATCGTATCCTCTAATATCTCTTTATGAGAAGATGGTTCTCTACGAATTACATCACTTCCCATTATTTTGTCAATTCTTGTAACCTCAAAGATTTCATATTCAACTTCACCACCCAAAATCCCCCAAATTCAGCTTCTTCAAATCCTTCTTTGTACCCAACACTAACAACCACTTTATCTTAGTTCAATTGAGTGTCCAAATTTTACACCTTAGCTCATCTCAGGGAAGGAATCACATTTATCGAAACACAAAGAATTTTTCTACTTTTAAAGGATGGTAATAATGCAATCTGAAAAACTTGGGTGGAAAAATCAGAAATTTAATAACAAAAATTTGATAACAATGATACCCCTTCCCCAACTTAAGGTGAAGTGACCGCACTTCATGAAAAAATGGGTTAGGGTGATAAGATAATGATGAAAATTAATGGTGATAAAAGTTGCATGCATAATTTAAACAATGAATAATAATGGATACGAAAATAAAGCTAGATTTAATTAAATGAAGTTACCTTTCATATGTGTAGAATGGAAAGTAATACTCAGTGCAGTTATGAATTGGAAAAGGAACATATCAGTGTATACAAGTGATGTGATGTGCATTTATTGCATAGGAGTTGATGAAAAGTGGTGAATATACAATTGACATGCACTTTACTAGGAAGTAAAGGACACGTGTGTGCTACAATATTTCATGGGAAAATAATTTGAATCCGCCAAGTGATTGTAACATGCATGCAATGGGTATTTCTATAGGTGCGTGAAGCACAGGGCCTAATTAAAATGTATTTGACAGGTCTCATCTGAATAGGTCCCAAGAAACTAAAAATACAGGTCCCTCTAGAGTTTGATCATTGTCATTACAGATAGTGTGCGATCTGTGCAGGTGATTAAAACATGAAAAATTAGGCCTAGTTAATTTTAGAAGTAGATTTGTGTAACTCGACCTCTATATAACTAGGCGTGTTGGATAAGTCACTTCCTATTGAAACATTAACCTATGGAACATCATCTCGTGGAACATCATCTTGTGTCCCAGATCCTGAATTAGTAGAACTTTGTACACCATACTCGTCCATTAGAGATATGATGAAATCATCATGTTCAAGTAATTTCTTGTACATCTTGAGCCTATGACCATTAACTAGGAGTGAAAAATTGACCTCATAAATAGTTTGTTTGCACTGCACCATTAGGAAAAACTTACTATATCTCATAGGGTCCTAGCCATCATGACTGCAACTTCCCTAGAAAATATTTGTATCTGGAATCATACAAGAGTGCCTAGTCCCCTACAATAAATTATTTAGTCTTGATATAGTAGTCATTCCATTTAATCTGTTGTTTTTGAACAACCTTTGTATGGTGCAATGCTTGCAATCTAATTGCCTTCAAGGCATTCAAATTTTGCAACCTCTCTTTCTGAGATTTTGTTAAGTCCATTTGTAAGTCAACTGCTATACAAAGGGTTTTTATTCAAACTCTATAGGTAACATTGTTGTTTTTCCATAAACCAACTCATAAGGGGTAAACCCTATAGTTTTCTTCCAGGTATTCTTGTATGCCCAAATAGCTTTTGGCAATCTGGATACCCAATCTCTTCTATGAAGTTGTATTATTTTTGTATATATGTTTTCAATCTCCCTGTTGGTGACTTCAACTTGTCCATTTTCATGAGGATGATATGGAGTAGAATTTGTGTGCCTGGTCTGATATTCTTTAACTAGCTGAGCTATGAGGTCTGATGTGAATTGTGGCCCTTGATCAATCACTATTTTTTAAGGAACACCATACCTAGTGAATATTTCCTCATATAAGAATTTTTCAATATTTCCATCTCTTGCCAATTGCAATGCTTTTACTTCTACCCATTTGGTTAAGTAATCAGTACATACCAATATATATTCTTTGTTATTTGAAGTGGGAGATATAGGGCCAACAAAATCTAGCCCCCATTTATCAAAAGCAGCTAGTGCTAGTTGGGGTTGCAATAGCATCTCATCACTTCTTGTAGTTCTCCCTGTTCTTTGGCACCTGTCATAACTTCTAGTATACTTAACAGAGTCTTTGTGAAGAGTTGGCCAATAATATCCTATTGTTAAGACTTTAAAGTTGTCCTCTTGGCTGCAAAATCTCCACCACAAGGTTCATCATGGTAGGCTTTAAGTATGTCAAACACGTCATCCTCCCTAATGCATCTCCTCATAATGTTGTTTGGGCTAGTGTAGATTAAGAATATAGAAATACAAGAGTAGGGGAAGCACTTGTGAACTAACTTTTTTTTCTCCCTAGAAGACAAGTAAGTTGGAATCTGCCCTTTTACCAAGTAGTTAGCTATATCACCATACCATGCATTATTTATAGTTAGACCAAATAAATGTTCATCAGGCAAAGAATCATCAACCACTCCTTCAGATGTTGTGGGCATTCTACATAGAAAATCAGCAACCACATTAGCTTTCCCTATTTTATCAATGATGGTTATGTCAAATTCTTATAGTAACAACAACCACCTCACAAGTCTTCCACCTACTACTGGCTTATTCATCAAGTATCTAATTGGTGCATGGTCTGTGTGTATGAATACTTGATAACCAATAATGTAGTGAGTGAACTTGTTAATGGCGTAGACAATTACAAGCATTTCTTTCACAGACACAATGTAGTTTAATTCTTCTCCCTATAGGATTTTATTGATATAATAGATGGAATACTCTTTGTTTCCCTCTTTCTATCCCAAGACAATTCCAATTGTAAATTCTTATGCATCAATGTGAATGTGAAATGGCAATGTCCAATTTGGACCTCTTAAAATTGGTGCATTAGTCAAAGTTGCTTTTAACTTATCAAAGGACTGTTGACAGTTTAGAGTCCACTGAAATTCAATATCCTTTGTCAACAAAGTAAACCAAGGTGCAACTATTTTACTATAATCTTGAATGAATCTCATGTAATAACCGGCATGTCCAAGAAATGTTCTCACATCCTTTTGTTTTTCAGGGATAGGTAGTGTATATATGACCTCAATCTTCTTAGGTTCAACTTGTATCCCGGCACTAAAAATGAAAATGGCCAAAGACAATGCCTTCGATCACCATCATAAAACATTTCTTATTGCTCAATGATAAATTGTTTTCAGTGCATCTTTTCAAGTTTGTTCCTAAATTTTGCAAAGCCTCATCAAATTTTTCACCACATGTGGTGAAATCATCCATGTAAATCTCCATTTTATCATGTGCAAGATCAAAAAATATACTAAGCACTGCCCTTTGAAATGTGGTTGGAGCATTGCACAAATCAAAAGGTGGAACAAAATATACATAGGTACCCTAGGGATAGGTAAATGTGGTCTTATCTTGATCTTCAGTTGCAATCTTGATTTGGTTAAAACCACTAAAACCATCAAGAAAGAAGAATTAGTTCTTTCTTTCCAAAGAATATAAAACTTGGTCAATGAATGGCAATGGAAAATGGTCTTTCTTGGTGGCAGTATTGAGTTCCTTGTATTCAACACAGACTCTCCATTTATCACCCTTTTTGGGTACTATGACCAATGGTGAAACCCACTCACTGTCTAAGATAGGATATATGACTCCTACATTCAAAAGCTTTTGTAGTTCAGCTTTCATAATTTCTCTGAGTGTTGGATACATGTGCCTCTGTGGCTGCCTTATGGGTTTGTGGCCATCATTGATGTAAATCTTGTGCACGCACAAGGCAGCATCAATTCCTTTCAGATCATTATAATCCCATGCAAAATTTGTTGCATTTTCTTGGAGCACAATGTCCAAGAATTTTTCATGTTCATCAATCAATGCACTATTAACATTCAGCATCTTTCCAAGCTTGACTTCTAATTGCATAGACATGTCTTGTAAAAAGGATAGATCAAGGTTGGGTATTATTGGTAAGCATTATTGGGGTAACAAAGTATGGATTATCTGGGATACTTCTTGTGAGGAACTGGTAGGTATTATGCTTTCCAAAGGATCTTACAAATAGGATAGACAACCCTATTGTTGTGGGTGCCTTCCACAGTCATTTTGTATGATATGAGCTATCAGCTTATCCTCATATTGAATAACCAATAGAGGTCTATGCTCTATGTTCATTAATTTTTGAAATGAATAGTTGTCCTCATCATCTAGGTGTTGCCAAATGGTCTGCTCAAGGTCTTGATGTGGCTGAACTAGTGGTTAAAGTACTAGATTCTTGGTTATAGTTCTATTGGATATGATTATTTTTCCTAACCTACAGCCTATGAATGCATTGGTTGTAGCTAACAAATCTCAACCTAATATTAGGGGATAACCAGCTAGATTAACTTTGGGTTGAAGTACTGTAAAGTCAGCAGGGTAATCCTAGGAATCTAATGCAATCACCAAGTCCTCAATAACTCCTTCGGGCTCAATTGTAGACCTATTAGCTAATTGTAAAACAATGAGAGTAGGCCTAAGGTTTCCTAACTGCAGTAGTTGCATGGTTTCCTTGGTCATCACCTTAATTGTAGCACCCAAGTCCATCAAAGTATTTTTAATAAGGGTCCCATTGATTTTGACGTCCACCATTGAACTACTAGGATTTGTATATTTGGGAACAATTATATTTCCCATTATATCAACAAGATTAACCAAAACATGGACTTCTTGTGAGTCCTTTTTCTTCCTTCCTGGATTCTTAAGGCAAAGATCCTTAACAGTTTTAGTATAAATGGGAATATCTTTGATAGCTTGAATCAAAGGGATTTTAATGTTGACATCCTTTAACTGGCTTAGAAGGTCTATTTTAGCCTATGTATGTTTTTGTTGGATAGCCAAACATTCAAGGAATGGAGGCTTCAGATGTGATGTGGTCTACAACCCTTGATTGGAAAAAGATTCCAAAGGTGGGTTATCTGAAGCTTACTTTGTAGGTTCTTCATTGTCTAATTCTATAATTTTGGGAGATGAAGGTCTTGCAAGCTGCTTCCCTAATCTGAGATGAAGGTTACTCACCTTTACCCTATAAGTGGGGTATTGGATAACTTCGTTAGTATAATCCTGTTGAATAGGCTTAGTGTTAGGGTTAGGTGCAAGTTGGGTAGGTATTTAGGATGTTTTAGATGGTTGAGACTGAGGATTTTATGGATGCATCAGATCTTGTTGCTGAGGTGGAGGAGGTGGTAGCATAGGTTGTTGGTAATTCATGTTTTCCTGTCATTACTGGTCTTTCTGTCACTAAGGTTGCCATTGATTCTGTTGAGTTGGCCATTGTGAATTATAGTTGGAACCCTAAAAAATTTTCTGTGGCCATGGGTTATGTTGTTGGTTCCAATTCAGCTAGGTTTGTGGCCATGGTTGACGATTCTGCCACTGGTTATGATTTGTTTGCCAGGGTTGGGTGTTCCAAGAAAAAAAATTTTGATTTCTCAAAGGAAATGATGGATTAAAACTAAGGGGGTTTGATGGCATATCTTGCCTTTTCTTCCAACGCCTCCTTTGTGCTATGTAGAAATTTTTTCCATCATCACCTTCCATTGCCTAGAAATCTGGTTTCTCAACCTTTTCATGTTGGATACTGGCCACTCTCTTGCACTTACAATTGGCTTTCCTCTACCTACAATTAGAACAGTACTCAGTGAGCATGGTGTTTTCTTCCTCTTGCTTCTTCTTGATATGGAGGGTGCCCAATTGTGTTTCTAGATGAATGATTATATCCTCCTTCATATTGGACTACAAATTACTAATTTCAACCTTGGAAACCCCATTAGAGGACTTACTTATGATGGATGATCTCTCCCCTCTTGGATTTTTGGAAAGAGTTCTAAAATAATTTTTGCAAACTTTACAAATGTCTTAAAATAGACTAGAAGAAATATCTCATACCTCAATAATATTAAGGGCATCCATACTATCTTCATTAATTCCCCTTAAAAAAAACAATTTAAGGGATTCCTCTGATAGTTTATGTTGTGGGTTCTTCAAATCAAATTGAAATGTTTCCACATAGTCTTCTAGTGGCTCATCCTCTTTTTGAGACATTGATAAAATTTCATCTCTTCTTTGATCTAATCCTTTGCAATATTCCTTGTATTTTTCCAAGAAATTAGTCTTCATGGTGTCCCAATTTGAGACAACATCCTTGCCAAGTCCCATAAACCATCTAAGGGAGACATCTTTAAGAGTAGTTGGGAAGAGCTTGAGTTGATGGGCATCAGTAGTGAAATCATAACTTTTTCACAAGACATCAAACTCAAAGAGGAAGGTATTTGGGTCCTCAGTTACTAAGCCACAAAATATTGGTAATGTTGATGGTGGAATATTTTTCAGCACAGTAGCTTTGGCTTGGTCAGTAATGGGGAACTCAAAGGTACATTGCTCTGTATCATCTACTGGTGTGTCCCCTATTGTTCGAAAGGTCCTTTCAGTATGTGTGGAAGATGATGATGATGATGATGAAGATGATGAATATGTAAAGGCAGTGACTACTCTTTCAAAAATCTCCACAGTATACTCAAAAAAACCACCAATATCTTCTCTATCTTGAGTGTTTGAAGGGATTAATCTTCCTTGATTATCTCTCTGCCTCTGCATATGGTATATTTTTCTTTGTATGGAAATGGCCCTGCACAATGTTACTATAACTCTAGGTTTTTAAAGATGAAATCTATCGGTCCTAATGCAAAAAAAAAAAAACTATGAAAGTGTTTTAAAATAGGCCTATGAAGATAGCACCATCCCCGACAATGGCGCAAAAAATGTAGAGGCAAAATAAT
This sequence comes from Sequoiadendron giganteum, assembly GCA_007115665.2. Lineage (NCBI taxonomy): Eukaryota > Viridiplantae > Streptophyta > Pinopsida > Cupressales > Cupressaceae > Sequoiadendron > Sequoiadendron giganteum. The sequence continues at coordinate 406,187,952 of CM021101.1, forward strand.
GTGTTATGGACTTGGTAAATTTTACACAATTCAAGGGTATGCCAAACTAAACAGTCCTCTTGACATTGCAAGCCTACATTAAATTATCAACCAAGGTGCATAAACTTATAATGGAACTCCACTATATGTGTCTTCATAAGCTCATGCTAACCTAAATTACTCTACACAAACTTATTCAAACTATTCTACCTTTTTGGAATTTGACAGAATTGGAAAAACAATAAAACTAGTTATAGAACCTAGTGGCTACGGGTACCTGTAGCATATGTTGTAGGTAATTGCTAAATATTTGTGAATGCGAAATCAATCTAAAACTATCTAAAATGAAAAAATAACCAATCCTAATCTCCAAAAAACTATGATCTATCTCTCTTCATGAATAATCACAAATTTAACTAACCATAAACCATTTATTTGCAATGCAAGTGTAAAATAAAGAAAACGGAATTAATAAAAATGCATAAATAATAGATAGATAATTTTTATGAAGTGATGAACAGTACCTGAGTGGCCAGCTCAAAAGACTACCTCACTTAACTAAAAACCAAATCTAAATTAGATTCAAATGCATCCATACATCATACAACTTCATTCATTGCATAACACCAGATATTCAGGCATAATCCCTCTTGTAGATTTTATTCCATAATATTAGTGTAACATGTTTCTAGATAACTAGAAAACTGGAAAAACTAATAATTGATAATAGCTTGTATTAATCAACTAACTAAACTATGAACTCATCCCCTGAATTTATACAAAATGGGGAGAGTCTTATTCGAACTACCATCTAACTAACTAACTACAATCATAAATCTCACTCCTAGATACGAGGAGGTGGAATAATGATTGACTTATTCTTCTAACTAAAAAAGAGACCTATTCAAATAAGGATAGCTTTCATGTGAAACACAGGAAAATTTCCAACAATCAAGAATAGATATCTTCTAGCATTTATTCCTTCCATAATGACCTTGCTCAGCTCCATAGCTCCCTGCACTTTGTACAGCTTGAACTTTATTAATCCCATGTTCTGCTACTTTGGTATTTCCTACAAATACTCCTTCCTTGTCGCCATGTGTTGAGTTTCAAAGAGGTCAATCCATACACACACATATAAAACTAACCACCATAATTAAACCACAACATTTCATTCATATTCATATATATCCATATTTAAACTATGCAATGCTACAAATATTTTCACCATATTAATTTCCACAAAATGGGTTCAAGGTTGCAAGGTATGTATGATAGGATAACATATTACGGAAATATTATCTAAGAGATACTTTTAAAAACATATATAAAGTGACTTAAAAGGTATATGAAAAGCAACAAAAAGATACTAATAACCAGGCCCATCATTCCCCCAACTTGTCATGTTGCTTGTCCTCAAGCAAAAATATCAAACTAAATCACCTAGGGAAGAAGATTATAAAACAAAGTAATTTGCTTGAGATCCATGACTGTGTTGACTCCCTATCCTGATCGGTAATCTATCCATTCCAATGTAGAAATGGGTGAAGTAGGATAGGAGGGTGTTAATTCAATGGAAGCCACTCAAGTCCCCTCACTCCTGAGATCTCAATATACTTGTGTAACTTCTCAAAAATGCTCATAAATTTCTAGAGAGAGTGAGGCTCCTTCCTCTACAACTCTGGAGCTAGACTATCCCATTTACTTCTCACATATACTAGGCAGTTTTGAAGAGTGGTCACTACCAATTGTTGAATCCTTCTGTAATCCCTGAGTCTTAAGTCTATAATTATTTTCCCTGGCCCCCTATGAGAAAGGAGTCTTAAACATTGAGTAATAACTATATCAAGATTCATTGCTTCCTTTCTAATTTGTAGTACCATTTTTTTCTCCATTAACCCCCCATGGAGCTATTCATTTCTGAAGTAAGATGCGAGAGATTTCACTTGCAAATCCCCAACATAAATCAAAAGATTTCACTCAATATCTTTTTCCATCACATAGTTATGCAAACAATATTCACATAATGGGTCTTGCTCCTCCAAATTGATTTTATTGAAGAAAGTGAGAAAATTGTGTCTTTTATCCAAAGCAAAGGGTTGGTCATTAATAAAATTATTGAATTGAAAACTAAGAAATTTTTCCTTTAAGAACAATTCATAAACCCTAGGCAGAGGTATGCATTCAACTATTTGAATAGCTCTATCAACCACTTCTGTCAATTTCTCCTCTAGCCTTTTAAACTCCAAATTCTTAGTTTTATTCAAAAAAAAATCTTGCTTTTTACCAGATTTCTTTTTCCTGCTTGAATGAGTAGTAATTTTCATCAATTCAAAGCCCAAAGACAAAGTAGTATGGTAGGATAGTGTTTTTGAAAAAAGGGGTTGTAAATTCAAATTAGTTTCAATCCCCATTCTATCTTCAAGCATCTATGCCAATAGGTCCAATTTATTTCCATGGCCATAGGTTTGTACTTTTTCTTCCAACTTCTTGATTCTCATTTCCTTTTCTTTGTCTTTTTTTCATACCCTTTTACCTATTCTTCCAATTACTTTATCCTGTCAAGGGCTTCCCGAAGTTCCTTCCTTATGTTTCTATCACCCAACAACTCCTTTCCTTCTTCAAAATTCAAACCATCATTGTCATTACCTATGGCATCAAAAACTTATGTAAGAGAGTCACTGGGAACTATCCTTCTAGTCTTCTTGGCAATGAAAGCATCCTTTGCGTCAAAATCAGAGGAAGATGATATATATCTTCTCATCCTAGTAGGCACATCAACATTCTCAACACAAACACTATTAGGTTCATCTCTTTCCCTATGTGTTTATGTATCTATCATCAATGGAATATGATGTTGTTGTTCCTCAACCTTTCCTTTTGAAAATGGTTCCTTCGGGTCTCTCTTCTCAATTTTTTTCCTTTTTATCCTTCTTGAGCGGCGGGGAGTAGTGGCTTCTTGTGTAGATTTACTCTCCTTCCCTCTTTTACTCCCTTTTTTCCTACCTTCATCCCCTTCTCTTTCAACCTTCTCCTGCTTGACAACTCATTTCCTCTTTCTTTTCCCTTTTCAAGACATTGACGCAATACTTCTCCTAGCTCTAGGGTTTTTAGAGGATGAGGCATCCTCTGTTACCGTAGCTAACACATCTTTTTTTTCAATTCCACTTTGGTTGCGGGTAGGAGAAGTAGATGGTAAAACAAGGGAATCTTCTCTCTCCAGTTCATCTTGCTTAGGATCAACTTCTAGTTCAGGCTTAGGTAAGGGTTCATCTTTTGCTTCAGGTGCCTCAAGCAACTCAGTAATTTCTTTGCAATTTTTAAAATCATCCCAATCAACCTAAGGATATTGAATTATCAAACTTCTCTTAACTAGTAAAGTTATCAGACAATGGTAAGATAGTGTAGTATCGATTTGTTTCCTCTTATATTCAAAGGTCATTCTTTTCAACATGTTGTATAGAAAATTAGTTACATTAACTAATCGGTCATGCCACAAATGGTTCAACAACTTGAAATGCATATTATGTAATAGATTATGGCGGCCATCACAAGTAAGGTATTTGATAATATAATCAACACATTTTCCCCAAAAGAATGGAAGGGAAAGTATTTTAATACCTTGTGACATCAAATCCAAGTTCTCACCCCGTTCACAAAATGCTTTCCTCGCTGCTTCTACATCTACACGAGTTGGGTACTCGCGCCTATGCGAGGTAACCCTATTACTTGAGCAATTGTCATCTCTAATCCATCCACCACCAATCCCTTTACTCTTGCTTCATCATACTTCAATGTGGCTGCAAAATCCTTGACCATCTCATTATCATATTCTATCAACTTTAGGAAATAGTCCATCCATCCTACTCTAGTGATTAGAGGTATAATCATCGTACCCTCTAATATCTCTTTGTGCGCAAATGGTTCTTTATGAATTACATCACCTCCCATTATTCTGTCAATTCTTGTAACCTTAAAGAGTTCAAATTCTTCAAATTCAACTTCACCACCCAAAATCCCCCAAATTCAACTGCTTCAAATCCTTCTTTGTACTCAATACTCACAACCCCTTTATCTCAATTCAATTGAGTGTCCAAATTTTACACCTTATCTCATCTCAGGGAAGGAATCACATTTATCAAAAACACAGAGAAATTATCTAGTTTTAAAGGATTGTAATAATGCAGTCTGACAAACTTGGGTGGAAAAATCAGAAATTTAATAACAAAAATTTGATAACAATGATACCCCTCCCCCCAACTTAAGGTGAAGTGACCACACTTCATGCGAAAATGGGTTAGGGTGATAGGATAATGATGAAAATTAATGGTCATAAAATTTGCATGCATAATTTAAACAATGAATAATAATGGATACAAAAAGAAAGCTAGATTTAATTAAATGAAGTTACCTTTCATATGTGCGAAATGGAAAGTAATACTCAATGCAGTTATGAATTGGAAAAGGCACATATCGCGGCATACAAGTGATGTGATGTGCATTGATTTCATAGGAGTTGATGAAAAGTAGTGGTTGTACAATCGACATGTGCTTTACTGGGAAGTAAAGGACACATGTTTGTGCTACAATATTTCACGAGAAAAAAAATCGAATCCGCCAAGTGATTTTAGCATGCATGCAATGGGTATTGCTGCAAGTACACGAAGCACAAGGCCTGATTAAAATGTGTTTGACAAGTCTAGTCTGAACAAGTCCCAAGAAAATAAAAGTACAGGTCCTTTTGGAGTTAGATTATTGTCATTATAGATAGAGTGTGGTGTGTGCAGGTGATTAAAACATGGAAAATTGGGCCTGGGTAATCTCAGAGGTAGAGTTGTGAAACTCGGCCTTTGTATTACCAAACGTGTTGGATAAGTCGCTTCCTGTTGAAACATTAACCTGTGGAACATCATCCTATGTCCCAAATCCTGAATTAGTAGAACTTTGTACACCATACTCATCCATTAGAGATATGATGAAATCGTTGTGTTCAAGTAGTTTCTTGTATAGCTTAAGTCTATGACAATTAACCAGGAGTGAAAATTGGACCTCATTAATAGTTTTTAGTTGCACTACACCATTAGGATCCCCAAAAAATTTCTCAAGGTCAAATCCCTCAAGGATCCCCAAAAAAATTCTCTTTGACCAAATTTCTCCCAGATCTGAGAAAGGGCTTGCAGATCAAAGCTTTGATACCATGTTAGAGTTTCCAATAAACTCCATAACACCAAGATCACTTGCAAAATCTGAATTAGCCTTCTACAAGGAGGAAATCAAACATGCAAGAGAAATTTGCATAAATATGTGCAAATAATATTATTGGGAATCATAAATTACATGAGATGACTTGCTTTTATAGAGCAAGATGAAAAACCCTAAAAGGAAAACCTAATTAGGATCAAAGTTGTTTGAAAGGATTGATGGTAAACTACATTCCAAAAAGAAATGTAAATAAGCGTATGGAATTGAATAAGTTACATAAAAATAAACTCAATAATAAACAATGAAATAAGGTGCAAGTTATCTAGATAAAAAAAATTGTCATGCGATTTCCACCATTTATTACACCAAATGTAATAAATCTAACAAAACTCATAGAAATTTTGATCTTTCACATACAATCAATCATCACTCGTCTTGTTTTTTTCTTAATTCTTTTGAGATTCCTTGTGATTTCATCTAAGTACTACAAAAGGACAACCAACACAATTGCTTAGTTACACTTGTTTCAACCAAGTCTTTCATGACTTTATCTTTTTGTGTCAATAAAAATGTTACTCATCAATAATCATTTTATATTCATACTCAATTTCAAAAATTCTTGATAATGTGCATATATCAAATGTGTGTGCAAAGGGAAATTCCATATGATATTAAATTTAAAATATTGGAAAATATATTCATATCATTAATAAGTTCTTAAGCCCTATTAATAAAAATCCAAGAAAGAGGTTGATCATCAAACATGCATGAAAGATTCTATCAAAATAGAATAATGAAAAATAGAGAATAAAATAATAAATATCAATCTATTCTTAAAGAGAACAAAATGATAAATATTAATTCATGCTTACCTTTTTTTTTAATTATTTTTTCAACTATTGAAGGCATATATGTGTTAATTTCACAACTTGAATAATTGTGTTTACTTGTTTAAACCTTTACAAATTCTCTTAAAATAATAAGTAAATAGTTAAAAAACTTATTAGCATTAATGTATTATATTTGAATAAAAAATGATATTTTACAAACCATGAAAATATGTTTAATGTAGGGGCATCAAGGATAGTCTAGCAAAGCATACATGAAATTTAACTGTCATTTTCACAATAGACTTAGATACATCATACATGTTTAATATTAGTCCATAGCACCAAACTATCTCAATATCTTCTTTTATCATGTTTGGAACATCCATCCAATAATGCTTGTGCTTCATAACACAAGATATAGTCATGAGAACACACATTATGGGAAAAAGAGTATAATTCATGCAAAATTTAATCTCCTAACACCTCAACCAATTAAGTCACTTAGGTTCACAATTTGTGAAACAATGACTGGTCTAGGAGTGAAAAACATAAATTTATTTTAACATTTGTGGCAACAATTTTATTCATGCAACCATGAATAGTAAAACTATGGGTATACATAACAATATTTTTTTAGTATACCTCCCAAGGTGTGCTTTCAATTTGATATTATAATTGAACTCTTTGTGTAAAAGTCATATACAAATTTTGCATGCTCTCCATTCTCATTGATCATCCTCGTCAAATGATGGTTCAAGGTCATTCCCACCACATTTTTATCATCGCATTACCAAATTTTATCATGGGTTGGGACACTAGAACAATTTCAATTCTTCTAAGATATGAATATCAACTTACACTTATAATGTTAGGAAAAGTACCCACACAACTCTTAGCAATTAAATAGAAAAATAAATATAACTATTAAGTATTAAGTATGTAGGCATTTCCGTAGTAACCCTTCAAGGAGAATAGCACAATTTCAACAAAAATACATGTAAATAATACTAAAAAAAAGAAAGAATAAGAGAGATAGAATAGAAACAACCACAAGATGTAGAATGACACAATTATACCTTAGAAAAACCTTTTTGGAAAAAACATAACATCCAAAGTAGCAAACAAATGCATCATTCAACAATAAATAGTTATAATACAATGTCAAGCTCTTGTCTTAACATGGAGATCAACAACCTCTTCTTTTGGTGAAAGAAACCTTTCGTACATCCTTCATCTCATGCATCTAATATATAGATTTAAGGAGGCCCAAAAAACCAACATAAAACAATATTGTGGGCCCAAACAAAGTTCCAAAAACTATAGTATGAATTCTCATGATCCTCACATGTGGAGCCATTTAAGAATAGTAAATCACTCTTATATAAGCAACTCTGAAGCACTTCCCTATGTCCAACTAATTGCATCTCATATCCAACTAATAATAGAAAACTCTTATAAATCCATTATGTGACCCCATCATCAATGCTCTTATGTGTCATAATATCTCTTACACTACTATCTTTGTCATAGATGGTGTTATGCATCTCTAATAACAAAATACCCTTTTAAATGTATATTTACACATGTAATACCAACTATTATACATGATAAAGACATAAAGTGAGACATCCTATTTCATGAAAATGTACAATAATAAATAATTAAGTAATCCATATACCCATAATATAATGGCGGAGAAGCAATGGCGGCAAGTTTTTCGAAGGCACAACAATTTACAGTCTGGCGAGGGACAACAGGCGTGGAGGCCATTTAATAAACGGAATGGTCGGAACAACTCTTGACCTAGAAGGGCTGACCCAAATAGGGCTTGGCAAGCTCCGGATAAACTGCACGATAAGACTGGTGGTATGGAAAATGGCAAAATGAGAGCAAGATCTCAGACACAGAGGAGCAAGCGCTTTAGGTCATGGCATCTAACTGAAAGAGTAGATTTCATAAACGTGGTGGATAAATTTTGGCGTCCAAAACGGAAAGCAGAAAAAGTCGGCCCCAACCAGGTAATGCCAAGTATTTCCTATGCAACCATGACCACTTTGCTTCTTGAAAATAGAGAATGGAAAGATTCAGTAATCTTTTTAAAAGCCAGGGCTTTTTTCTTAAAATGGGGTGGGAAATGGCCTGCATTCTCTAAGCTTGCCTCCGGCTTAATATGTTCAAAATTGTTCTTACCCTCCTTTGTCCAGTTGAACCGCATATTCTTCTTCAGCATGGTTGTGAGAGGTTGCAACAACACTGCAATGTTAGGAATAAATCTCCTAACAAATTTTATTTTGCCTAGAAAGCTCTGCAAACCCTTTTTGTGAGCAGGAAGTAATAAATCCAAACTGATAAAGATTTTATACTATATGTGTTTGGTAGTGTTGATACAATTTATGCCATGTTATGTCAGCAAAATGATCAAGGACTTGAGTGTGATAAACATTGGGGACATGAATGGGAACCAAAAACCCTTGAGAATGGATTCTATCTAGTTATATGCAAAACCGTGTTGGATAAGGAATGGATCATTAATAGTGGTCTATTTTTAATGGAAGGAATAGGGTTTCACATTAAGGATTGGACCCCAAATTTCAATATGAATGAAACCACGGTGGAATAAATCCCCGTGTGGATTAGGTTAAAAAATCCACCACATGAATATAGAGATCAGGAAACCCTAAGTATGATTGGTAGAAAGTTTGGAACTTTCGTGAAGTTGGAGGAGGTGGTCGACAAAACAAATTTTAGCATTTTCCCTAGAATTTGTGTTTTACGACAGGGGATTCACGCTTTGCCAGAAAGATTAGAACTCAAATCGGGGGAAGGGATATGGGTTCAAAAATTAGAAATTGAGGAGGCATATTTTGAATGTGTGAGTTGGCATTGGGAAAATGATGTCTAAAAATGAAATTGGCCCCCTAGAGAAGGGAAAGGGTTTGTTTCAAAACAATGTAACTGAGGAAATAGTGAACCTCTCAGAGGATGTGCAAAAGGATTGTTTCAACAACTCTCAAGAATGGGGTCCTCGAGTTCTAAATGAAACTCAGAGAGCAATGGTTCTGGATAATGGATGGGAGGAAATCCAACGGCATGAAATTGACTCTCTTTTTGTAAGTGCATACGAGAATGAAACCCGAGAATGGAGAGATAAGTCTTTTGCTCAAAGTGAAATCTCTATGTTTACCGCACTTGAAAAGATGAGGGATAAGGCAAACAACCAAGGTGGGCAACAGATAGGTTTGGAAGACATAAGGAGTGATGGTGAGGGCGAGTTAGGAGGGCATAAATCACCACAAAAAAATTGGAATCAGTTAGTTGAATAGAGATTTCAATCTGGAGAGGATAAATGGAACCAAATCCAAATCCAACCCAATCAGTTATAGAATTCAGAAACAGAAGTTAATCCAAGTAGAGTTTCCCTACAAAATAGGGCAGAAAAACCTGATGAACTGTGGGACCGAGATATTCAATTGAACAAAGATTGTGAGGAAACTCTGGAACCTTATCTCATTTGGGTAATTGTGATTCTCCAGGGGAAGAAACCACATTCAAAGATATCCCCAAAACTCCCATCAGAAACCTAGACAATGCTTTCGAAGGAGTTTGGGACAGTGGGGGGAATATGGAAGATTCAACATCAGATTCAGAATCAAATGAGGAACAGAGTGATGAGGATGTCTTTGGTTTCCAGGATAGTATTGGTATAGTTGAGAAACGAACCATTGACCAATCTCTAGCTGTAAACAATAAAGTCAAGATTGGTGAGAAGAAGAAGAGAGCACCCAAAACTAACAGAATGAGGCTGGAGTTAGTTGGAAATGCAGTGGAACAAAGCAAACTAAGATCAGGAAAAGGCTACACCTTTTCCTGATAGTCATGAAAATCCTTTGATGGAATGTCAGGGGTTGCAATGCCCCTGACAAGATTCGTTTGATCAAAAGATGCTTTGATCAAACGATACCAGTTGTGGTACTATTACGAGAAACGAAAAAATTAAGGATTTTGATTTTGATTTGTTTTTAAAGTGTTTTGGTCGATGGCGTTGCTCTTTATCAAGGGCGTTGGGTGCATCTGGTGGTTTGGGAATTCTTTGGAATGATTTTGTGGTGGATGTGCAAATAATCAGACAGGAAAGACACTAGCAGTGGTGTAAAGTGGACTCAAAACAATTAAGAGCAAGCTTTTGGATTCTCAATATCTATGGCCCCAATAAACCAACTCAGAAGAAAATGCTCTGGCAAGAGCTTTCGGGTATTCGAAGTGGAGGGGAGGGAAGAATGCACCTCCTTGGGGGGGACTTCAATGTAGTTATGAGACCCTCTAACAAATTTGGGGGTTTATGCTAGTCAGGATAGAGCCAACAAGACTTTTGTGATTTTGCAATGAATAATGGTTTGATTGAACTACCTTTCAAAAAAGGGGAATTCACATGGACTAATAGAAGGGGTGGTTTCCTGAACATAGCTGAAAAACTAGATCGGTTCTTCCTAGCGAGAAATTGGGCAAAGCAACATTGGTTATGCGAGGCGGAGATCCTCCCAATAACGGGGTATGATCAGTATCCAATAAGTTTGAGGATTCAAGATGAGGCAACTCCGGATAGGTGCCCTTTTAAATTTGAAACAATGTGGTTCAGGGCGGATAGTTTTAAAGATTTGGTAAATGGTTGGTGGAACAACGCTCCAAAGAGATTTGGTAACAAAGCTTTTATCTTTTTCAAAAAATTATAATTTTTGAAAGAACGGCTGAAATTATGGAACCGTGAATCTTTCAAGAACATTTTTGTGGAGAAATTGAGATTAGAGGAGGATTTGAATGCCTTGCATTCTAGGATTATTAAGAAAGGGATGAGCGAAGAATAATTTTTTAGGGAGAAAGAACTAAATAAAGCCTACTCTGAAGCACTAGCTAGGGAAGAATTGTTCTGGAGACAAAAATCTAGAGAGACTTGGCTGAAAGAGGGGGACAGGAATTCCAAGTTCTTTCACAATTCGGTGAAAGTGCGCAAATCTAACAACAAGATCATGTCAATAAAGCACAACAATGGTGAATTATTGCAGGATGTTGCTCAAATTAATATGGAGGTGGTGAGGTTCTTTACTGAAAGTTTCAATATGCCCTCAGAAAGTTTAAATAAGAACCCTGATTTATTGGACATCATTCTGAACTGTATTTTAGAAGGAAAAAATGGGATGCTAATGGAGGAGGTTTCTATGAAGGAGGTTAAAAGAGCTTTATTTGATTTAGGAGGCGACAAAGCCCCTAGCCCAGATGGCTTCCCTGCAATTTTCTTCCAAAAATTCTAGGATACTTTTGCTAATGACTTATGGGAGGTGGTAGAAGAATCTAGGAGAGAAGGTTTCATTCTGAAAGACTTAAATAATACTTTTATAGCCCTAATTCCAAAACGGGGGTTAACAAATTATTTTGAGGATTTTCGACCTATATCCTTATGTAATACGGTCTACAAAGTTATCTCCAAAGTCATAGCAAATAGATTGAAATTGGTTATGGAATCAGTGATCTCAACTGAGTAGAGTGGCTTCTCCCCAAATAGGTCAATTTTTTAAGGTGTAATTGTTGCTCATGAGACCATTCACTCAATCAGGTTAGCAAATTTGGAAAAACTGATGGTAAAGCTAGACATCAAAAGAGCATATGATGAAGTAAACAGAAAATTTATGCTTAAAGTTCTGGAGAGATTTGGTTTTTGTAAAGAATGGCTGAAATGGATTGAAAGTGGTATAAGCACCCCAAGTTTTTTAGTTTTAGTAAACGGGAGTCCACAAGGTTTTTTTAATCCTCTAAGGGGATTAGACAAGGTGATCCCATATCACCTTTTCTTTTTATTATCCTTGCTGAGGTGCTTGGGAGGTTAATTTCTCAGAAATGCAGGGTTGGTCAATGGAAGGGAATTAAAGTGGCTGACGGAATTGCACCAATATCACACCTACAGTTCGTTGATGATACTTTTTTGATGGGGGAATCTTCTTTGAGAGAAGCCCAGGTTATGAAGAGTACTCTAGATAAGTATGGTATGGCCTCAAGTCAATGTATTAATTGGCATAAATCAGAAAAATAATTCTTCAACACCCCTATACGAAGACAAAAGGAAATTTGTAGAATTCTGGACATGAGGGCTGGCAAACTACCAAGTAAATTTTTGGGTATTCCTCTATTTGGGGGAGCGAATAGAGCAAACATTTGGAAAGACCTGGTGGATTCTTTTCTTAAGAGAATGGATGGCTAGAAAAGAAAATGGCTAACTTCTGCGGGAAGGATTCTAATGCTAAAAACAGTGATATTTGCAATTCCAATTTACTCAATGATGTGTTTAAGGATTCCTAAGAAAGTTATAAATTCAATTGGACAACGAATGAGAAAAAAAAATTGGAATGGGGCTAGTGAGGATGATAAGATCCCATTGCTGGCTTGGGACAAAATCTGTAAAGCCAAAGACAAGGGAGGGGCTGGTTTGAGAATTTGGCAGTTGTTAAATGAGGCTCTTGGTGCTAAGCTTGTTTGGAGTATGTATGCCAATCCAGATTTACTGTGGGTTAAAATCTTGAACGCAAAATATTTGGATTCGAATGAGGAGCATCGAATCTTCACAATTCGCAACCCTCCTAAGGGCTCTGCAATTTGGAATTTCATTGTTTCTTGTAGGTCGATGATTGTTAATCATCTTTCGTGGAAGATTGGTAATGGGTTGAAGGAAAATTTCTAGGATGATTCCTGGAATGGATTGCCAAACTTGTGTGAGGAGCCTGATATAATGCTTCTCAAAAATTATCTTTCCCAGAAGTGGGGGACCAAGGTGAGAGACTACATGATCCTAAAACCGGGCCCTTTGGGTCAAGAATGGGGATGGAAAGAGGTGCCTAAGGAGGGGTTGACTCCTCAACATATTTAGCAAATGGAAAGGATTTTTAATAGTCGAAGAATTCTCATCTCAGAGAATGAGGATAAGATTATATGATGTGGTTCATCTTTTGGAAGCTATTCGGTGAAGATTGGATACCAATTACTAGATTCTAGGGAGCAGGAGAACTTTTGGGCGAAAGATCTCTATTGGAACAAGAATTGTTTACCAAAAGCAGGCACCTTTGCATGGCTAGCAATAAAGGGTCAAATCCTCACAGGTGAAAGAAGAAAATGTCTTGATTTTGCGGGCCCTTTGAAATGTGTTATGTGTGATAAGGCTGAGGAATCGGTTGACCACTTGCTACTTCAATGTGAAATGGCAGAGAAATGTTGGGAACATGTTAGAAGGAAGTTGAACTGGTAGAGTCCCCTCCCATGGACTTTGAAAGAAGTCTTCGAAAGTTGGCCAAAGATGCAGAAGAAAACCTTACTGTCTAGTGTATGGATTATTCCACCTTTGTTAATAATATGGGAGTTATGGAAAGAAAGAAATAGAAGAATTTTTGTAGAAAAATGTGAAACTCCAGTTAGACTGATTAGTAGAATTGATCATAGTATAGAAGAAGTTGTGAGTGGTGCAGCTTCACAACCACAAAATTGTTGGTATCCTTTCTCCTTGGAGGATAGTTTAGTGCAACGAGCTTGGCCTAGTATTTGGTTGAGGACTATGGCAAGAAAGATCAAGTCGTTTTCTAAAGCAACAAGAGAACTTAAGGTTGTGTGGAAGAATCCTAAGGAGGGTTGGTATAAGCTGAACATTGATGGGGGCTACAAGAGGTAACCCTGGCCCCTCTGGTGCTGGGGCAATAATAAGGGATCATTTGGGTAACACAATTGCTATTGCAGCAAGGAAACTGGAATCAAGAACCAACAATGTGGCCGAGGCTAATGCTGCCCTCCTGGTTGTTAAAATTGCTAGTCTTTGGTGTTAAAAGGCTACATATGGAAGGTGACTCATTAATAATTACCCAAGACATAGTTGATTCGAGAGCGAAGGCATGGCACCTTCAAAGTATTATCAGGGAGATTATAAAAGAGTTGGAAACCTTTGAAGATTTCAATGTTAGTCATATAAGGCGGGAGGGAAATAAAGAGGCGGATGTTTTGTCCAAGTGGGCAATTACACTCAAAGATGATGCGGAGCTAGTAATAGAGGACCTAAGAAATTTTGAGTTATTGAGGGAGTAACGGCTAATTTTTGAAGGCATATGAGTGTAGAGCTTGAAAATTATATGAAGTCACATCAATATAGGTGTATGTCGCTTCAAGAAAAGAAAAGGACACTGTCAGGGATTTATTGCAGGATAGGATGGTGGTACATCGAGTGGAGCGTGAGAAGATTTGGAATTGATCCCCAAGATCCATGAAAAGGTAAATACATTGGGTGAAACGTGAGAAACGTTGGAGCCGATGCCCACGATATATGGAAAAGAAATATGATGTAAGGTGGCGACATTGGGGATGAAATTTAAATGATGCACTCAGGGGTTAGGAATACAAAAACATTAATGGAAAGGTGATTTAAAACCGCATTCATGGGAAGAAATAATGTGCCTAAGGTTTTTAGCTTTATTTGCTGTGGAAAAGGTGCGAACAGAGCTCGGTGAAAATGGAGGCGATGTGGGGCTTCTCAACCAAGCTGCAACAGAAAGCTTTCTTCGGTCCGCCATCTGTGAAAAGGATGAAACAGTTGTTGAAAGTGACGAATGATGAGGTGGTGGATGCAGTCTTGGAGACGTTGGGACCACACTTTCGGGAAGCCACACACAGAGGGCGCCAGAATGCATACATTGCATCGATGGTTTTCGCTTGGGCTTTAGAGATACGTGAAGACACGAAAGTGATCAAATGGGTGATGCTCACTTTGTTTGAGGAGGACCTTTTAGACAAGATGGAGTCTTTCCTTGAATGGGCGGTATCCGGGGTAGGGTTTGATGTCTCTTAAGGCATATAGGATATGGACAAGACGATGGAGGAAGGCTTGATTCCATTCATTAGATGGCGCAGAACAACAGACAGAGAGGCATACAAACTAGAAGTCCTAATGGCATGGGAGAATTTGAAAGTAGAGTTGTGAAGACAGGAAGCAAGCCGCCAAAAAAGAAGAGGTCGGTGTGGAGTGGAATTGGCCGAGGTGCGAGGACAAGGCGCAAAGAGGAATAAGAGAAATAGGAGCAACAAAGGAGGAAATTTTGAACTGGTTTTTTGAAAGTTTCAAAATGATGGATTTTGTAGGAAATGGCGGCCAACAAAAAGGATGTTGTAGTGAAATGGAAGATTGAAAGACAAACAAGGCTAGATGAATGGACACAGAAGGAATTTTGAGCGAAGAAAACATCCTAGCAAGTATGGCGCAGTTTTAGAACCAAGCTGGCCATATTTTAGAAGAACACGGAGCGAGGACTGCGGAAAAAATAGGAGTATTGGGTTCTAGAAGCTTAGGTAGTATTTAGGAGGGATTTTTTTGATCTCCTGGGACGAAATTGCAGAATCTACGAAAATGTTTTTGTAATAATCTCTTTTATACATGTATAAACTTTACAAAATATTAATAAAATATAACCTATAACTGATCAAAAAAATAATATTAATAATTAAATAATCCAAACATTAAAACTTGTAAAATGTATGACACACTTAATCTCAACATATAATAATAAAAAACAAATATTAAAAAAATTGAACAACCTACTTAAAAACAATATGTATTTCCTTTATCTCTATGTCTATTCACTCAACATTTATCATAAATTATACTATATTAATGTTGATTATCCATTAGATTTTTTAAAGGTAGTTTGTACAAGATTCTCATCTCATTTTCAAAAAAAAATCTTAAGAGTTGATTTGCATTGTATGCTTGCATCACTTCAAAGAACTCTGTATTATTATCAGTCATTAATAACTTTAAGCTTCACTTCTAACAAGAAAAAATACTTTGTGTTGCAATCCTAAATTACATCACCAAAAAGGTCCATTTTTTTTCTTTTCATCGTAGACTGGGCACATATAAGAAGGATTTAAACCACCAAGCTTCGGCCCGTGATCCATTACAAATGGACATTTTCCGAGTTTGTTGGGAACCCCCTTATTTTGAGGGCATTATCTTTATGATATTATTTGGGGATTACCATATTTGATATTAAGTCCAAATGTGACTCATCTTCTCTAAACATCCACAATATTGATATTTGGAAACCAACAATCCCCTCATTTTATTAGCATATTTAATGACTAGAGTCCACCATTATGGATTTTCTAGATGCCCCATTATCTTCTTTCCCTCAAAAAATGTCCTCAATAAATCTATTAAGGGGGATAATTACTATAGTACCATTTATTTCACATAGACTTTGTTGTGACTACCACGTAGCACAGAAACAACTGTGTTCAACACATTATATTATAGAAGATATGATCATCACCCAACCCTTCTCCAATATCAGTGATCCCATTGACTACAATTCCCCGTGGATAGTTCAGAATTGGTTCCCACCAACTTTGGTCATATTCTGGCTACTATATTATTCAAGTAGATGGTCAATGTCTTTTTTATTTCTCCCAAAAGCTTAAGACTAGCAACTATTTTATCTTTGGAGACCCCATCTATTAGAAATCTGATGTTGTATTACTACCTATTGAGATTCAAGAGCTTCCTTCGACATATTTTTGTCACTAGGTGTGTATGGCATCATCTAAATGTAAATTTTGATCTTGGTTAATCGAGATTGGATAACGAATGTCGTCATCAATATTATTCCAAATATCCTCCCACAAGGACATTATAGATCTTCCAAACTGCATCCTATGAACCAAGGACATCCAAAATCACCAACTTTCTTCCTACTAGTAGTGTCATCAGCATTAACTGATGGAAAATTTCTAGCCAAATACCATACACTACCTTGGAATCATCCAGCCTAACCTCATTAACAATATAGCTGGATTTATATAGAGTTAATCACATTTTGAATTGAGCCGTACGTGGTATTTGATGATGGCAACCCTTACGTATCCTCTACTCAATTTTTTCATGAAGGTGTTCCATTAGCTCTGTACCGTCTCTCCTTCAATTGCTCATGGGTACAATTACCATTGATTGTCAACTTTTATCCCTCACTTGTGTGACCATCTCTCGTACTTATTTTTGTCACATTGACAGATTTTGATCTATACTGTTAAATATTTTTTCTTTGTTACATCCAAACAAGAAATTTAGACATGAATGAATTTGGGCTTTTTCCCGTATTATGAGATTAATTATGAAGTGATCCATCTTGTCATCTTGAAGCCAAATTTATGGATCATCCATGTACTAATTTCTAGAGCAAAGAATAACAACATAGTAAGTGCTAAGCTATGTAACAAGTAGTAGGAGATTTATAAATGAAGCAACATTGCACTGGGTACATGTTGAAACAATAAGTTGTAAAGGCCAAGTCAAGCCGCTTAAATTGATAGTAGGCGAGATTTCTGGAAGGCCCGACAAGACAATCATTACCTACAAGTTTAACTAATGCTTTGAGAAGCAAAGATGGCGTAGATTGAATACACTTCTCTACCTTAATGAAAAGTTTCTAATATAAGCTTTAATCAATAGAAATGGGAGTCAAAAGATGCAGGATGCAAGTTGTAAAAGTATAGAAAGATTTCCTTTGTAAGGTTAAACACTAAGGAAAATAGAATCTAGGCAGCGCGTGATTGTCAACCAAAAATCACAACGAACTGCATAAAGATTTGGTGTTCTTATCTGCAGAAGCTCTACGAGTTTTTAATTAGTGCTTTAACACCAACACCATGAAAGTTGTTTTAGCTTCAGAAGCTAAGGTCAGTATAATGAGCTTCTATATGCAGACCACTTCTGATGAACCCTTTTTTAAGTCCATGCAATTTACTCGCCGTTCAGAAATGTTTTCAAGCTTTTTAATAATTAATATAAATTACCAAGACATGAAACGAAACACCCATCTTCTATGGTTTTTCCTCTAGTATTATAAATTATTTTACAAGACCCAGTTTATAAATTATTTTACGCTTGCCTTGGCCCTTGATTTCACGTTGTTTTAATTACTCTTTTACACCAACCCCATGCAAGTACATTTTTAGCTTCAGAACCCAAGGTGGTGGTAAAGAGCTTCTATGTGCAGACCATTTGTGGTAGTCTTTTTTTAGTCAATGCAGTCTAAAGGGCATTGAGAAATATTATGAAGTTTCTTAAATATTTCATATAAATTACCAAGACATGCAATGAAATTCCAGCTTTCTATGAATCTCCCTCTAAAATTATAAATTGTTTTTGAAGGCCCGGTTTCTTGCCTGGGGACTTTATTTCCACGTTATGCCCTATTAAAGCATTCCAGTTTAAGGTTCTGCACCTATTGTGCATTCTTTAAATATATCATGATTTATAATTTTATTTAAACTAGTAATACCTGTATTAGACAAATCTATGTAAAGAGGCCCGTGATATCTTCTCCCAAGCCTCGATTTTTACAATTTTCATAAATATTATAACAAATTAAAAAAATTAAAAAATTAAAAAATCAAAATCATAAAATGAAAAAAAATTAAAAATAATTTAAAAAGATAATTTTTTTTTAATCTCGTTTTCTATCAACAAATATAAAACTATAAACTATAAAATAAAATAAGAACTTACCATGTTTTCAATATTTTTTAGTAGTTATCTGTTAAATGGGGACATGTTAATATTATGAATCCTTTAATTTTTATTTTTATTTAATCTCTCTCTAAAAAAATCTTTTATCTTAAACTTAAGTTTCCAAAAGGTATACTTTATAATTTTAAAACAAAATCGTATGGATATTTATTAAAAAATTTATTTTTCAATTTTTGAGTTTTTATGTACAATAGCTCACTTCCACCCCCGCTGTGACTGTAGAATGCCTCTGCATATAAAATTAAGCCCAAAGAAGAGAATTATCTGCTGACCATACATCACTTGAATCTAGCCGTCACAATGCACAGACGTTTCAGGCATTTTATAGGAAAATTTTGTATTCTATGTCAAACTAGAATCAAAAACGATATAATATTGTGTGCTGGCACAATTAAATCCAATTTATTCCTGAGGTTACGCAGTAATAAAGAACGATAAAATATTGTGCTGGCACAATTAAATGCAATTTATTCCTGAGATTACGCAGTAATGATTGTAAGTGTTCACACTCACATGACAGGGCATGTAGAGAAGGTTATATTCAAATAAAAGATAATTATACAAAGGGATCACAATTACTGTTTACCACTTAGCAATCTTAAGGCTGCAACATGTTGGATTGAAGATCTGCTTGAACAGATTAGCACACAAGATAAATGCCAATTCAGTTCATAAATGTGCAGCGTTTTGAATGCTTTAAAAATACATCTTTACAACATTCTTTAACGCCAAAATTGTTAGTAAGTACAATTTTCAACTTCAGTAGTACTATTATCTCTTTCTTTTATTCATCTTTTCTAGATTTTCTGAAACGAGAGCTGTCAAATTCAAGTTCTCTGCCCCAAGGTTTGCAGCCCTGAAACTTAGGACATAGTAAATGTCAGCACATTTAGTTCAAGCATGATCCAGGAGGCATAGAAAAACACCTTAACTTAATTTATTAATGCATTCTAATACCAGAGGCCCTGCCTAAAGCTTCCATTTCATTTCTACTCAAGAATGTACAAGTGAAAACCTAGAAAAACACTGAAACAGCACAAGTTATTACTTACTTTGGATCTAATGTCAACCTCTGTATTTCTTTCACAGCTGAACTTACTGCATGCAGAACCATCTTCTTTGCCTATTGAAAATCAAATAGCAATACAATTTATGAGTTTCTAGTTTTCCTAAAGTGAACTGCTCTTAAATATAGAAATTTTTGTTCGCATCTGGATAAAACAATACCTGTAATTTATCTTCCTTAGCTCTGTGATTCTTTGGGAGTAAACGAAATTCCTCATTCAAGCGAACGCATTCTTGTAAATTTTCTGGCGACACAAAGTCGAGAGCCACTTTTATGCATGACTGCAGCATGCAGATAAGAAAAGTTGTAAAGGCAGCATACCAAGATGATAAAATAGTGTCAAGATAACTTTGTTTATTAAATTCAGTATCAGCAAGAGAAAAAAACTATACCAACAAGCACTTAAACTCATTAAAAAAATTCTACAGACGAGAAATCACTCAGTAGAATATATACAGCATTATATTATTTTCAGTGATTTAATAGAAACCACTCAGTATTATGTTTTAAGTAATTTCCAGAATGCAGAACATCGTCAATGTTCAGGGAGACTTTCCTGCCAAAATGTGTAACTGAAGGTAGAAAGTCAAAGAAGCAACAAATAACTAGTGTTCTAGTTAACCAAAAGTGGTTCACAACTGCAACACACCCCTGGCATTGTGCAAACCTTGGCACACTATTTCTCACTAGTAAATTAATAATCCTTTTCCATGTGTTAACGCCATGATGACAATAGCTATGCAGCAATTATTTTACTTATCAGACAAAAACTAGAAAACTTGGATTCGGTCTCTCATTTATAAATAGAGAATCAACAGGCTATGGTTTAATGCTTGAATGTGCACAATGGCCAATAGCAATAAAGGGAAGACAAAGAAAAGAAGCTGCCAACTTTGGAAGCATTAATATCAACTTCAAAAAACAATGATAATGGATAAATCTCTGAATCACACTCAAGTTCTGGAAAATAGGATTCCGAAACACCTTTAAATAGTAAGAAAACAAAAAAAATTATAGCAACAAAAACAGGCTCTTAAAACATCACATTAGGAGACAAGTACAAAAAGCCAGACTACAGAAAAAATCTTCGGGATGAGAAAGCCAAACTGTGAAAATGAGCTAAAGCCTAATACAAATTAATTTGTTAAATAGTAACTAGGAAATTTATTGCAAACAGAAAGCCTCCCATTCCTCACCCTCACACATAATGCAGCATGCAATTGCTTTCTTTTCCTATTATAATACTCCCATAGAAAGCCTCTACCCATTTTATGATATGGGTGAAGCTTATTTCCTATCAGGCTATTTCTCATCCTAAAACAAACAAAATTCCAGAATACAAACCCTGTAATTAGCAAATTGTAATGGTGAAATTTGCATACTCATGCTGATTTCCATTTAGTTTTTGGACCCAATTTGATGGAACATCTTAATGCAAACATATCAACAAGTGGCATACTCTTGTGCTAAGTGTGGCTCATTCCCCAAATCCTTATCTACCTCATTTACTCCCAATTGTACTTATTCCTAGACATTCAAAACTTAACTCTCCTTATTGTAAATTTGTACAAATATTCACACCCTCTTTCATGCATTTGCTCTCTGCCTCGATATTTTCATTTCCCTACCCAGCTCAATCCCACATGACTCGGGATCAATCCCGATGTGCATAGGATGAAACCCAAAATCTAAATGCTTAAATTTTAATTCCAAAGCTCCAACCCTTTTCTACTAGCCATTGTGAGCTGAGGTGATACATGTTTGCACGACTTATTGCTATGTTTTTGTATTTAAAGACATTCAATGTGCAACCAATTCATATGATCAGTCAAGTAGAAATCACTAGAGCACAATTTGATTTTATACGGGGTAAAGAATTAGAACCTACATCAGCTGGATACAGGACATCTGCACACTTCTGTATATTGTCCTTGAATCGTCGCTCAGAGCTGTAAAGCCAGTCAATTCAGGGTCTGACTTAGGATAAATTGATCCTAGTGATCCTGGCAGAGTCCCAAACATTGTCTATAAACACCACAGTTCCCTACAACCTATTCAAATATCAGAGATCAGAGGTAGCAGGATTTGGTAGCTTTCATGTTAGCAAGAATAACGAAGGCATTAATTTTCTGCACTGTGGTCAATAAATTATTTGTGACATCAGCATCCACTTGGCATCATTGGTTTCAGAGCTATGTACCCTTGTCCACTTCTTTTAATTTTTGAATGTTCAATTCTGAATATTGACCCATTTAAATCAACAAAAATTTAAGAGCCTATAGACCACTGGCAAGACTTCAGGGGAATAGAGGTCTTACTAGCTCAACAGAATAACAAATTGATTTAAACCCCTATAGATTATAATCTCATCTTACTGATACTAAAATCAATCATACATTGGAAACAAGGCAGCAATACAATAATCTTATCTTACTAATACTAAACCCAGTCAT
Organism: Sequoiadendron giganteum; assembly: GCA_007115665.2. Lineage (NCBI taxonomy): Eukaryota > Viridiplantae > Streptophyta > Pinopsida > Cupressales > Cupressaceae > Sequoiadendron > Sequoiadendron giganteum. Next base: position 406,210,086 of record CM021101.1, read on the forward strand.
ACAATGGAAACAAGGCAACCATCTTTTCATGCAAACTGTTGGTGCTCCAAGCCACAACCTGCAACTCTAGAAGACCCACCTAAAGACAACTCTGGAGAACAAAATTGAGCTAGACATTGAGGTGAAATTCATGATCGAACTGCAGATGGTTTGGGCCAACTAACAAGAGTAGGTGAGCCCCCACACTTCTATCTCTATAGTCCAAGAAGGGTATTCCAGAGGTCCCATAAGACAACTAAAGAGAAATAGAATGAATATGTCCACACAGCTTACGTATACCTGACACACAAAAATAACTCAAAACATTGTCACTAAGCAGCCCTTGTGCTAGTTTACTGATCTTTTCGACGAAGCATCTCCTAAAACAGCAGATTATAACTAGGTTACAATACAAGTAAAGATGCATATCCAAATTAATTTTCCAAATATAATATCATTCATAGTTTCTTACTTCACATGCAACTTATAAAAACCTGAAATATGCAAAGCTCTGTTACTGGTAGGCAAACAAGTGCAAGCTCTGGCGATGTATTTAGCAAAGATCATTCACCATGAGCATGTGCAAACTAATTGAGACTTAATTTCTGATGATGTATTGGAAGGAACAATAGAATTTGAAAGATATGACCAACTGAACACTTGTGACTAGTGCCTACTCCAATGGGAAATAGAGTGAAGAAGGAAAAAAAAGAATTAAACAATTATGCAAAAACCTTTTAGGTAAATTAGAATTTAATTCTGGAATCCACTCGATCTGGCTACAAATTCATCCAAAATTAAGTTCAGTGGATCCAAAATATACCAACCGTAAGAACGGTTTATTCTAGAAACCAAATGATCCACAATATCCCTTATCTGTGTTCGAAAAACACATTTACGTCTGTCATTCAAGCATCCTATCATCACAAGTATACAAGAAGTCAGCAAATGTGACCCAAAAAACATTACAAAAGTACTTGCTCCCTCAAATACTGCAATAACTGTAGCAAATCTGCCCCCAATGAGTGTTATTTGCCTACAGATCCTTCCCAAGCCTTACACAAACCCTTACAACACCCCTGCTTGATCGCCCAAGAATATTTTATAGACTTTCCTATACACAATTCCAGCCAAAAGATCCTATTTTAGCAGACAAAAATTGCATTTATTATTTTATATTATATATTTCTGCCCAGATTTTCCAAATGGATGACACCTGTTCTCTCCATTGCACATGCTTCATGCCCAGAAGGATAACAAAATTTATTCCTGTGCAGCTCTTCTGTGTTTGTCTTCAAAGATCAGATAATATTTGCTTTTGGCCTCCAAAAAGGTATATGAATAAACTATAACCAAACCGCATTTATTAGTCACCAATGTCTACTTAAGATCATAAAGCATATAAAACATTTGAGTAACACACTTCATATCCCCAAATGAGCCTTGTATCCTCAGAATCTCCACAGTCTGACCACTGCCTCGGAATTGCCACATGGAAAAGTACATGAACATTCCAAGCACCAATGTCTACTTTATAATATATGAAATATTTAATTGCACACTTCACATGAAAGCATTAAAAGCCAGTAAACATTATCAAGAGGCCCGATGGTCAATGATACACTCTCATAGGTCACCTCTACCATCCATAGCATACCAGTGGTTTGCCAAAGCATATTTCTAAGCAAAATGAAATATCTGCAGCCAATATCTCAAGAATTTGTATGCATGGGGCATAAAGAATATCAGCCTGCTCAAGATATTTATGCTGACAAAACAATTAAGGCCGAGGCTATCACCACACAAGCATCCAACACCACTTGTAAACCTGATGAGTCAGCTGTGTAACATGGCAAAGTCTGGCCTATCTCGTGCTGACATCATAATTCACAAGGTGACATGCAACTGCCTGGAGAATGCCATGTGGGCAGCAGCATTGGTGCCAAGGATCCTGGTGACTCATACTAACTGACAAACGGTTGTGTGGACCCTCACTAGCAGCACCTTCAAACTTGCTTGTTATACCAAAGCATAACAACAGCTCTTAAAGAATATCAGAATATCTGCAACCCAAACTAAATAAACATTTTCCACAGCCCCCAGTACTAGTTTACATGGAACATGATATACTATATACCATGTGGTACAAGCCACGTGGATTATAACAGAAAACAAGACACTTCAGCTAAATTTATGTAGAGGGTTGCCAACGAGACTGTTACTGGACTATAGTTTGCATTAGCAGGATCTAAGACAAAATACAAAACCTTGGAACAAATAACTCCTATAAGAAGACAGTGAAAATGCATATCCACACAATGCATATGATCCCCATAAGCCAATATAAACGGGAGCTAGTTAGCAATGAAAACCAAAATAATGCCACTTGCTGAGTAATTTGTTGCTCCAAAATGCAGCCATAAATCCTACAACATAAATCCTACCCATTGTCAAAGATTCACCCATCAGAACAAGATATGCTGCATTATTTTCCTGCTTGTCCTGAGGCTTCAACACCATCACTGTCAAACATTCCAAATTCGAAGAATACGTTCACCTCAATGAATCATTCCCAAACCCATGAACAGCCAATCATTTGAACTTATATTTGAATCTTTGGATAAGATTTCAAGACCACCTGGTTTGAATAGGCACCATAGCATTATAAATAAATTGGTCCCATTTCATATTTAAATCTTACCTCAAGCAACTTTTAACCCCAACATCTCTGCAACTTTTATCCACCTTGCAAACCTTCACATATTCTGAGAACCCATCCAACCCCTAACCCCTTATAGCAGCCTTAAGAGTATATTTGTGAATACCAAAACACAGGCTTCAAGTGCCACTAGATTCCTAGAACAATACCAAAACTCTCCCCCGTACAATGTGATATGGATGGCCATAGTGCCATTATACATGAAGAGCTTAACTCATCCAAAACCAGATCCTTCTTCACTGAGATATATTCGCTCACAAGAGCCTAGAGAGGAAACACAGCTCCGCATACCACCATGGCAAAGAAATGGGTAAAATGGACACACCACACAGCCTTTACACCTCAGACTTATTCATTTGTGCTGCTAGAATGTACCAATGCCCCAAGATCAATCTCAAAAGATATATAGATGAAGAGAGGCAACCCAAACAAAATACTCTGATATATAGACACAATCAAACTGTGCCGCCTGGATTTCACAGGAATTCTGAGGAGAAACAAATGCATGAATGCTTTTGACGAGTAAAGACAATGGGCCCACCACCAACAAACTCCATGTGGCATGACCACACTTGCTTCTATTGATCTAAACCTTCACAAGAGTTCCACAAAGAGCCCACCAATAACAAACTTCGTGTGGCATGACCTCATTTGCTTCTATGGATCTAAACCTTCACATGGGTCCCACAAAGCCATCTTCCAATCTATAGAAGTCAACCACAGGATGCCAAGTGTCTATCTTGAAAACAACTCCACCTCCTCAACTTGTGTACTTAAAAATATTTAACCCTAAAAGAATATAATTGAGCCATGTAGAATGCAGTTCACTCCAAAGAACACGAAATGACACTATGCCAAATAAGAAGTTATTCGGAGCACTTTAAACTATCTTGCAACATTAAAATATTTTCCCAATGAGCGGACTCCATGCTGAATCCACATACACCCATGCTCCACATGGCACAACACAAGCTTACCAAACAAGGAGGTTCCTAGGCACAATCTTACCAAACATCCAAGTTACTTCTTTTATATATTAACTTCAGAAGATGAAAGGAAACCAAACTTGCCAACCCATGAATCTTTAAATGCTATGCAAGCCAAAAGCACCTTGTCATGACATATGACGCTTTATAAAATGGCGAGCTGACACCTTAGAGAATGTGAAAGATGGCAAAATGCAAAGGGGGATGTCATCTAGGCATAAAAGCTGGGCACACAAGACATTAGAATAGCTAAGATCTAAACCTGAGACTCAACCATATAAAAGATAAAAGTGAGTGAGTGCAGGATTAAATTTACGAGCAGAGACAAACTATTCAATAGAAAACATTAGCAAAAAGGGCAACTTCAGAGATGCAAGACATGGCAATTACACCCTAAACCAGGAATTAGCACAAAAATTTAACAGGGCGCAGACCATGCCAACACAAACTACAGTTATCATCTAGACATCACTGACCAAAGAAAATATCATTTTTAATCACATGCTTTTCAGAATGACCTTTCCATGAGGGCTGATATTTCTGGATAATTAAAATCTACAGGGCAAGGTCACATTTTATTACAATGTGCGGCACACATAAACCAAGTAGATATTTTGAATTTGAATATCATTCATGGAAATGTGTCTTTATCTCTAGCCAATTCCCTAACTTTCCTTTCATGGATTCTACGTGCATGTGACTGACTACAGACTACAAGTTACGTTGTGAGTGAAAACTGCACTGGCTTAAAAACTAATGTCCAAAGACTATTCCAAGGCAAATCTCTTTTTATGCTGCTGATTTGATGTCAGACCAAAGTACTAGGCAGTGATAAATGGCCCGATCCACACAGGTTTTCCTGAGTTGAGTTTCCAAGGTAAATATGGTGTTCAACTTCATATATGTTTGAATGGTTGTTTCTCATTTGTATTTAGCATTACTATATGCAAACATTGGTTTAAATGTATTTTGCAAAGCACATTAATTCCAAGCATGCTATTTTTCATTTAGTGGCTTGAAACACAGTAGATTTTTCTCATTGAGGTAGAATTAAGTTTAGATATCCAATCAGTGAATTTCCTGTCAGGAAATGGCTTGTAGAATTGCACATGGCATTGGTACCAAAGCATTGTTTTCCTTTGGAAGAAAGGTATTTGTGTAGCTGTGTAACAGAAACCAGATCGATGAAAGCAGAATTGCAGACCCAATCAGATATCTCAACGAGAAAGTAGAACCAAGAAGTTATAGCCAGAATGGCAGATCCAAGTGATGGTTAAGAAGGTTTTCCAAATGGGAAAAAAATGGAATCTAGCACCCAAGACATCAAGCCATTGGTAGCAGCTCTAAGCAAGTTGTGAATGCATGCAAATCCCCAAAATCAGCAAGAAGAAGAGGAGAACCAGCCTGTGTTTGAGGGAACTAGCAAACTAGGAAAGATAAAAGGCAAGTATAAGGTAAACAGTCTAGACAGAAGCTCTAGCCAACAACCTTTAAAGTGGAAGCTACAATTGTAATCCAGACTGTGGGTTTATTTTAGCATGCATGAGGTTAGTGACGAACAAAAATTTTCTTTGACATGCCATAATATGTTCAGCCATGCACGAACTTGGCCAGAGAGCCACATAGAAACACAAATTTCTAGAAAAAAAAAACATGTTGTTTAAAGGAAAAGATTAAGTGTCTTTAGACAGATCTATCCTATAAGTTATGAGGCTGATCATCTTATTAAACAGAAACATAAAGACGAGTTCTTCTTTACCCAATTTCCTTGAGAGAAACCACATAGTACTAATTAGGAAGAATTAAAACTGTTGATTTAACTGCTGATTAAAAGTATGAGGCTGACTGTCCAATCAAATGGTAACACAAGGAGGTAAGCTATTTGCAAGCCATGGCCATAGACGAAGCATAAGTTAAGAGACTGTCTAATGAAACCACCTTAACAATAGCTAAGGGTTGTATAAATCCTATTTATATCAGAGCATTATTTTCTTTTGGGAATGTGACAATGTTCTCATATGACAGCAACTAGATCCAAGAAAGAGAAGTTGTTAACTTATTAAACTAGAGATTTCCACAAAGATGTAGAACCAGGAAGAGTCAGAATAGCAAACACCAAAGATTAAATACTCCCCCAATCACTCACGAATCGTTTTCTAAAGCAAGAAACTTGCCCACTCACTTACCCCCACATTTTGGCAAGTACACAGTGAACACTTGCCATGAATATTTGTGAATACTTTGCGAGTTGGCAACTCTGCCATACAGACTCAACAGACGCAGCCTAGACATATTTCATGGCAAAAACATGCCTGAAACATGTACAAAATGCACATATTTGTCTTTATAACAAAAGACAACCCTACAATATTCCTCACACTGCATTTGCAGCTTTGTTTGAGTGACTGTACAAGTTTGAAAGCGATTCAAGAAGCAAAAATCTGGAATATTTCAGGTCCAAGTCAGGTTTTTTTTCTTTTTTTCCCAAGCATTTCCAAAATTGAATTTCATTCATTCCTAAATGAATCATTTATGTGTTTACACATGTTTGCAAACCATTCAATTTAGTTTTCATGTCATTTAACATTGTTTTTATTTCATTTTTAGTTGAAAATGTTGTATTTTAACTAGTGTAGGGTTTTATCAATTTATGGTATTAAAAAAGGTTGATTTTCTTAAATTTTTAATTCTATTCATTTAATGTTTGAAATGTGTTTGAACTAACAATGGTGTTTAGGGTTTAAAGCACTCTTTTATTTTTAAAACATATTTTTCTGATTTTAGCAGTAGACAATTGTATCAAGAAGTGCAAGATAACCCGCTGGAGGAAAGGACACTTGGAAACATGACATAAGAGGGCCGACCACAGGGTCTGTTAAGTTCTACCACTGTGGTTTGAAGATAAGTGGACCTTGCACGTATGTGCTGGCTGTAAGTTCAAACTATGCCCTAATGTTGAACAGAGGTAGAACAAGAGATGAAAGTGGCCCTTGTATTGACAGACAAAAAGAAATTGGAGAAGATGAGGACAAACACAGCCACAGTAGCAGCCATGAATCCTGGCATGGCATGGCAACAAAGGCTGATATGATAGATTAGAGGCTCTAGCTGTGGTCCACAGAATCATGGCACATCCACTTCATTGAGCACAGACAAAGTCTAGTCATAGAGCATTTTTGCTCTGCAGAACACACTTGGGGCACAACCCTCACTTGAAGTTACAACTTGGAACAAAGGCAAGCATAAGGAAGAAGACATGGCTTGTACTAATTTTTTTATTTTACAACCTTCCTTTCAAAGTGGTGAGGACCCCACATTGCAAGAATTTGGTCACGGCCTTTATGTTGCAGGGCAAGCGTACAGGGCACCCACTCCATATGATATATAAGTGGGTCATTGCTCCAAAAGGCAATCACAAATGTAAAAACAATTTTGGAACAACAAAGTAGTTAGTGGCACAATTTTTGATGCACCATACTTTCAAATGAGTGAACAGATGGATGGAATCACACTCATCAACTTTCTAGCAACTTTGAATGGGGAGATGGAATTTTTAAAGTAGATGGTTGCCTCAATAATTAAAAGAATGCAATGAATTTGGGCACAATGCTAGAGAAGATTGTGTTTAAGGTGGGCATTGAAAATGTGGAGCAGATTATAACTAATAATATAGCAACACATGTGGCAGCAAGGAGACTACCTCAGAAAGAAACCCAACACTTTTTTGAAACCCTTGTATTGCCAATTGCTTCGACCTTCTTGGAGAAGATAGACAAAACTGATTGGGTAAGATATGTGGTGATAGAAACAAAGATAATGCCTAATACATTTGCAAATCATTTTTTGTTTGCTAAATGTATTTGAAGATGTATACACCAAAATGGGTACACACAAACATGTTCATGCTGATCAAATGGTTTGATGTTTATTGTTGTTGGCATGGCAAAAGTTGGTCAAGTGGCAGGGTGGCTTGCTTGTTTGCATTGTTTCTTCTTGGGGTAGCAACAGGCAAATGATGGGCAATAAAGGTGTTGTTTGGCCTGCTGCAGAATTCTCAGAATCCACTGGAACGTGATTTTTACAAGTGGACAAGCTTATATAACAACTAATTGTTCAAGGAGAAGAGTAGGGGGAATAAGCAGTGCCTCTCCCAATATCTCTCACCAAATCAGATTGCAACCTAGGAGACATGAGATTAAATCAAGATGGTATGTTGGATGTTTAAATGTATTGGTCAATTTGAAGGAAAGTTTGAACGATTTGTTTTCAGATTATGAAATGCGTTGATTGAATTGTTTGAATGTTGTGAATGGTTTGAATGACTTGTTTGTGGTTGTTTTCTTGATTTTCAATTGTCTTCTGCTCTTTTATGAGTTTTAGGTTAATAGGTACAATGAATTAATTAATCTAACAAAATCAATTGATCTAATTAAAGTATTAAAATGAGACTAAATGAACTTGTTTTATTTTGATTCTGAATAAATAAACGAATAAACTAACTAAATAATTTAATTAACAATAAATAATTAAATAACTAAATTAAATTACGCAAGTTGCCCTAGTTAATCTAGTATGATTAGATAACTAGATGCTATGAATTAAATTAATGCAACTAGCTAAATCTTTATAGAAACTAAAGGCTTTTTTTTATTTTCTGGAAAATAACAGAAGCGGTAAAGTAGAACAGAAGCAATAAGACAAACAAAGAACCTTTTGAATACAATCTTTTGCAAGCACAAATAATACAGAATTGTATCTTTCAATATAAATGACAAAATGTTCAAATTAAAAACTTCAAATCTTGTTTGATTAATTAATGAACGTTTCTGTCGATTTGACTAAAAGGTAGCTAGATCCACCCAGAATAACCCAGTGCTTCCATAGAGCTTACCTCAAGTTTCTCAAAGAGTTTCAAGGGAAGGAATTACAAGGTAAGTCTCTTGGGAAACTAAAACTTCTTATGTCTTGTTGAGTCACCAAGCCCAAGTCAAATTTGGGTCTGCTAGGCTTTGGTGGTTCACGAGTTTTTGAAATATGATTGACTTGCAAGATGAACATCTTACATTTAGGTGGCTTGATTTTAGCTTTGGAGGAGATAAGGAGAATACTTAAATTAGTAAACATCCTAAATTCACAAGCATGAAGAAGATATTGAGTGCTTTTTCCTTTGAAGAAATTAAATACCTGTAAATATATTCCAATTTTATTTCTTACTCATCTATTGTTTTGCCTTCCAGATAACTTATAGCAAGATGTGTATCTCATGGCCATGAATAGGCCAGATTTATGATGAAATCCCTCAGTCAATACAGCTCTGCTTACTACACAAAACGGAGCTATTGATTGATAAGCATTGCACAATCAACTACCATTTTGGACATACAAGACAAATCCATTGATTTGATTTCTACAAATTCATCCATCTCTTTTTGCCTTCGATAATATAAAGTTGGTTAGCCATAACTTAGCACTTGGCTCAGGATGCAAAAGATGGAGTAAAGCCTATTGATGTTCAGCTAATTCCCCCCACTCAAGCGCCACTTTTAGAATTTGCCTATTGATCCTCGTCTAAATCATTTCCAACATGCTTGGGTGTCAATACCATGAATTCATCTCTATATTAATCTCTCACATGTCCTAAGGTAATGAAATATGTCAGTGGACATGTACATGCATCTATGTTTGATCTACTCTAATGAAGCACATGCTAGATCCTTATTACCTCTCCTCAATTCTCAATTAGACTTTTTATTGCAATGGGACAAAACCAAAACAATACAAGGTAAGAAAGGATTTATATTATTCTCAACACCATGAATCATATATTTTTTACCCTAGAGTAAGAAACTATTACTAACCTATTTTGGGTTTTTCACCCTCAAGCCTCTGTTCAAGCCATTTGAAGTTCTTTTCTAAGCTCATCTAAAGAAAGGAAAACATATTATAAAATCACTTAGATTGCCTCCAAAGTTTTAGGCCATAGTTCATTTCAACCCTATAGGTGTAGGACTTAGAAACAGTTCATAAGGCATGAACTTATTGAATCAAATCTTCAAATGAGGAATATTTTTTCCACCTTCTATATTTTATGTCTCTTGTATGCTTGAAAATAGAGACCAAATTTTGTGAATTCCTTTTCACTAAATGAATCTTATCTTGGAGGAAAGATTGACTATGAACGAAGTGTCTTGACTATCAATGAAGTGTCAACTTTTTGCAAAATGGAGCTTAATGTAACAAAGAAAACATTTTGTTTTTAGACAATATAGTGCCTTTTATAGGATTTCTAGGCAATACTAGAGTTTCCAGTAAATTTTATCTAAGTTTGATATTACGACTCTATCTAGCCTTTCCATTTCTTTGTCATGCTCATACCTTTAGTTGTAACTTGTGAACCAATGCTTATGAGTAGTTTATCTTTTGTGGCTTGTAAGAGCCCATTTTGGCCTTCATTTGATCCCAACCATTTTTTTCATTATTATTTTGCTTAGTTAGAAGTTTCTTCCTTGTCTTGAATGGTTTGAACAATTTTACATTTTGGGATGCATCTCCCATGAAGCTGTTGGGCACCCACAAGTTTTCAGTTGTTTGGATCCTTCAAAGAGATTTACATTTGTGTCTCGTTGACTACATTGCTTTATGATTAGAACAAAGTCCCTCGAGTGTAAATCAGCAATAACAGCAGTCTCTACTATCCTTCTCTTCCACTTTGCAGCAATTCAACTAAGTGGAAAGTTTTCACAATACCTTGTAGTCCTTTGATGCTGGATTGTTTGTGGGTGGTAGTTTCTATCATAAATTGACTACTAGGCACCTACAAATAGGTTTCTGCTTGCTGTATTGCTTCATCAAGAGTGGCAGGCTGTAAAACCTTGGCATGCCCTCTAATGGAGTCTTTTGATCCATCAATATACATGGTGACTGCTCTTTCTAGAGAGATATTATATATCAGCAAGCTAGCTTGGTGGAGTTGCATGGAAAAATATGCAACTATTCCTTGTTGCTTCATACTTTGAGAACCAAGAACTAATTGATCTGTAATCACAGTGGATATTCCACACATTGATTCACTCACATAAATCCTATTCTTACTTAATGTAACTTGATTGCATAAGTCATTGTTAATACTGTGGAAATACGAAAAAGCAATCCCAACACTTGACTTCAAGCATAGAGCAACATATTTAAGTATGGAAATCAAGCAAAGAGAATAAAACAGAAATAAGAACGAGAAAAAACAGTAGTTTGACCTAGAAAAATCCAACTGGTAAAAAGTTAAAAACTTTACTATCTCAAGAGCCGCTAGAGCCTCCTACAATGATTTTCTTGCCTAAATAAATGCTTTCAAGCATAGTTCAAAAACTCATAGACTGGCCAAAAATCAGCAAATGCAAATTTGAGTCAAATTCGGCAAAAATCAATATAAACTCAACAACTTGAGTTCTTTAAAAAACATAAATTTTATTCAAAATACAATTATATGATGTATTAAACAAGTCTATAAACACAAAAGAGTACAATATCACATCATCATGCTCATACCACAGCCAACAAATATTATACATTTGATGATAACTGAAATCATCATCAAAAAATTAAATATACATTAAAGTTGCAATAATTTACAACTATCTCTTCCTTGTATGCATTCTAGTGATAGTTTGGGGTCTACTCATAGCTGACTATGGCTCCACCCTCATAATAGAAGATTGTGGCTCCCCCCTCGAACTAGATGGCAATGACTCCTCTCTATTTCAACATCATCTCCATGATGTCATCTAATCCAAAAGTCATTGCTTCTATTGCACCATCCTTTGCTTCCCTCTCAAAATCTGTAATCCTTCCTTAAATATTGGGTGTCCTCTTCATGTGCAGCCTAGTTGTTATATGGATCAATCTCATCCAATTAATCAGCTCTTGAGAAAATGTATCCACCTTTTTGTTGGAGAACGCCAAGATCAGAAAGCTCGAATTGATAACCTTCCACAAGTGAAATGATGAACACAATAGGATGTCTATCATATAATATGAAGAGTGTAAATATACAATGTACAGGCAGGTAGATGAAGTGAGAAGGTAGGATGTCATGTCCACGATTCAGCTGGGCCCTAATTTTGACTTTTGGCAAGACAACAGTGTTTCTTAACACTAAAGTGAATTTTAAATATTTAAAATAATATTAAATAATATAATATTAATAACTTTTAAATAATAATTTTTTTAATTTTTTTAAATATTGATCCTCTAAGCCAACCTTCTTGGGTCGACTATATGCTGGTATTAATATGAGTTTTTTTTTTGATTCATTATCATCATGGTTGGATGCATTTTGTCTGTGGTGAGCAGGAGACAAAAACCTTTGCTACCTATGCCTAGGTGAGACGACACCCTCATCAGGCAATCATGATTTATGCTTTATTTCGCCCAATTTCATATTACTAATTCATCTCATCACTCCAAGATTGTGCGACCTCAGCAGCGAATTCAAGGAGGCAATTTAGTAAGTGGCGGAGCCTCTGGCTCACGCCTTATTCAAGGCTCACACATACCTTTGTGTCGCAAGCAATCAGCAATTAGCATTGATCATTCATCACACCAATTCCAACATCAATTTTGCATAGGCTTCTTGGCATCACACGTTCTCAATAGGTATATTGTGATCAGGTTGAGATTTCATTGATTGCACAACCATTCAACAGCAGCAGAATCTTACTCAGCCAACGTCGAGTCCAAGCCATTCCCAAATGGAAGTCCAAGGAGGCGATCGGTATTTTGTGAAGAAGGTGCCACAGCAAAGGGCGCCGACCAATACAATTCATCGCCAATTTCGATACTCAAACCCCCACAGTTGCGTCAATTAGGAATTACTTGCCATATTCACTTGATCACCACTTCCAAAAAGGGGCGTCATAATCTACTGGCCTTCATCGTCACTTCCAAGCCGGAGAATTGTAATGTTGGCTGTCCATACAATCCTTTGTGTTGACATTCTATGCTACATTTAACCAGTATTGATAATTACTACAGTTCTAAATTTGTGTGCAATCCTATCAACCCCGTTATTGTTGCAATCTGTTACTATCAAATTATCAATTATTAGTTAGCATTGCAAGACCTTTGAATCAATACTTGTCATTATCTGGGTCTATCAATTGTGAAATATGTATATCATTGTTGTTGTGAAACAATTTTGGGTCAGTGTATTACATAGGAGACAATGACTAACTACCCCTCCAAATGTGCAACACTTGTGGGCTCACTTGACAAGTGTGTAAGCAAGTGGCAAGTATGCATGCAATAAGTGTCTCAAGTGATCAGGACACATGTCTCAATGCTATGAAGTGAGACAAAATCCTAAAAGTCCCTAAGTGGAGACTTAAGCAATGTGAGTAGGACTCTCCTAGGTAGGCTAAAAGCTAACTAGTTTGATAAAGTCACTATTTACACCAACACTTTTATGCACAAAGATAAAGATTGTGTTGCTCAAAGACAAGATCATTGAGGCACCTTTGTGTCAACTTGTGCTTCTTTATGTAAATGGAAACAAACAAACTCCAACTATGATCACATACAAAAGTACTACAAAATTGAGACAAAATGCAATGTGCTTGTTTTTGAAGATTTAGGTAATTTCTGCCCCAATCTTCCAACGAATTATTTGCAAAGAAAATATTCAAAAGTTTGTAAGTAAGCAATAATTGTAAGTTAAAGTGAAGACTCCATTTTTTGTTACCTAGTGCTAGGGTGGTTTTCCCTTGAATAACTAGCGATGAAGAAAAGAGTCATCTCTTAACCAACTTGTAATTTTGCAACTCCCTAATAATCAAGTCCCTCAAGTATCAACCTCTCAATGCATGTTGAGAGGTCTTCCATATCCTCCCAACAAATATATATTAAGTCCTCTAAGAAGAAAAATTTGGGGTTGAGAGTACCTCGCTACACGAATGAGATGGTGGAGTTGATTGTTCCACCTCTAATCTCCCATGTAGGTTCAAATTTGGCTCTATCTCCCCTATAGTAGCTTTGGATGGCCTACTTGGCCCTATAATCTATTCATGGTCTCATAAATGTAATCCATTGGACTTTTCTCCCCATCCACCAAGTGCAAACCGTAACTAAAGACTTCAAAACCTACAAACAAATCAAAGTTAGAATAAAAAAAACTTTTTAAGAATTTGAACAATATCTTGTAACTAGAATTTTAAAAATGTTAAATTGAAGGATACAATTTTAAATTTTAAAAATTGAAGTTTGAAGTTATCCTATGATCTCTGGAACTCTCTTTGCAAAGACATCATCAAAAATTGTCTTTATGACCGTCTCGTCATCAACCTTATTTGAATAAAATAAATTCAATCTACAAACATCTACACCAAAGATGTTAGCAAACTACAAATTCTTTGCAAGGTGAGGAAGTTTGTTGCAAACTGTCACACCCACTCACTTAAGCTTGTTCCTTTGGTGTGGTCTCTTACTAAGCTACAAATCCAAGGGCAACTGTAGATGTATTTGGTGATGTTTTTTCCTTCTTATAGTGTCAATTTCACACAATTAGTTTTGTCTATATCCTCCAAGAGAAAGTTAGGCAATGAGCAACACAAGGGATTCAAAAAAGTGTTGGGTATCTCTCTTAAACTAGTCTCCTTGCTACCACATATGCTATTGCATTGTTAGTTACAACCTAAAGCACATTTTCAATGCCCACCTCTAACAAAATCTCTTTTGTATTCCTTACCTTATTTGAATTGTCCATGGACCTCAAAAAATACCATTCACCATTCAAAGCTAATGGAAAATTGACAAGCATGTGATTCCATACATTTGTCCACCCATCAAAAAATATGGTGCATCCATATGTACTCCATTCCCTCCTTTGCTCTTCCTACATTGTTTTTGTATTTGTCATTGTCTTTTGGAGCAATGGCCCACTTATGTCAAGGTTGCAACAAAATTCTCCCAATATGGGTTTCTAACCATGTTGAAAGGAAGATTATTGTAGAGCCAAAAATTAGCACAAATCATGTCTACTTCCTCATGCTTGTCAATTTTTCAAGTTGTACCTCCAAACAAAAACTATGATCCAAATATGTTTCAAAGAACAAAACAAGCCTTGTGACTAGACTCTAATTGAGTTCAATGTCCCCAATTAAAATTATGCAATACTTTATGCATCTTTTTAATTTTTATTAAATAAATTGAAACCAAACAGCCAATGGTCAATTGATTACCAACTCCAATCCCTAGTTTGCAAATAAGAATCGAAACTTGCTAATGAAACACTAGGATGCTGGAAAACTCAATGAAACCCTCAAAGAAAATATTTTATTTATTCCAAATGCTGATTAGCATTTTACAGTGCTTTTTGCACTCACTAGTATGTTGTACGACACAGTACAACTGTATGGCCTAGCTAGAAATGGTTGTAAATGCTATATGGCCTGATCTAGGGTTTGATCTGCTGCTCCAAAATTTTCAGAAATGCAAGCAATCCTCGTTTCCCCCCTTTGAAATCAATCAAAACAATATCCTCTGATTTTGTTTCCTTAGGATCCCTGACTGGTACAGCTGGCTGGAGATGTACGGCTAGTATGGAAAATTCAGATGACTTGAAACCCTTGAAGACTATGTCAAATATGCTGCTAAAATTCAAAAAGTGACTCTAGCCTCCATTTGCATGCTAAGTGATGACTGAAATAATGATTACAGCTGCTGGTTTATCTAGCAAGGTGCCCTAAATATCTGAATATGGCCTGCCAGACTAGGGTAACTCATATCCAGCACCAACTGTTGTCCAGAACCAACCAAAAACTTGAAACTCAATATAGTAACCTTCAAATATGATTTGGCAATGCAATTTTTAATCACATATCACAGGGATCTTGCTTGAAATCTCCAAAAATCAGCAACAACACTATAGCGCCGCTGTAGCAAACTGAAAAATGTCTTCAAATCCTCACAAATCAGCACGATTGTGATCCTCAGATAGAATCACCCAAAATGAGAAACAAGGGTTTTCATCCTTGATCCCAAATATGGAATCCAAGAGGGTTTTCATCCTCTAGATCTCAATAAAACCAAGGGTTTTCATCCTTGGATGCCCTAAATTGAACAAACTACTCAAATTAGAAAATTGGATGCAAAAAAGATAACTTGAACTAATGATGAAATGAGGGAAAGGGGTCCTTTTATAGTTGCCTTTTTTGAGCCCTCCATTTATTTTATTTATTTTCCCTCCAACTATTAAAAATGCTTTTTTATATTTAAGTGTTTAAAAATAACACTTTTTTAATTTATTAAAATTATATTATTTGAGTTGCCCCAAAAATAAAAATGACCAGGCCCAACTTAAAATATATTATTGATTATTTTAATCTGAAAAAGGTGACATGAAAGAATCCATGGATGACTAGAGCCCATAGCCCTTGTCATATCTACCTTTGGCGAGAGAACAGTGTGAATATGTAGGCAAGTTTCTCACCTGGTAATTTGTCTTACAAGCTTCATGAGCATTCAGCAAGTTTTTGATGTATGAAGTGAATACTTAAACTACCTCAAAGGTCCACACATAAATGAGTAATGTGTTTTATCCTACTAGTTTTATAATTTATTAAATTATTAGGACAAGGGAGAGCAAGTAGGGAAAGCTTTCAATACAAATCAAAAAGAGAATCCATCATCCAATTCAAGAAGAAAGGAAAATGAAAAGAGAATCCATCATCCAATTCAAGAAGAAAGGCAAATGAAAAGGTAAATACTAAAAGGACTTACTTTTGTTCATAAGTGCAAAGTTCCTAAAAAGCCTTCTAATATAAATGGCCACACATAGCAGTAAAGGAAATCACAGGAAGAGCACTACACTAAAGATAATGCATGGAGTGCATCTACAGGAGTTGAAGGGCAAAGTTTATTCTGGAAGTCTATCTGTGTGTTTAGGGTTCATTTACAAGCCTAGAAAGTGGATCTATCACTCAGCCTTTATTTGGGAGCACTATTCAAGAGCATCCGATGCCCACGAGCAATCTTGCATCAACCAAAAAAAATATTTATTTTCAATTTGTTTTGTTTTGCAATTCAATACATGTATTTTCTAGTCAATTTGGTATGCTGCAGTTGGAGTTATCTATTACAGTCATAGTTGAGCCCTCAGGCCGGCTGAAGAAATCATCTATGTGGCACCATATATTGATCAGATCAATGTGTGATTTCATACAAAACATCAACAGAGAACCGCACACATGTCCATGTGTCCCTTTCAAATTCTTGATCATTTGACTATGTGATGTGCTAGATTGGCTTAACATCAGTCTATGCATTATGCATTGGATATTTGAGCCTTGCACCAAGGGTTAATCATTCGAGGACCCTTGTTGGTCCCAAGGGGTTCATGTTTGCGACCACATTGAATTTGGAATCACAATTCACATCTTGGCCAACCAAGAACCTTCTCCACCAAAAATACACTATAAAAGAACGTTAATCCATTTACAAAAGACAACTGAAGGAAAGATCCAACGACCCAGCAGAGCAGAGCTTAGAGAAGAAAAATCATCACAAGGAAGCCAATAATTGTGGCCACACTCATGTGAAGTGCTGTGAATATATGTTGAATCCAATTAATTGTTACAAGATTCTGTTGATTTTTCATTATCGCTGTGCACAGATTGTGTGTGTTTGTGTTGATGCTGCATGGTTGAGCAGTCCTTCATTGGACCCTCCATCTGTGACCACACCACAAAGCATTAAAGGAAAAGCCTAAAATGAATAGTTGAATCACTATTCCAAGTGACAAAGAACTCCCAATTGGCAATTTTGGATTGGATTTTGTGCAAAACAGACAAACACTTTTCAGAATTCCAGACAAGTTTTGAAACTATCCACAAAACTACATATAAAATATTCAGCCTGAGTTTAGGGGGTTCGAATCAGCATTTA
Organism: Sequoiadendron giganteum; assembly: GCA_007115665.2. Taxonomy (NCBI): domain Eukaryota; kingdom Viridiplantae; phylum Streptophyta; class Pinopsida; order Cupressales; family Cupressaceae; genus Sequoiadendron; species Sequoiadendron giganteum. The sequence continues at coordinate 406,227,702 of CM021101.1, forward strand.
GTCAACCTTTGCCCAAGCTTTCATTGATTGTAATTTGTTTTTGCAAGGTCATCTCTCGTTTTTCATTGCACTCTTAATTCCAAGTTGTGTGACTGAAGGGAACTCGTCATGATTGTTTGTTTCAGAAATTCCTCTTGACTTTCTCCAAAATGAAAATAACATGTAAGGTATCATGTAATTCAATGCTGATTATATTTATAAACCATACTTACAGAACTCCACAAGGAGTGTGGATGCTCTATATGATAAGGATGATCACCATGCGACCCACTAATTTCTACTGCAAATATAATTTTTCCAACACAATGAAAGCCTTTTCAGTTTTTCCAATAAACACTATATAATGATTTAATAAAATTATCTCCCACATTCAGAACTCTCGGAGAAAAAAAAGATAATACATTTGCATTTACAGTCAAGTTGATTAAGCACATCTGAGCGTTCAGTTTAAAAATATTACGAGGCCATTATCACCATATGGTTATTCAAGGTAAAGACCACTCGTAGATACTAAGAAATATTCTCCACATACAGAGATGTGGCTACTAGTAACTTGTAAATTGAAATATTCCAATCTCACCTTCAAATTTCTCACTTGATGAGGGCATCCCGCTGGAATAAAAACAGCATCACCAAGGTGTTGTTCAAAAGTCCATGGTTCTATTTCTGCAAATGTATTGAATAATAGTCAGCACTGCACAGACAAATGGAAATAAATGTTCACTTTTAAGTTCTATACAAAATTTTGCACAATACTGCCTAAAGGAGTTACAATCATAAATAAAAATAGTACTCACGGTAATCCTCCTTCAACTTCCTTTTATGTTCATCAGTCAAGTAAAATGACTGGTCATGAATTGGATGAACAACCTGAAGCAGAAATATCAACCATTAAAACCTAATCAACTGATAAATTTTTCACTTACTTCTTGTCACTAAATAAAAATTGCAATTTGAATTTTGTCTAGGCTTACAGAATCAACAGGGACGCCTTTAATGTGTCTGAATTCTTGACAGTGCTTTAGCAAATAATCTTGCAACTTTGGTACATCCTCTCGTCGGAATATGTCCCAAAGAGCTCCACCATGAGCGACTTCTGTCCCATTATTCTCTTTACCAGTAATGTTACCTTCTACCTTGGCCCGTATTGTACCATGTTCCTTCTGTTCACTACTATTAGCTTTCCACTTTTCTGGACCATCTGATTTTAGTCTATTTAATTCTCGATCTTGTTCATCATTGCAATCAATATGTTTTACTGTCAAACTAGATTCAATGTCATAATCATTTATACATTCGTCTCTCTCCTGAGGTGAAGAAGCTTTTTTATTGGTAATATTTTGAAGCAGTGAAACATCCAATGTTGCTGCTTGAACTTTTGTTGATCTTCCTTTCTCCCCATCACCAACTTTATTGTCAACCCTCTCTGAATCTCCATAGAGTTCCTTTGAATCTACTGCTCTGTAGATTTTTTGAATCTTATCTATCTTTACTTGCTGCCATCCTGGGAACTTGACTTCAGCTGTATGTGTCAAAACATTAACCTGAATGGAACACAAAAAGGAAGAATACATGATAAGTTACAATTGTACATAGTAATTACTGCACAGAAAATGACATTCTAATGAACAATCCATTAAGAAGGAAGAGAAAAAAACACACTAATAGCAAGAATTGCTAAAAGGATCATAGAAAGAATTCTATACTTTGTTATGAAATAAAATAGTGAACATACATTTAGAAATTTAATATTGTAATATAGTAAATTCTCCAGTGACAGTTAACAAGAGCTTCTAAATTTAAGATAGAAAGATAGTGACCTCTCTAGTGTGTAAATAGTGAAAACTAAACCTATCATCATGGCAGCAGCTCAGAAAATATCATTCAGAATTTATTAGAAACCCAGCCCAGCAATATCTTCAATGCAGGAAGCTTCCACAAATTGAATAGTTAATAGACAATGCCAAATCTTGGTTCTATGGAAATTTTCAAAATAAAATTTAAAAGAGAATTTGTTTTTCAATTGGGCATTTATGCATCCAAGAAGACAAAAACAACGGAGATAATCTAAACCATCAACCCATCTAAAATTGCAGGTAAGCTATAAAGACACAATGTTACTAGTATTATTTCGTAACAACATAAGAATAGTACCCACCACATCAGCCATATCACAGTGCAGTTTAGTGACTGAATCACCTCTACCAAGTTCTTCGAGTGTCCCATAAGCAATGTAAGTTTTTGGTCCTAGATCTGACTTCACGAAATTCTCAGGAAGCTTTGCTGCCAGATTAAGAAGACCCCAATTGGGATGTGTGTATTCATGAAAGGGCAATGCATTAATAAATTCAGCTCCATGGCGTGGCAAACGTTCCTCAAAAAAATTTGAAGGTGGCCAATCCTTCAACTTCAACATCTCAGGCCAACCATTTTTATGCATTCGGCCCTCTGTATATCCTTTGAAAAAATGATGAATGCTTATCTCAACCTGCACCACCAAGTGTTTAAGCAATCAGCTCTATATGCCTTATGATCTATTTTACTGACAGCTAAGAAATATGTAATAAGTAATTAAAAGAAAAATTCATAAAAGTAAAAGAATTTATTTGCACCAGCACCATGAAAAGCTCAAAGTAAGTTTCCACTTAACATGTGAGTGTAACTCAAAATATATATCTATAAAATAGCATCGATGAGAAAATGTAACCTTCATGCACCCCCTACTGTTGAGAGAAAATAGAACATACCTCACACCAATCTAAGCAATCAATAGCCTTTACTGTCTTTGTCTCATCATTGAATTTTCCATTAGTGATTTCCCGTACAGCTCGCCACATTACCATTGGCTCCCAGCTCAAACCAGATGTGCCTTCAAGTACATTCTGAACTATTACAGGCTCACCTCTGATCCAGTGTTTCTGAAAATGCTCAAGACCTTCTTCTTTAATATTCTGTACAGTGGGAGAGTATAAGAAATTGTCATTGCTGTCATTTCTAAATGCTGCTTGGCATAAATGTTTTCCTTGATATCCACTGTTTCCATTAGAACCATATTTGAAGCATGAGATACATGGACGAGAGACTTTAAAGCCATCTGAAATTTTGCAGCTACTCGTCATTTCCTCTGCATTTTTCTCCAGCTTTGCAACCCAATTCATTTTGAATATGCGTTTTAATTTTAGCAAAGAATTGCCACAGCCACCACATTCTTTTGGGGGGCATGGAATGCTCCCATCACTATTTGATTTCCAATCTGATGATCGATACGTAGAATCCATGCTGCCATTGTCAATGGCCTGGGAGGGAAGCTCCAAACCAGCTCTTCCTCCAGCCACTTTTGTTTGTTTATTTCTCTGAATTCCATCTCTACCATGAGAATAAGGTGTATCTACAGACTGCTGAGCTAAATCTGCTTTATTAACTCCAAATTGACAACCTTCCCTAAGCTCCGAACAACAGGTGAGACAAAGATCATAAGAACAAAATGGGCAGTTTCGGTGGTAATCAACAATTGAAGTTTTGCAGTTATCACTGTAGAATAGAAACACAACAGAAATGTTAGCATGTACTTTTGTAGTTTTTCATTTCAATCTCTAGCATTCCCCACAACTTGTCCAGGTAGAACCTGATCTTATGATATTCAGATTACAAAACCACATTTTCATTCAAAGAGTATACAAATTAAATTTTGACACGCACCAATATAACTTCTCATCAGAATTAAGTTTGGCTCTAGGAATCTCCAACTTTGTTTCCATTTCACCTAGCATAAAGCATATTTCAAGCACACTGAGAGCCAAAGAAAAAATTACAGAAAACAAACGAAGCAGGTAAAAGGCACTTAGCTCAGCAACAGCCAAACCAACAGAGAACCATCTACTCTTACCTTGAATCTTGGCTTCTACCTCCTGTTCCAAACACTGTTCCTTATGGATCTGCTTAAGCACAGGAAGAACCATGGAGAGGAAGTAATGAAGATAGCGTAACTTCTCAATGCTATCAGTTTCCTGCATCCTTGCCTACATATAGATAATAACAACTTCCAAAGTGAATCATTAACATCATGTGTACTCCAAATTTTACAATATCTATAAGAAAAAGGAACAGCATTTCTGCAAACAAGCTGGTAATAATTTATGTCTGTGACCTGTCACAATCATAGAAATTTTAGCCTGGAAATAATTTAAGTCTACAACAAATCATAGAAAGATCAAATACCTTAACATGTCCATTCCCACGCAAACATGCTTTACAATTACATTTCCCACGACAAACAGGGCATGCCTTCTCAATATCCTCTTCTTGTAATTCAGGGTACCTGAATCAAATTAGAATGCACCAATGTGCAATGCAAAGTTATACACTTCCCAAAATATAAACAAATCATATCTTCATTCTCATTATTACAAGTTTTTAAATATATTAAAATACGTGGTAAATGTTAGATACAATCCAACTAGAAAATTAATTTTACCATTTAGAAATGCAAGGTAGGCAGTAGCGCTTTCTTTTGCATTTTGAACAACGAACCACCCTTCCTCTGTCATTCCTCTGGCATTGATGACACATTGCACTTTCTGCCTCAGCTAGAGTACCAGTGCTCTTACTAGAACAATCCTGAAAATAATAGCATGACATGGTCCTCAAAAAATCCAATGATTCTAAGTTCTAACTGATGCTCCTATTATCTCAAAATAGGGCAAGCCACCTACAAGAAACATAATGAAATAAAATGAGATGCACCAATACAAAAAGAATAATAACCAGTTCAACTTACCAAGAGAGGCCTGTGTACAAAATCTTTTGCAGTTTTTGATTTTGATGGAGCTGTGGGGATCTTATACAGCTGAAAATCAGGCTCCTTTTCAGACATTCGACTTCTCGAAATGTCCATTTCTGCTTCTTCATTCAACAATTGAGATTGGCGTTGCCCTATACGAAGAGGAACTGTGTGCATGACAGCTCTGGATTTAGACTTTTTGTTTGAAGGTATAGTTGAGAACTCCCCACCAGCTGTATCAAAAATATGCCGTTTTTCAACTTCATTCTTCTTGCTATCAGGAACTGGCTCGCTTCCCTCCTCTTTTTTCTTTTGTTTTTTCTGGCTAGCACGTAAGGCAGAGTTTGCAGCTCTTTTTTTGGCTTGGATATAATGTTTTTCACAGACAGTTTTGTCTGGCATGGATCTGGCACTGCATCTCCATTGCTTCCCATCAGATCTTTTGCAACGAAATTCCTCTGGAATAACTTCCGCCTCTTCCTTTTGTGTGTTTCCAGATGCCATTGGGATGTTGAAACAGGCAACCTAAGAAGTATAGAGGGCACCTCTCTCTAATAAATACAATCCAACATATGAAACAGCCAATGCTTACCCATATGGTGGAACAATTTAGAATAAATTCGTCAGAATTTTGTCACTGTCACAGAATAGAGGATATAAAATCCCCAGAATCTCCAAGTCAAAAATTTATCAGTACACAGGGACCTACATGGAACAAAGCCAAACTTTAAGAAGAGAAACCAAAATCTCTTGCAAACTTCCTATCAGAAAGAAAAACATGCCCTACTAAAATATTTTATTATATACAGAAAAATATTCCTATCAGAAAGAAAAACATGCCCTACTAAAATATTTTATTATATACAGAAAAATAAATGTAAACAAGTACATAACAACAATTTTTCTGTGATAAAATCACATAAAAAATGTAGTTCATTTGATTTCCCAATAAGAGTAGTGAATTTGAACCACCGCAATCCATAAAAAATCTCAGACAAACAAGGTAGCTTAATATCTGAAAAGCAGATTTTGGATGGAATTATAATTACTAATGAGGCATTGCATTTATTAAGAGACCAAAAGGAGTGTGGAAAGATGATAAAACTTCACAAAAAATAAGGCTGACAAGAGAGTGAACCGGGCATTCTTAGGAAAAATCTTAAAGAGATTCAAGTTCAGTGAAGGATGGAGAAGTTGAACAGGAAATTGCTATTCCTCTTAGAAAAAAATATTTACAGCTTAACTCCAAATCAGCTGATATTCTCAATGCAACAAGAAGCCCATTACAATGGAACCCAATTTCACCCTAATTGTATATCATCCAAATCAATGATGAGAAAATCTAATATAGTTAGTAATTTATCAATGGTTATTTATCAATTAAATCCACAAGCAAATGGCTAGATAGAAATATAACATAAAGTAGTTGGAAATCTGGAAGACTGTAACAGCTCTAAAGAATTGAAAGCAACAAAGTAAAAGTAGATGAATAGTTATATGTCATTGTGGAATTTACAGCCTATCCATACATGATTCTCTTACATAAACGAAAACTCAGAAATACACTTCATAATCGGTATATTGGTATAAGCCTTGGGAAGGATAAACAGACTAGTTCAATAGAATGGACAATTGAAACAGATGGTTGTTAGACAAGGAATACCTGCACTTTCCTATTTCCAATTTGTAGATAGCAATTTTTTCCTCGTAGAAGGTTCAATCAAAGAAGAGATTTCAGAAGTAATATGGAACCACTTGAGACAGCCACTGAACAAGTATCAAACAAAGAGAAATTTGAAGCACACATTTCCAAGGTAGGGTGAAAGGCAGCACACGAGTATGTCATAAATCTGACCTACAGTTAGTAGGTGACGATGTTCTTGTGGGAGAAGGTTCATTCAATGAAGAAAGAGCTTTCAGAAGTATTATGGAAGCATATGAGACAGCCATTGCAATATACCATAAAGATTTTGGATTGGTAACATACAATATTTGCTGAAATAAGAGCATATTATAGTAGAATAAAAATTGCTAGAGAGAAGGACAAGAAGCAATTTGTCTCGTTGAGGGTGATTTGATGATAGTGATGAGAACTATGAGAATGGAGATATTGTGAATTCGGTACTAAACAGAATCATCAAGGTAAACACTGGCAATGATAAATAGTTGTTAATATATAGATGCTTTCATGTTAGGCAATAGAGAAATTCAGTGATGAATTAATTACCTTGCCAGTAAGGCTGTGGAGCTAGAAAGGTGTTAGAGTTTCTTAGATCAGATTAGACAATAACGTCCTCAATAGAATTGCAACACATAAGACAATGAACACAACAAGATACCCTGGGAAAACCCTCCTCTTGAGGGAGAAAAACCCAGCAAATGATTCTCTTATATATATGATAACACAATAGCAGAAATCTGCTTACAACTCAGGCCCAACAATGGCCAATGCTTGATAATATATTCACCCTCCTTCTAAGTATGCAAGATACAAATGACTGTCTTCTTCTTGAAATCGGACTGCTGCTCTTGAAGTGCGAATTCTGCTCTTGACAAACATATGCGAACTTGCTTGAATTGAATTGCCTTTACAATGATAATGACCTTTCATTTATACAACATAGGCGCCTCTTCATTTAGGTCGGCCTTTCTTGGAAAAACATAATAAATGATAAACAAATAATATAACTTGAAGTCGGCTCAAGTTGAGACAAGGATAGGCGAGCTATAAGGGTCGGCCCTTAGCAAGTATATTGTATGATATAAATTAAATAGCCTAGAGGCTATACATTTAATTTATTCTTTTCTTCTTGGGAAGTGCAGACCGAAGCTGCTCAATAACATCAACAAAAGGAACAGAAGTAATCTAATCATTAGATTATCTTTGCAACCTCGAATACTAGTTAAAAAATATCAGAAAGTGATTCTAAGGACTCAAGAGCCTGATAAAAGGGGGCATTCAATAATGAACCAATGACAGTGGAAATAACATCAACAAAAGGAACAGAAGTAATCTAATCATTAGATTATCTTTGCAACCTCGAATACTAGTTAAAAAATATCAGAAAGTGATTCTAAGGACTCAAGAGCCTGATAAAAGGGGGCATTCAATAATGAACCAATGACAGTGGAAGACTCCTCGGATGAGGAGAGTTGATAGAATTAAGAGATTATGGCACATGCTGGTAAGGGAACTAAGAATTGAATCCAATTCTTTTTCACCATAGGTTAAATAAACCATGGCCATGTCCAACCCCATAGACATCCAAAAATGTGGAAACTGGAAACATACAAACAGCATACACAATGTTTACAAAATCCTGAAAAAAATTTGGTCTCACACGCCCAAATCATTGCTGGATTTGCACTAGACAGCCTTGTCCAAAAAGCTTCTGAGTGATCCAGAAATCAGCTCGAATCATCCAAGTGACAGCTTGGACAGAATTCTAATAGTTTCTAAAAATCTATTTTTCAGTATTTCTACATTTTTGTATTTTGCTTTTTCAAGGCCCTCCAGAGTGGGAATTTGGCAATAAATTTTGGTTTGGTTGCCTTGATGGGCTGCTTTTCCATGCCTTCAAGAAGCCTAAGTTAGCTCATGACTTAAGCTTTCCAAACATACATGAACTTTGAATTTCAAGCCATGGGCTAGAGTTACATCCCCAACAAGTGGTGGTACCAAAAATAAATAACTCCAACAAACATTTTTGGTTTTGTAATATGATTGTCCTCATCTAAGTATCTATTTCAAATTCCAAGAAGGATACACATCACTGCCAAGTGTGGTGTGACTTTAGTTATCAACAAAAACCCAAATTTTTTTTTAAGTTTCCTGTTTTTGTATTCCATAGTCATGTAACAGCTGAATTTGAAGCATGAAGTGTGGAAGGCATACATTCCTCCCATACAGTTTGTCAATATTGTATATGCTCTTAGTTAAAATAAAATTCTATTTTGTTCAGTTGATTAAAAATTGCCAATTTTGAATGGTCTCCAATACATATTCCAACATTTCACATGTGAACAAGGGCAGATTTTGGTCTCACAGCAGTACTTAGAAGGATTCAGTGACACTTGATGGGAAGCATGAGAATGGAATGGTAGTGGCACAGGCTAATGTCTCCAGTGACAGGAACTGTGAAGGCAGAGCTGAAATTAATACTGGCCACACTGCCTCCCCAGCTCTTACTTTAAGGGTCTGCAAGCTAAGCAAGCCCAAGACACGGTTATGGTGCCCAGTGGATTGTGGAAGCAATTGAAACCCATCCCTGGCTCACAATACCATGAAGGCTTCCATTATAGGTGACTGTTTGGTACTGGGCTCAGATCAGACTAGGATTTGGAGAGCACCCAAACTGGATATGGTATCTGGAACTTGCATTTCTTCCCTAACAGCTCCTGCCTCTTCCCCTTCTTTCTGCCCCTCTGACCTTATTCCCAAGATCTGCACGCAGGCAAGACAGAAGATAGAGAAGTATACCTACAGGAACATTTCCCTCATGTTAATTTTACAAACTGCAGCCCAAATTGTGCAATCTACATGCTTGGATCATAAAAAAGTGGAAAAAACTTATGGAGGACAAAATCTTCATTTACCCCTGTGCAAGGGGTTTTTTAATCCTTGAAATTGACTCTCTCAAAAATAAGGAGTGAGTGATAAAATCTCTCAAAAATAAGGAGTGAGTGATAAAATCTGGGCCTTGGGATCTAAACGGATCCTCTTTCCTCTGCATATTTGTGGGTTCATCTATCCTACTACTGCTACAGTTTTGGGAGATAGAAAGCTTTAACTTTTAAAGCTATCAGAAATGGGCTTGGGAAGTATTCTTGTTTATCTAAAGAGACGGCTTGTTTCTCTTGTTCCACTTATGCCTGTATCTATGTGGAAATGGACCTCTCCAAGGGGCTTCTTTCTAGAGGTTGGAGACAGAAGACAGAGGAAACAAAAATTACCTTCAGGAGCACAAATATTTTTCTATTGCACATTATACATCCAAATGCCGCAAAAAAATTCAATAGGACCATGCACAAAGCCTACTTGATGGACAGATGCTGAGCTTCACCATCATGTCACTGCCCCTAGTGATGAGACTATCCCTGAATCTCTCACATTGATGCCTCATGGACAGATGCTGAGCTTTAATACCATGTTATTGCCCCTGGAGATGAGACTATCCCTGAAACTCTCATGGTTGATGTTTCCCCTTTTCCTGCTTCAGTGGATTCTTCCAAAGGTTTCTTTTGAGCCTAAGGCTTGGCCTAACTCTCAATCTCCAAAGAAAGATGCAGCTATTAAGCCTCCTGCGATTTTGGATGAAAAGAGATATTCAACATCTGTTAAGACTCAGTTAGCAATGAAACTCCAAGGGGTTAGGTGGAGCACAATATTCTGGCCAAGTCACAATTGCATGCTTCATCTTCACCAGGTCGGTAATAGACCGAGGCAAAGAAAAGGCACCTCCTTAGAGAAATGATAAGTGTTTGATTACTTTATGATTATCTAAGGAAGAAGAATGAGAGGCATAGTGGCACAAGGCCTGTGGCCTCCTTTGTGGTTCATTGGGACATGACACTGGATAGGGCTTTTTCCACGTTTGGCTCTGGAAGTATTGGGATAGATTAAGGCTGAAGCAGCTTAGTTTGTTTAGAACCATACAGAGCTCTGTCATGGCAACTCTGGTTTTTAAATATTTTTATTTTTATTTGATGGATGTGGACCCTACCCACAATTCACCAAAAAATAAAATATTGCCAATTCTGTTCTATTCTGTTTTCGTTCAATTTCTGCCTATAATATGTTAATTTTTTCAAAAAGTGTGTTGTTCCCTAAACTACCAATTTAATTCAGATCACAGAGAATAATGTAATTGGAAGGTGCATCATCAACCTTTGCTATCATTCTCCCCGGTTTTGCATTAATGTTGTAGTTGTCTTCCCTGCAGGACTCGCTTGAAAAATGCGGCCACATACAGAGGTTATGTAATATGCAAAAATATAGAAGCATAAAAGCAGCAGATAAATTATTTGACAGAGCAGTCACATGTGATATAGACAATTGTAGGCAAATGATTCTCTTCATGCTGTCAAGACTTCTTTCGCCACTCTGTGCTCTTGTTTTCTCAATGGATTTATTGTATAGGACATTTCCTGTGTTGGTATAATGAAAGCAAAGTATAGGTAAACGAATAATCTATTGACTTTGTTTTTGTGATCCTGTTTGTGGCCATTATGCCATTTGTTGGGCTGCCCGACATTGGATTGACTTCTTCTATCTATGGTCAGGCTACTGCGAGTCTTTTCTCTGATTTTACTTATATAATCAACCAAACAGAATACAAATAAGTAGGTAAATATAACATATGAAGAATGGCCAAACACATACTCCTACTAACGGTACTAATATCAGCTTAATAATGATCTAATGCCTATTTCTCATACATTCAAAAGCAATCTACCAAAAGCAGGCCTGGCAAAAATGGAAAACATAAATTTCATCAAATTCTGCAGTGAATGCCAGATAACAATTAAGCAGGTTAGAGAAAACCAAAGTTCTGCATAGATACATGGAGTCTTGCACATATAAGCCTTCTCACTCCGAAAGTGACCAGATTTTGTATTGTCGAGGTTCAAACCTTTCCAACTACATGCCTGAGTTGAAATTAATGACACCTTCCGGAGAAAAAGTTCTCTTGTAGGAGCAATAAAGCATTGATTTTTTCAAATCTAAGCAAATGAACTTCAAAGAAACGAATTTTCACAAAATACCCTATCTTCAACAAAGCTAAACTTAGTAGAGAAGGGCAAAGCGTGGCTTCCACCGCCGAATTTCCAAATGACCACTCACAAAAGTTCAATTAACACCAGTTAAACAAACAAAAAAAAAGCAGCCCCAATTCCTGATAAATCTAACCAATTGAAGCTTCAAAAACATAGCAAGAACAACTTTTGGGGGGTTTCCGTCAATTACAATTACAATTAGAAGAAAATTCAAAAATAGCGGCTGAGGCCTATCAAAAACAGATTTCGATTTATTGTGACATTGCTGCAGCCGCAATATGTAAAAACCTCCCGCGTTCTCATTTCGACATTTTTAACAAAACTGAATTAGAAAATCAGAAAAAAAGATTTTTAGAAACCTTGGAATTCCTCTGTCCTCACAGGAAGCCAGGAAAACCGTCATAATTAAGCACCCAACTTATGGAAATTAGGAAGGTAGCGTACCTTATGAACAGATGACTCCATTGCAAAACCAAAAAACCAGGGTTCGCTTTGGGTAAAACAATCAGGTAGCAGGAAGCAGGTACCTTTCCCAGCAACTACAATCCTCTTTTTTTGACTTGGGTAACAGTTTAACCCCAAGACTAAACCAACGTCGTTCAGGGGCAACACAGATTTCATAATAAGTACATTCTGTTTCTTTAATGACAATAATATTTGATTATTATCATACCAGCGTCGTCCAACTGCAAATAGTTTTCACAAAAATTACATTATATATATCTTTAATAAAGAAACTATTTGAATTATAATTATTATTATTTTAATAAAAATAATATTAAAAATATTATTAAAAAATATTATTTTAGTGGGATTCTATTATGCATTATTTTGAATATTAATGGTTGCAATGGTGAAATTTGTATATTCATACCAATTCTCCTTTAATATTCATTTAATGCAATTACATATCAATAAGAGAAGTGTATTCTTTGAGAACTCAACTTTATATTACATTCAAATGTAGCAGATGTTGCTTAACAACCTTATGTATTTTTTTTATAAAATTATTACAATATGGAAAATGAAATTAAGTTAAACAATTTCAATACTATTTTTCAATTGTAACAAATTAATACAAATATTTGTTTATGTTAAATAATTACAATTTAATCATATTAGAAACAGAAAGTGTTATTTTTAAAGATGCTATTGTGACTTGAACAAGCTCTCTACCATGGACACCAATGCCATGTAGACTACAGTGTGTTGTGTTGTTGTCTCATACAAACAAAAAGAGAAAACTCCAAAATATCACCTCTACACATTCCAAAGCGAAATAGGTTCCAAAACTTGTACACAAAGAGAGGAGAAATATTTGGGGTGGTTGTGTTAAGGGGCTCAGCCAAACCCTTATTTTGGTATTTCTACCTCCACGAATAGCTAAAAAGGATTTTGATAAAAGATGAAAATGGTAAAGGATTGATAATAGCATGTGCAATGCTAAATAAAAGAGATGACTTAACAATAACACAATGATATCAATAGTATTTCAAAATGTTAACTTTGATAAATTACCCACAATGAGAGAAGCAAGCAATTTGAGATAATTCACCTAGAAGTTTTCACAGACCTCCAAAAGGATTCTAAAGCTACAATAAAATTGCACCTTACAATCTTACCTTGAAGAAAACAACATGCAAGAGTCAAGAGAATGTAGTATTGAGATGAAAGCTTCAAAACTTCAAGAGTTGCAAAGTTGTAAGAAAACATTTGTGTGTGTATGGATCCAAAAATGAATTCCAATCTTCTTCCCAAGGAAAGACTTTCCTTTTTTCCAAAATAGCATGTCTCAGGTGTGTTTGCAGGTCACAGCTAGCAACAGGAGTGTTACACTGCTAGATTCTTAAGAACATAACGTTCCATGATTGTTTGAATCATGATTTTTTGTGCGACACTAGTACATTGCACAAATGTCCACACATAGCATTTTTGTTTAGGAAAATCGCTCAAAAATTCATAGACTGGGTAATTTTGCTAGCATAAACATATCTCGATATCATCATATTAAAATTAAGAAATTTAATTTATCAAGTTAAAGGGGAGTTGCCATGTAATGTGAATTGTAGGGGGGTATGCAATTTTTGACACTATAGTCTATTACAAGTCAATCTCACAGTGCTCAAATTCAATCTAAAGCTTCTCAAGATTGACCCAAAATTTCAACTTTTTAAATTTGAATTGCTGACTTGTCATTTTCCACTGGTCATTAGTAGCCAACTTGGTAGGCATTTGTGCAATTTTTTGTTATGTCTTGGTATTTAAAGATATTCATTTGTGCAATTAGTTCATAGGGAACATCAAGAAAACAAATTCTAGGAACATTTCAATTTGAAACTTAAAATGAATTGAAATCAATATTTGTATATAGGTGACTTGCACACTTGCTTTCTATCTACTTGCATTCACCTAAGGTCATAAAGTAAGTGTGATAAGGGAGTTGAACAAGGAGAACTTGACCCTTACATGACAACTTTCCTTACGATAATTTTAAATATTGCATGTCCTTGCACAAGTTCTAATATTAGACATTGAGGGTCTACTAGATTGATCCTACGAGTTATAGAGCAGTCTCACACACTATCACTTTTGCATCAGTTCAAATTCAATCCACCTGGATCTGACCTATAGAGAAGTATAGGTCAACATAAAATGTAAAACAATGATCACATTGAGTGTATCAATTTTTGAACCATTGATGAGTGGATTGTGTATAATGTCAACATTATTCTTCATCATTCTTCCCTAAGATAAGTACCATATCCATTCATATTTAATTTCCAAAAATAGTATTTCAAATTATAAACTCCCACCTTTTGTTAATTTATTTGATTATGATTTATTGCTTACATGTATTTAATTAGCTTATATTTATATAAAATGTTTTTTTGTGATAGTTTCCCCCTTGGGCTTATTTCTTTTATTAGAGTTTTTAGATATGTTATTTTATTATTGTTTTACATCTTATTTATAGATCTAATTAGGCCTTAGTTGTCCTTTCATGTTGACACTTAATTGATAAATTTGTGTTTTAAGGTTGGAGTTTACATTGTGTGAACTTGCTTTTACCCACACTTATTGGGGCTTGTTGGGACTCAAGTCTGCAATTGCCCTTTTTGATTGAGTCCTTTCCCCTTGCGTGCCTTAGTCATTTTCCCCAAGTTTATAACCAACCTAATAAATACATCATAAGTGTTCTTTTGTCAAAAATTCTTACCACCAATGGATAGAACATGAAAAATTAAGCCTAGTTGCCTTTTGAATTTTTATAAAATTCCTTATGGTTAAGAAGTTATAAGATTGTGGGTTGTATTCCTTCAGCTAGTTCAATCCATTCAACCTACAAATGTACCGTCTAGATGGATTTCCCTAATAATGTGTACTTACAATCTATTCTACCACATGGTGTAGCTTACCATGTCTTTCCCACAAAAGTTTTGAGTGCTAAAAAATTGACTGTGTCAATTTTGCGGGAATCCTTCTTTAATCTAAACTTTACCTCTTTTCCCTTCACATGTCTCATTCACTTGGAATCTCTTTCATTGTAGGAAAATCCTACCCAACCAAACATTTATAGTCATTTCCATGTAAATCCACTTGCTCCACATGTCAATCATTTTCTCGCATTTTCCACTTGCTTGTCTTTTTCCCGCAAATGTGTTCCCAAATCAGTTATGCAAAGGTTTTACAAGCCGATGGACCTCATCTTCTTGCACCCTCCTTTGATGATGTCATCTTCCTCTTTGCAAACTTTCCTAGATGATTTTCTCCTTTCAAGTGCACTTTTCTATTTCAATTCATTTTCTTTGCGCTGCTCCTTTTGTGGGTTTTCCACTTCCATCTAAACTTCCATTTTTCATGTTTCTCCATCTAGTTCAAATGATTTTTTTTGCAAACCATTTCCACATCATTTCCCCCCATTTGTACTAAGGTGGCATTATGTTGACATCATCCCACCCTACTTACATCATCATGACATCACCATATTTGAAGCTCCCCAATTCATCTCATTCTCATTTGCTCACGTCATGTTGATGTCACCTTGTGTTGACATCACTGTCAGGACTTTCTATCCAAACCAAACATGTTGATAAGTGTAAATGTACTTGGTTTTTTCACCAGTTCTACTTAGAGGTCGATTTCCTACAATGACTCGATGGAGCCTTCTGACCCACATGAAGTTGTTGAAGACCAAAATGACTAAGGGGTTAGTTTATGGGTAATCCTATGTGGACCAAATGAATTTATCGAAGGTTTAGATGTACTTACACTTGGGATTTCCACATGAACCTGAATGAGGTGTTTTTCCTGCATTTAAAATGCATGTCAATTTTTTGCAAAAGACAAATTTTGATATCTAAATGAGGCTCAAATTTGCGTAGTTAATGAATTGATAATGCAAAAGGAAGCATAATTTATTCTTCATCTTCTCCACCTGCCAGCATTCATGGTGTTGATCCCTCAACTACCAAAAGTAATTGTAGAGCATATCTTTTGATCAACAACATCCATTTGGGTGTGTTTTGTCATTTGTCGTATGTTTTGAATTGCTATAGTGTGCAACAATTAGGGTTTCACCCCTAGGTGTATATATTAGCAATTTTAGTCATTTTAAGAGGAGGTTGGTTTGTTGTTCATTCTTCAAATGCCAAGGAAGTTTTAGGGAATTTATTAACACCATAGTCTAGTTTATTGAGAAATTAGACATGTGGAATAGAAGAAGATTAGTATTATAATGAGATTTTGTTGCAAAATGTCTCCATAGAAAATTGTATGTATTTAGGAGAGTTTTTTAGTCATAGCTATAGATTTCCCTTGCTACATTTGTTGATATGAATGTAACATTGAGTTAAATTAATTTGATAGCATCCCAAAGACATTGCAAGGCTTGTAAAAATCTTTCTCAATTTTGTGTATGAATATATATAGTTTTGTATGGATCACTAAGTATGTGTTGTTGCAAGGTTTTATATCCATTGATGTATGTAAATGTATAGTAGCATGTTCTTCTTTTCTTGTTTGTTCTCTTCTCAGTGCAATGACTTTATTTTCCAATAGATAGGCACCGATTTGGAACCACAAAATCAAACACAAACCAACAACATAGGCATAGGAGTAGTTTTATGTGCATGCATAACCTAGTGATGTAACCAAGGATCTATTTTCAGTGAGCCTCAAATGAATTCATTATATGTGGTTTGTGTACACAACAACATCAACTATATAGAGTTTATATACAACTAGTTCTTAGTCTATTGACAGTCTTTGGGGCTAATCTATATCAAGTTGGGTTTGTCTATCCCTATCTCATTATTAATCATTTTATGTGATTCTAATAACTATTAAGGTATACCCCTAGGAATACCCTCTCAATTCTAAGTTAAGATCGATGTGTAGGAGATCTAACCCACTCTCGTAGAGTTGACCATTATCCCTCCACGGTCTATTGATGATTTTATTTCACTTGTATGATGATAACCTTGGCCTTGTGAGTGTGATTTTGCTCTAGGAAGTGGAGCAGTTATTTTGAGACCCAATAAGTCCTTAAGGGTTTCAAATATGTAGATATGACTATTAACCAATCTTATTTTTTTATATTGTACCTTACCTCATTTATATACCATTTAGCTACTTCTATTGGGATTTGGGGTTTTTATTAAATAATATCTTTGATACCCACTTGTAGACACCTAAATTTTACTAACTCGTTCTTCTAAAACATCATCGATTTTCGTCATCTTTCCTCATCAATTCATCTTCTAGATTTAATTAAATAATTTAATTATTTAATTAAATTAGCATCATTTCCCCTTCATCATTGATAATTAAATAATTTTAATTATTTAATTTGTGAATAGGAACATGTCGAGCGATCAATGAATTCAATACAATAGAAAATCAATTCAAAAACCCTAATCCAATTATCAAATATACCTACTACCAATGAAGTGTGTGCACTATCCAAATGAAACTAATCAAATAAAAACATAAATCAAATCAATCAACCTACTTTACCTTCATTGAAAATGCCTAGCCTCACTCCATTGTCAAAGTATAAGAATTGTGCCTTTTTAGTATGATATATGGATTGCCCATAAGCCTAGCATAACCTTGTCAAGCAAAAACAAGATGAACATGAGCATAGTTTGGCTACAAATTTGAGGAGCGATTGAATGATCAACGAATGGTTTATTTATAGGTTTTAAAAATACAGGATCACTTATGTGAGATGTGAGGATGTGAGATGTGAGATGTGATATGTGAGATGTGAGATGTGAGATGTGAGATGTGAGATGTGATATGTGAGATGTGAGATGTGAGATTGATAGATGAGGATTGATGAGAGATTAAGATGATCATGTATGAGGTTGCATGGAGAGATGAAGTTGAGTGAAGTTCAATTCACTCACCAAATTTAGCAAAAGTCACTAAAAGAGTTCACTAAATTTAATTTTAGAAGACTGAAGATAAGAAAATGATATTATTAGTAAATATTTATAAAATAATGATTATTTTATTTTTAGAGGAATGTGCAAACTAAATAAAGTAAAATAATTTATTTAATTTTGAAGGAATAATTAGGTAATTAAATAATTAAAAATTATTTAATTATGTGGATGAGGAGGATGCATGATTTTAATTAAATAACTAAAAATTATTTAATTATGGAAATGGAAGAATAATTGAGAATTAATTAAATAATTAAAAAGTATTTAATTAAAGTGGATGAGAGAAGATGATTTTTTTGGGGATAAAAGACACATAATCCTGAAATATATTATATTAATATATAAAAGTTTCAAATTATATATTGGATGTCCATTTATAGATGGACTATCATCAAATATCAAACAAAATCAGTGGATGCAATGATTTGCAGAGCCACGCATGGCTATAACATACTAGCAACATTTACAAAATTTTGTTAATATTTACAAAATGCCTGAAACCTAGATAGAATGATAAAGGGCCGACAACTAAGAGTTGTATCCATAGCCAAAATGTGTATGCAACAGGCATGCATGAAAAAAATAAAAATTAACCAGATTCATGATGAAGCCTGTACTGATTCAGGTGATAATAAAGCCTCCAACAGGTGAGGTTCACGAGAGAGGAGAGTAATTAACGCCTTGTATACCTCCAAGACCCGGTTGTAGAAGTTCACTCCCACCTTGTTTCTATGCACACAAAATGCCTCATCCATCTCTACTTCGATGTGCCTATGTAGAGAATTTTTCATTGACATGTATATTCAGAGGTAGACTGAATGCTTACGAAGTTGCTTGTGTGGAAATAACCCCCCAACCAGAGCATAACCACTGTGAAATTCATACCCTTGAACGGTCAAATTGAGGGCTTGGCCAACCAGGGAAAATGATTAATTAATTAAATAATTAAAAATTATTTAATTATATGGGAAATGAATGTTTAATCAAATAATTATAAATTATTCAATTAATAGTGATAAAAGGGGTGGTGAGTGATGATGATTAGAAATTATGAATTAGAATAATGTGTTAGATATTTGTAGGTGTCTATATTTTGTTGGTCTTTGAGATAATGTACCATGTTGCATTGTTTCAAATTCATGTTGATTTAAATTAATTTGGTGATTAGATGTCCCACTATGCCCTAGTGGATGAATGGATGATGGTTGGATGGTTGGATGGTAGGTTTCCCTCTCGAGAGATCAACCAAAAAAATTATTTTTCGGGTTGGGTTGACAATAGGAAAATAGGATAGGTTTAGTGAGGATGAGGATGAAAATCATGCTTAGGTTGGTGCTGAAATTGATCAAGAAAGGTCGAGTGTGATGAAAATGGGATGAGAGTGGGTGGGATGGGGGAATCCAGGGTTTAATTGTCTATGTATAGGCCTCATGTGTCATTTTCTATTCATTTGCACACTCCTAGTTTAGGGATTTGAGAGCTTTGAGAGAGACTTTAGTGTGAAGTTGCTACAAAGATGGCTAATGTTCCACATGCGATTCACCATGGAGATTGAGTTTGATAGTACCAGGGGCTAATTGAGGCACCTCAAGTAGTATGTTTCTAGCCCTTTAGTCTTTAGGTGCCAATTTGACTACATTGATTACTAGGTCAAGTTAGGTTATCAAAAGCATCAAACCATGAAGCAATGCACTTGAAACTTGATGTGACACTTTTGATGTGTGACATGACGCATTTGATATTGTTGGCTCACATTTGTAAAAGTGCAACACTTTTTGATTTTTGGTTCACATTTGATTTGGTTGTCACAACACTTTTGAAAAATGGCTCACATTTTATTCTGCCAAAGCAACACTTTCAAAACAAGGCTCACAAATGATTTAGAAATTCGATGCATTGATATTTTAGGTTGCAAATGATTGGAAAAATCACTATAAGCTCATATTCAATACAAGGAGTTGTGAATTTCAGACTTATTTTTTGACAAATTGACATTATACATGTTATGTTTGCAAGTAGCTCTAGACCCAATTATGTCGAGGGAGCAATGTCTTACCATTTTGTAGAGGATAGACCATCTCATTGAGCTATATTTTATAATTCTGAGTACAACAAGATTTCATCATATCACTTTCATGCCCGAGATTAGAGCACATAGGGCTTTTATGATCACCCTTGTAGAGAGGCAACATAGTGAGAGGTTTACATTTATATTTTCGACTTGGGAGGAGACCATCACGTTAGAGGATGTTTAAAGGATCTTGAGGATCCTAATTGTTGGTGATCATGTGGTGTATGATATCAACACTAGTGAGGAGACCTTGTAGCTAGTTTTTCATGATGGTGATCTCAACATTAAGGATGGCAAGATGGACCTCCAATGAGGGGTGGGGAGATATGATGACCTCCCCTTGGTGCTAAGAGGTTTGATTTTTGGAGTGATGGTTATTGATCAAAGATCACATGGATTTTCAATTAGATGGGGTCATGACCTTGAGAGGATTCTAATAGATGGGGTTGTGTATGTCTAGGGGCCATGTGCATTGGCCCATTTATATAATAATATGCACTAGGCGGTCTATCGACATGCCACCAACTTATCATCAAGAGTCACTTTGCTACACATATGGGTGTGGGAGTATATTATTGTCACTCATCCATTGGGACATGTTACTCATTGGCCTAGGCATCCCTATTATATTATTATGAGGTGGGATTGACATAGTGTTGCTTAGGCGATCTTGACTACTGGAGATGATGAATTGATGATATGAATCAATTTATTTGGAGGTCATGGATGTTATGTGAGTTATGGGATGATAATGCTAGGCATCTTCCTTTCTATCGATAAACATGATGGTTGATTGGGTGCACACCACATGTCATTGAGAGGTATCTGCCAAGAGGTAATTCAAAGAGATTCAAGGTGTTTTGTAGGAGATGGCCATGTTTGCTTGCACTCAATGAGATATTGGTGACTAGGGAGCCATGACAGTCCCTCAGGTTGTAGTGTTAGATATTTTTAGCCTAGTGCCCATTCAGTGGCTTGGATAATAACAATCGAGGATGTAGGGACGACCCCGATTATGATATTTGGTGGGCATAGTAGTGACCATTGAGATTCACACATCTAAATGGTGAGGCAGTTAGGAGATCTAGACATGAGCTTGAGCCCACTAGGGCTCACAAAGTCAGACAATAGGTAGAGGCAATTAGTGGTAGTGGTGGATGTGGCGGAGGTGTTGTTGGTGGTCCTAATCAGGGAGAGGTGGGAGGTAGAGGGGATGACAGTTAGAGGGGCTTGGTGGAGGTGGGAGATGATGACCAAAGAGGTGAGGGGGGGGAGAGGATATGATGAGCAAAGGGGTGGCGATGATGAGGATATGGGTGTGCAATTTGCAGTCATAATGTTAAAGCGAGACCACACCCACAAAGAGCGTGATGGGTATGAGGTAGAGAGGGATAGCCTCTTGGTATAGCTAGTGCAGAGGACCACAAAAAAATGTCTAGATAGCTCAATGTTAGTAGAACAAAATCAACTAGGAAAGATGATAACACAACTGGCACAGGTGACAGTTGAGAAGGATACCAAGAGAGGATGTCATTAGAAATTGGAGGCAATGAGTAGTGGTGGAGGAGAGTTAGGAGTATTGATGGATAGGTATATGGAAGATATGAGGAAATTGACTCGAGAGGCCACCTGCTATCATATATTTTACGAGGTAGCAATTCCATTGGGGAGGAGAGCATCTAATTTTTCTATTAGGAGAAAGGTAGGGTGAGATGCTAGATCAGAGGGATAATCAGATGGAGGATCAATGGGATGTTCACCATTGGTTCCATTGCAAATAACACAACCAATGACACAAGATTTAGGGGCTCACTAGGTGGGTCAATAGGTTGCTCCTCCCCATCCACCCTCTCCTAGTCGGAAGGAGGAGAGAGGGATTTCTATGTAGATATGTCTCTATATATATGATGTACAAATATTCTTGATGTAGACACATATTTATGATATACCTATAGGCAAATGTATATGTATATTCATGGCTCTTGGTAGCCCTTATACAAATAATTTGTATATATGGACAATATATCATGACATATTTTTTGATTTGATGTATATGAGATGATATTTTGATGTGACTATGATGTGATGGTATATGATGTTATTTGCATGTGATGGATATCTATGTGATTTAATGTATGCATCTAATGATTTTTGTTTTTAATTTTGTGATATATGATGATGTTTAGATTAAATATTGAAATTATGTGATGCTATGATTTTTATGTATTTTTATGATGTATATGAAGATGCTATGGTTATGTCCTAATGAATCTATGGTTATGGATGCAAGATGTATGATGTTATGATGGTACTAATGATTTGTGCATGTAGGGATGCGATGGATTTTTGTTTGTGTCATGAGACTTGGATAGAATAGTTAGTGTAAATTGGAAAATAGGAACAAAGGTCATGAAATCATCAATAGCAACCACAACTACCTAAATCAAGCCCAAATACAATCCAAACTTACCTATGATTTGAATATACACAACGCTAAAATCAGAGTAAATCAAGCATTACCTTTACCGTGTTGATGCGATACTACTTCCATAGTTCTTCTTCACTTTTCTTTGCTCTAAGATATTTGATATGCACCTTTTTCACCTTTAAGCTCAAAAGAATGAAGTATACTAGCAATTATGCAAAAGTCCCAAAATTTGTGGTTTTTATTGGAAAGATGTATGATGCTTGCTTTTATAGAAATTCAAATAAGATGAATTATCTAAATTAAGAGGTGATGAATAAGATCAATGATCAAGATTGATTGACATATTTAGATCAAACTGTTAACTCAGTGCATTATGAGTCAAGTGAACTAAATTTAGAGTTAACTGATTGCATGATAAATGAAGTGGAAGAAAGATCGAGATAGAAAATGAGTTTGTTTTTTGCATGATAAGAAAATTAATTTAATTAATTAATTATCATTGAACGTGCAAGATGAGCTAAATAAACAAAATATATAATTTTCTTTATTTAGAGAAGAGATAAATTTAGATAAATTAAATAATTGAAATAATTACTTAATTTAGGAGATGGTGCATGATTAATTAAACAATTAAAGTAATTATCTAATTACAGAGAGAAAAATATAATGAATAATTAAATAATTAAAACAATTATTTAATTATAGAAGCAGTGAATGATAAATAATTAAATAAACAATAATAATTTATTTAATTAAATTAGAAGAATAAAGAATAACTAGTGACATAATTTAAATAAATAAAATTTATTTAAATATGTGGAAGATAAATTTGAGTATGAGTTAACTAGTTTCATGAGAAGTGACATGAAAGAAAGTGTTTAGTTAGAAGATAAATTTAGATTTGCATGAGAGGATAATAATTAATTAAATAAATAAATTATTTGAGGAATGTGTAAGTGAGAATTAGATAAATAAATAAAATATTTTATTTATTCATAATGAATGGATAATGTTGAGAGAAGATGGATAATTAAATAATTAATTAATTTAGGAAGTGTGAATCTTAATTAATCAATTAATAATAATCATTTAATTAATTTAGAGAAATAAGATAATTAAAGACCATGTAAGGGGGAAATCAGAAAGTGTAGAGAAATCAAACATGAATGAATTAAACTAATATAATGCAAACAAAAGATTAAGATTCATACCCATTACTCACGAAATGAACAATACAATATTATTGAATTCAATGAACTAAGATAATACAAACAAAGAACAAACAAAAGAATTCAAAACAATCATATTGTTACCCATCTTGTGTTGAAGCATAATCACAATGATGTTGGATTGTTGTTGTATCAATGTGAAGCCTCCATTTATGCGTTGCAAAAGCTTCAATGTGTGTGATGTTTGATCGAAGATGTGTGTAAAAGCTTGTGTAAAATCGATTGTCAATTCGGCATTACTTCATTGTGTAAAAGGTGTTAATTCGTGGATCATTTTTTAGGATGAAGAAGATTGTTATATAGATTTTATGATTTGAGATGAGCAATCGAGATCATGTAGTAGAATATCTTGATCAACGGTTGAAAGATGTTGAAAGGAATTAGATTGCTCAGTTAGATTTTGCAATTGAATCAATTAAGGATGTTGATTGGTCAATCAACATAAATAGATTGCCTAATCACTAGATTTGAAGAAATTATATCGAGCCTTCAGTGGGATTGAAGAATAGATGAATCAGTTAGGAAATAGATGGATTAGTCAACCAATCAAAGTGAGCAATTAGTGACCGTAATTTTCTCAATCATAAAAGTGGGTGAGGATAATTAATTAATTAAGCCTTTTTTAGTTGAACGTGCAAATCATGTTTGACTTTTACAAACAAATTTGTATTTGTTTTGTTTTGAACTTTTTGAATGATGTTTTTGAATTATTAATTTAATTATTCACATTTAGGGGAAAATAATTTAATTAAACTATTAAGTATTAGTAATTTAATTGATTTAGGGGAATAGGGTAGATTAGCGACATAATTAAATAATTAACATTATTTAATTAATCAGGGGGAATAAAGTTAAATTAGGACTTTATTAAATAAATGAAATTTATTTAATTAGTCAAAAATGATAAAAAGTGAATTAATTAAATAATGTGATATTATCAATTAATAGAGGAAATTAGGGTTTTTAATATAATTGATGTGAAATGCAGTGATATTAAATGATAATGATGTCGATGATGAAAAAATGTCCTTCAAGATGTGTGATGAGTGTTAGGTCATTTTTACATGTCTACAAAGATATAGTTAAATAAATAAGATTTATTTAACTCATCAAGAAGAATAAATAATTAAAGATATAATTAAATAAATAGGATTTATTTAACTAATCAAGAAGAATAAAAAATTAAAGATATATTTAAATAAATAGGATTTATTTATTTAATTAAGAAGATTAATTGAAATTAATTAATTAAATAATATAAAGTCATTTAATTAATAGTGGAAATATGATTTTAGACAATAATTACATAATTGAAAATTATTTAATCATTGGGGAAAGACAAATATTAGTGTTAAAATGCTAGTTCACAGGCTAGGACAATTTTTGATATATACATTTTGCCCCTCTTTGATACAATGCATTTGTATTCATGTTAAAGAGTTGTTTAAGAGTTGCCTCGATGACGTTGGGCTAGCATGGTGCCCCCTCAAGAAATTTGGTGAAAATTCTGGATAATGAGCCAAATTTATCGATAAGCTGATGTGATGCGTTTAAGTGCAAGGGCTGACAAAAGAAATGTTAGTACAGTGAAGAACTATTAGATGGACCATTCATCCAAACCAAGATTGATATAATGAGTGATAGTTTTTTGAGCTTTTAGCAGTGCATTTTTTTTATCATCATAGTGCTTTATTATGGAACAAGCGGATGTATGCACACTTAAGCATGGATTGTGAAGGAAACTTTAGTTTCCATTTGTATTATGATATATGGACAAGTGGAAAGTGTACACCAAGTTGATACAAACCTTGGTGACATTTATATCCTTTTTGTCAAAGATTCAAACACATTAGACAAGGAGTGCCCTAATTTAGATTTAGCGATAATAGAACCTTGTAGGAACATGTTAGAGAATGACCATAGAACATGTTCCCCAGACACAAGAAAGCGTTAGGTTGGGTTTTGACTTGTATATGATGTTTAGATTATACTAAATGGAACTCTATCACACACAAGGACCTTAGTTGCCCCAGTCATGTTACCAGGACAAACTGCAAGTAGAAATCAACTGAAAGAAATGTCATGATCCATCATTGTCGCTCTAATCACTTGTGGATATCATCAAGCAGCTTAGGAGTATGACATAGGATAAATTAGATAAAAAGACAAGACTAAACTAGATCAAGCAAGTGTTAAAGCTTCTAGATTTAAACTAGGCGAGTATTTTAAATCAACGTTTCAGATCAAACTCCATGATCCATCATCAAGATGATTTGCATGCAACTTTAACAGTTGATTATTATGGACTATGGAAACTTGATGTTGTCAATTAGATCAAGCAAGTCAACATCTATTAGATCTTATTGTCTACCAATAAGTACATGATAAGAAAAAAGATTATGCCTGATTTAAGGAATAAAACATTTCATGTAAGACGTTCGGTTTGGTTTCGATAATGCAACATCTTATGTAAGAAAAATGTTTTTTGATTTGATAGGTAACATTGATAGATATGTAAAAAATTGATCAACCAGTTTGAAGGCTAGTTTAGGTAGTGTCATATGTTGTTTTGTGATTTGTTAAGCCTGATTATGTGTAAGATATCATGTTTGGTGTCCAACATGTTGGTTCTTGACAAATGAATAATTTTATTATGCAATTTGGATTGTGATGATTTTTTTTATTATAATGGACCCTAAGGGGATTGATCTAATGTCTAGGGGGCTCATCAATGATGTCCTTGCCTACGTGACAACACAAAGACAACGTAGTTCGACTAACCATGACAAGTGATAGTTTATTATAAGAAATGTGGATCATGATGAATATTTGACTACAACGAACCCTAGGGGATAGACCTAATGCCTCGAGGTTTCATTAATGATTCGCCTTTCCTATGTACATGTGCAAAGACAATGTAGTTTGATTGTGTATTATGATATAAAATTTGAGTGTGATGGACCTTAGGGGATTGACCTAATGCCTCAAGGGCTCATCAGTGATTCACCTTGCCTACATACATGCACAAAGATAACATAGTTTGATAGATGTATGGTTTCAAGAAATGAAGCATGTCGTATAAGACGTCGAGTCTAGTTTCGATGATGCAACATCTTGTATAAGACAACTGGTATGATGAGGGTAGGGGTAACTAATTATGATGAACCCTAAGGAACTAACTTAATGCCTTGGGGGCTCATCAATGATTCACCTTGTCTATGTACATGCACAAAGAGAACATAGTTCAACGGATGTATTGACACTGTTTTTTATTTTTCTGACATTTTATGACTGTTTTTGGATTTTTCAAAGGATATTTGAATGTTTTTGGATTTTTGGATTTTTCGATGTTTTTGGATTTTTGTGTTAACGTTTTTATGTTTTTATGTTTTTGGATTTTTGTGATAACCTCCTTGGATACCATGTGTAAGATCCCATGTGAAACCTTAGGTTGAGGATTGCCCCCAGTTCAGAATAGGACCAGTTATTATGAAAGGGTGAATGTGATAAGTGATTGATGCTAAATATTAATCAATCTCAGGCCATGAGAAGGGGTGAGAAATCTTTTATTATGAAAGAGCATATGCTCGAGTTATTATGGATATAATCAGATATAGTAGTGATAGATGGTAGAGCGGTAGCCAACTACACATGACGCTTATTTTCCAGGTTTTTCAAGTACTTATCCAAAGCGCCACTGAAATGGTTTTCACTATAGGATGGATTATTTCTCTTTTTCTATTTTTTATTTTTTTTTACTTGTTTGATTTTTTGATGGGAATCTCCAGAGATCATGTATAGTAGCTCTAAAGGTGCATTCTATTGATTGGATCAAATAGTGGTTCACCCTCGGGAGTGGCTAATTGATAAGCACTAGATCTATAGGTTTTTGTAATGATATAAGGACCCAACCAGTTAGGCTCAAACTTACCTGGTTTCTCATGTACTTGCTAGTTCTTAGGATTTTCCTTCAAGACTAGGTCACCAATGTTGAAATTTCTAACCTTGACTCTCTTGTTGTAACTATGACTGAGGTGATTCTGATAAGCCTACAAGTGGACCAATGTTGTTTGTCTTCTTTCATCTAGTAACTCTAGCTCATGTAATTTGGATATTCTATCGTCTTCATCATTGATGAACCACTACATGGAGACTCTCAATGATGGGATCTTGACCTCAATTGATAGGATGGCTTCAAAATTGAAGAAAAGGTAAAAAGATGTAGCACCTATGGAAGTATGAATGCTTGTATGGTAAGCCCATAAGATTAGATTTAGTTGTATGTGCCAGTCTTGGACAACATCATTGATAGTCTTTTTCAAGATCTTTACAATGGTTTTTTGAGATGCCTCTGCTTGACCATTACCCTAGGATAATACAGAGTGGAAAAGTGATGTTGAATGTGGTATCTTTCACTTAATTCCCTTACATCCTAGTTTTTGAAGAGACGCCCATTATCTGTGACTATGGATAATGGAACACCATATCAACATATGGTATAGTTTAGAATGAACTTTGAGATTTGTTTACCAGTGATATACATCATCAGTATGACTTGGATCCATTTGGTGAAATATTTTATTGTAGTGATAATGAACTTATATCCATAGTAGATGTGGGGTGTATCTTTCCAACAAGGTCAAGTCCCCATTGAAAAAAAGGCCAAGGTGAGGTAATCGGATGAAGACCTTGTGTCAGTGCATGTACCATATTGTCGTAGATCTAACATTGCCTGCATTTCTTTACAAAGTGATAAGAGTCACACTCCATTATAGGCTAGTAGTACCCTATTCTCATAAGATTCTTTGTGAGGGTAGGACCACTAGAGTGAGCTCCACACATACCTTCATGTACTTCTTGTAAATCCATTTTTTATTCCTCCATGTCGATACATCTAAGAAGGGTGGTATCTAGACTATAGTGATATAGGGTGTTTGTAATGATAACATATTTTGTGGCTCGTCGAATAAAGGTTTTTTGTTGATTATTTGATAGGTTATGAGGGAGGATTTTGTCATGAAGGTACTCATATATGTTTGTATACCAAGGGGAATCGAGACCAACAATTTCACACACAAGCTCAGATTCAGGGACATCAAATGCGAGGATCAAAAATTGTTCCACTAAGAACTTTCACTGACACACATTATTGGGTATGTCCAAGAGGGATCTGATGGTAGCCATTGTATTAGCTACTTTGTTCTAATTTCTTAGGATCTGTGTAAATAGGATGTCATTGAATTACTCCTTCAAACTGTCAACCATCTTCTTGTATGGTACTATCTTGTCATCTTGTCATCTCATATTCATCATTGCCTTGTCGGATGACCAGTTGTGGATCCCCATAAACATGTAGGCTTTTGATTGTTTAGTGTATAGCTTCTCGAAGACCTATGAGCAAGGCTTCATATTCAACAATGTTGTGTGTACAAGGGAATGTTATTATGTAGGATCTAGGTATTGTGTCACCTTGAGGTGTGATGAGAAAGACACCAACTCCTACACCATGATGTGTGTATAAGATCCATCAAAGTATAACTTCCATGTAATATATGTGTCTAGTGTAAATATTGCTTCATCGGGGAACTCTGATATGAGAGGTTGAAATGCTTATATAGGAACATCAACCAACTAATTTGTGATGATCTATCCTTTTATAGATTTCCTTTCTACATATTCAATGTTGAACTTTCTAAGGAGCATTACCCATTTTGTGAGTCTACCCATGAGTGTGGCCTTACTAAGTAAGTACTTCAATGGATCTATTTTTTCTATCACCTTGGTTGGTAGATTTAACATGTAGTGCCTCAGTTTTTGGGTAGCAAAAATAACTACAAGACATGCCCGCTCTATGGGAGTATAATTGAGTTCATATCCCATGAGTGTACAACTAATGTAATAAATATCTCTTTATTTTCCATCCTTATTGTTTTGTGCTAAGAGAGTCCCTAGTGCTGATGATGTAGCTAATACATATAAGATGTGTGGTTTCCCATTAATAGGTGGTGTATATGCTAAATTTTGAACTCCTAAATATAAATTCTAATGATTCCAACCACAAAAACCCTTGATCTACAATGAAATTCAACACAAAATCTATGAAGAACCATCAAATATGAAAAATCAATTAATAAACCAAATGATACCTTCACACATTCACATGGGTTTGATCTTCATTATTCTCCTATCTCCATTGATCTTGCTTTTGATATGATTGCTCTCAAATTTGTATGCTTACACAAGAGTTCAATAAAGAACAGATTGTGGTTGTGATGATGTATGCTTGTTTGATTGATGATGTACACTTGATTGATTGATGTAGACTTGAATTGGACAAAATATAGATATGTTTGAACAAAAGATATGGAAATGAAGGAAAAAAGCCTCTCATTTATAGAAATGAGATGGAAGAAATAGAGGGTTTGGATGCATTCATGATGAATGGCTAGGATTGAATGAGAAGATAGGGTTTGGATTGAAGTTGTAGTCATGTGACAAGTGTCACACGGGCTAGGTTTAGGGAAAAATCCTTATATGGATGGCTAGGATTAAGAGGTGGGAAGGAAAATGGTCAACTAAGATTAAAGGGTAGTTGAAGAGAATAATTAAAAAAAAGGAGGTGGTTAGGGTAAACAAAACGAAGGGCCATGATTAAGTGGTAGGTAAGAAGAAAATGATAAATGAATTAATTAAATAAGTAAAAGCATTTATTTAATTAATAGAAGAATGAGCCACATAAATTAAATAAATAGAATATTTATTTAGTTTGTGAAAGATGACAAGGATTAAATAAATAATAAATATTTATTTAATTTAGAAGGAAGAGGATAATGAATTAATTAAATAAATACAAATATTTATTCAATTAATAGAAGAATGAGCCACATAAATTAAATAAATTAAATTTTGGAAAGAGAGTCAGGGATTAAATAAATAATAAACATTTATTTAATTTAGAAAGAAGAGGATAATGAATTAGTTAAATAAATAAATAATATTTATTCAATTAATAGAAGAAAAGGTTAATGAATTAATTAAATTAAATTAAGTATTTATTTAATTAATAAAAGACATAGGAAAATAATTAAATAAATAAAATATTTATTGAATTAGGTTAGGATAATTTTAAGTGTCTACATTTTGCCCCTCTTTGAGACAATGCAATTTATCACATTGTTTCAAAGAAAATAAAATTAATTGATACACAGATTTTCCTCGGTAAGGATGGTGACATTCCCCCTAAAGAGATTGGGTGAAAAATCAAAAAAAGAATTCAGACAATCTCTTGATAGAAAGAGAGGATGGGATAGAGAAAACAATGGAAGACGTGGGTTAAACTGGCAAGAAACAGAGTAAAAAGGGGGCGCATGAGATCATGAAGACTACAAGAGGTCACCATGGTCAATTAGGGATACAACACCTATAAATATGAGCTTGGGGAAGAATCTCCTCATTTGCATCCATCACTTTCAGAGATCAAGGAATAGAGAAAAGGAGAGAATGAGAGCACAAAAGTGGAGCTATGACAGAGCGATTCCATAGATTCAAGCACGTGCAGAGGTATGAGCGACCAAAGGAGTATGAAGAGTAGGTGAGTACACCCTTTCATTTTTGTTTTTATGTATTTATGGCATCATAAATAGGGGTCAAAACTTAGGTTTCCAAAAATGCAACAAAACATAAATTTCTAAAAACACGTATGTGTTATGTTTTAATGCGTATATGGTGGAATATGTGTTTATGTTGCATTTTTGTTGTGTAAAACTATATTTTTGAATTCTTAGCACATATATGATAAGTATCAGTGCATTTTTGGTTTGCATACATATTGTAGGGGGGAAAACAAGTTGTAGATGTGATAAACAAGTGTAGTAGATAAGATGGCCCGTTGAATTGATAGAATCCAACGACTGTCCTAGTAGGATAGGTTGGATAGCAACTGATGAAGCTAATAAAGCTGTTAGAGTTACTAGATAGGATAAAGTTGATAAAGCTGATAGGATGAACTTGATAAATCTTGATAGGATAAAGTTGATGCTGATGCGACTGCGTTTTATGATTGTAGGTGGATTTAGCATTGTTGGATTCATAGGAGAGATTCCCGTGCACACAGAGATTGAGACCATAGTTGAATGAGGATGACCATGTGATCCTCATGACACTTGGCTTATGGCATGTGACATTTATGTCCGAGATTAGGACAAATCTAAGATTGATTTTTGCATTGTTGAGTGGTGGTATAGAGAGCATTGCACTTTTCATCTACCGAAAAGAGAGATGTTTGTTACACTAGAGGATGTTTATTAGATTCTTTGCATTCTGATCCATAGGGAGTTGGTGTTATATGTGAGGTTGTAGTACTTGTAGGGTAGAGAAAAAGGAGCTTCAGGATGATCTCATAGGGTACGTAGAGGAGACAACCAACAGATAGTGGTGGAGTTATGGGACTACCATGGACAAGTCCAATGGGAGGGTCAAGAGGGGTTCCACCATCTGGGACAGGAGGGCTAGGACCTTCTAGAGCTCAGACATCCTTGAGACTAGCTAGTTTTGAGGGTGGGAGTTCATCATAGCCCTTTTTAGTCTAGATTTTGTATCAGTTTTGTATGATGACATGTAGACACCTATGGTAATTTTGGGGGATCCCAATAGCCATTATGATTTTGACATCATTGTATTGTGACACTATTATTTTTATATATATGAGATGACATCTGTTTTGGCGGTGACTATATACATATGATGTTTTATGATCATTTTATGATGCTTATGTTTTTATGATGTGATTGATAATTTATGATGTGTGATTATGTAGTATGTGATGTAGTTATGTATACGATCTAGTGATGAGATGCATGTATGTTATGAGACAATTTTATATTCTATGATGTGTATGATAATTCTTATGATGTTTATGATGTATGATCTATTGATCTATGTATGATGCAACTATGATATATGAGATGGTTCTATATGTGTTGATATATATAATACTTTTTATAATGTATGATTTCTATATGATGTATGTATGATGTAACTATATGATAGATGATCTTTGATGGTTTATGATGTCATGCGTGATATACTACTATGATGATCATGTACTAGCACTGGTGTGTGCAGGATGTGATGCTATGTGACATGATTTTTATGCATATGCAAGACTAACATGTGGTGATGCAACATGAGTTCTAAATGTATGCCCCTAGTATTTTTGGTGTGTCAACATACTCAATCAAGCGATGCGAGACTACATGGGATCAAGGAAAAGGGTGATCATGAGAAACATAAGAGGATAAAATGGACAAAATAGGAAAGATGGTGAAAGATATAAGATATGAGGGTGATGAGCTCTTATTCTATTATCATCATTGAGCTTATTATGGAAAATGTTTGTGTGACCATCCATGTATAGTTTAGACCTAGATAGTTGACATACCATTTTCATTGAGATACAACACTCACAAATAAGGAACGCCCTTGTTCACACTAGACTTATTAAGTACTCAATGATTCTAAGTCACCATATCCTTAGACAAGCCATAGTGTTACTAGGAGACAATCCACAAGCAGCGATCGGGTGATCATGCCCCATCCTGACCACTCTAGTTCGTCCTTGAGAAGCATAGGAAACATGCCACCAAAAGATTAAATCAAAGAAAATAAAGATCTAAAACCAACATTCAATGAAATCTTCATGCCACAAATGTCTCTTGCCATAAAGTTTTTAGTGTTTGATTTGGTCACAATCTGATAGTATCCTAATAAAGGACAGATAGTGCTTAGGAAAATAAGATAATCAAATCCTGTTAATATCTCGGTTTTCTTGAAAGATTGATTTTGTTGAAGCTCAACGCTGCTCATGTCTCATCTATAATTGTCTCACTCCATGAAACTAATGCTTTATAGCGAAAAAAGATAGAAACTTTATTATGGATTGGCAATGCAAATGAAAATTTATTGTAGAATGTGAGTGTAAGAAGGATGTAGACATCTGATGTTCCTCACAACATATGGTGCCAAGGATCCAATTCTATCACTAGGTTGAGGGTATGCCCCCAATTAGAAATAGGACCTGATTATTATGGGTGAAAAAGGGTTTTATTATGGAAGGTGAAAGACCTTGGTAGAACAATAGCAAGCCATGATGGGGATGGAAAGTTTATTAGGATGTGAGTGTGTGCAAAGTGAAAGGATGATGTGAAATATTGGAGGAAGGAGTGAACTACCTACACATGGTATTGGTTTCCCAGTTTTCACCATGGTACTTTCCCAAGGTGCCACCAAAGTGGTTTTCATCGTTGGATGAAGTTATTTCTTCTTTTTTCTTTTTATATATATTTAAGGGATTCTCTGAAGGACTATATAGAATTTGTGAAGGTGCATGTTGTTGATAGGATCATCACTTAGTTCACCTTCAGGAGTAGATAAAGTATATTCTTTAGAGCCATAGACTATTGTAACAATGTAGGTGCCTAGCTAGTTAAGTTCAAATTTTGCCCCTTTTCTCTTGATCTTGTCGATTCTTGGGTTTTCTTTGAGAACTAAGTCACCTACCTCAAATATGTGAGGCTTAACCTTGTGATCATAGCTTTGAATCATGCGTTGCTGATATGATTTGAGGTGATTAAAAGCAGTTTGTCAACGCTCATCCAATAATTCTAGATCTTGAATTTGGGAGACTTGGTAATCTTCATCACTGATAAGATTGCACAAGGAGACCCTCAAAGATGGTAACTCAACCTCAATTGGTAAGATAGCTTCAATGCCATAGACAAGTTAATATGGTGTGGCACTAGTGGGAGTGTGAACACTTTTACGATATGTCTATAAGGTAGAATTAATTTGTATGTGCCAATCACGACCATCGTCATTGACTGTCTTTTTGAGGATTTTCAAGATGGTTTTATTAGATGCCTCGGCTTGACTGTTGCCTTGGGGATAATAGGGAGTGGAGAAATAGTGTTGGATTTGAAATTTCTCACAGAGTTTGTGAATATCCTAATTTTTGAAAGGATGCTCATTGTCTATGACGATGGAAATAGGGACACCATATCGACATATAATATAACTAAGGATAAATGTAGCAATTTGTTTGCCAGTAACTTGTGTAAGGGGAATTATTTCAATCCATTTTATGAAATACTCAATGGTAGTAATAATTAATTTATGGCCATTGGAAGATGGAGGGTGAATCTTACCCATAAGATCGAGTCCCCATTGACAAAAGGGCCAAGGTGTTGCAATTGGTTGTAGCTCTTGTGCTGGTGCATGTATCAAATCTCCATGAATTTGATATTGCTTGCATTTTGACAAATTGATAAGCATCTTTTTCCATAGTGGGCCAATAGGAACTAGTCCTCATAAATTCCTTAGCTAAGGTTGGACCACTAGAGTGAGCCCCAAAGATACTTTCATGTACCTTACATAACGTGGTTTGGACTTCCTCGCGCTCTAGACATCTAACAAGAGTACCATCGAGGCCTCTATAGTAAAGGGTGTTGGAAATGATAATGTAATGAGAATTTTAGTGAATGAAAGTACAACATTGATTGTTGGAAAGGTTTGGTAGAAGGTTGTTGTTATGGAGGTAGGAGAAAATATCACCATACCAAGGATAATCATAACCAAGAACACATATAAGCTCAGATAGAGGGATTTCATACGTGGGGACCAAGATATTATCCACCAAGAACTCACAACGAGTTGTAGTCTGTGACATGCCGATCAAGGAAGCAATAGTAGCCATAACATCAACAACTATGTTGTTTTATAGAAGACCTATTGACAAGAATCAATCCATTTGAAAGGAACATCGTTGCAAAGAAGATACTGAAATGGGTGGCACTTGTCTGCTAATTTTCTATGAACCTACAGATAGACTGAAGTTTTCCCTATAGGCTCCTTAGTTGTGTTAAATTTGAAGGTGGTGGAATTTCCATGATGGCTTTCACCTTTGTAGGATCGACCTCTATGCCTCTATGTGAAACTATGTATTCAAGGATCTTTCTTGAGATCACTCCAAAGACACATTTCTTTGAGTTTAAATGAAAATTGTATTGTTCCAACCTTGTAATTTTTTTGCCTAGTGTTCCAAGATGTTTGTACCTTGTGAGGGATTTTGCTAGTAAATCATCAACATAGTCTTCCATCAAAGTATGCATCATGTCATGAAATATTGTGGTCATATCCCTTTGATATGTAGCTCCGTTGTTTTTAAGACCAAAGGGCATGACGTTCCAACAATATGTTCCCCATGCATAGGTGAAGGTTGTCTTGTGCTATTCTTCAGGTGTGATTTTGATATGATTGTATCCAAAGAAACCATCCATGAGTGATAGCATCTCATACCTTGATGTAAGGTCCACGATCACATCTATATTTGGTAATGGGAATTCATCCTTCGAACAAGCTTCATTTAGATCTCTAAAATCTGTGTAGATGTGTATGCCCCCATTTAGCTTGGTGATTGGTACTAGATTTGAAATCCATTATGGGTAGTCTATTGGCCTTATGAAGCCAACACTAGCAGTTTCTTGAGTTCAACTTTGACAACAAAGACAATTTGAAGATGCATCTTTCTCAACTTCTTCTTGAAAAGTTTAGTTCCATAAATAAGAGGTAACTAATGGAGGACTAGTTCAGGGTCTAGTCTAGGCATGTATACATAAGACCATGTGAAGTTGATTTTCCTTTCAGTGAAGGAATCTGTAAATATTGGCTTCTCTATGTTTGTCAGTGACACTACAAAGTGTATTATTTTTGGATCTTTTGTTGTGCCTATGTTGACCTCTTTATATTTCTCCACCAGCATGGGGGATTTCTCTTGACTAGTGGGAAGAATGTACAACCTTCCATCCTTAGGTGCCTCAGGGAGGTTTTCACCTTTGGATACGTCCTTTATTTTGTCTTTTGCTATGTCTGTAGGCACCTTTCGATTTTCACCTATAGACTTGTTTTTCTTTATTTTTTCATTTTTGTGACTAGAAGGTAAGACATACTCCCCAAAATATACAGTTGCATCTAAGTCAATGGTGAATCTAGCTTTGTGATCCCCACTCAATATACCTTCTCTTAGTCCCATGAAATCAATGATGGCTTCATCATTTTTGAATATGTCCAAGCTTGGTGGACCTTTTTATTCCCAAATGATTAGTTTTGGGTGAATTAATGACATGTTGTCATCAATATCAGTGAAGCTTACGAATGACACATATAGGGTAAAGATAAAGCAATCATCAGGATCCCAAAAGGTATCGATATAGGCTTGGAATTTGGTTTGAGGAGAGGATTGGTCAGGCTCCTGAAAGGTTTCAACTAGGTCATAGTCGCTAGAGGATTTGTTGAAACCCCATTCCCATTCATTAGAGTTTGTTTCAGTATGGTAATACTTAGATGTATCAACAACTTCAAAAACATTGAAAATTTTCTTCTGAAGTACCTTAGTAATAGGAGCTTTCACTTGTAGAGGTTGATACCCAACCATTTGTTTTTAGGCCTTTTGCTTAGTAGAATAGGTTCTGTACCCTATTTTTGCAGTCTGAGGCCACTATGACCATCGTATAGCCATTATGTTTCATTATGTTGAAACCTTTTTCCATATTTGTAAGGAAGCTAAGGTAGCATAACAACTTCCTACACTAATCTTGAGAGGAGGATAATACAATTTTTTTATAAATCTTTAATAGTTACAAAAGCTTAAACATGAATAAATATAAATGCCATGCATACCACAACACAATGATTTACATGGCGAAAACCCTTTTGAGAGAAAACCACACACTCCAAAACCTGCACAATATATTGATCATAAATCACAAAGATTGCAGTATACTTGCAGAGTAAGCTTCTCACAAGAGTATCACCAACCATAGATCCAGAGACAACATGACTGCTATCAAACTCTCTAAATACATCACAATACACAACTGTAATACAATGCCCTCATAAAATAGGGTTGCCTTCTAGGGCAAGTCAAGCTAATAAAATATCGGCTATTAGATTTAAAATCTAATGATGAACGAT
This sequence comes from Sequoiadendron giganteum, assembly GCA_007115665.2. Taxonomy (NCBI): domain Eukaryota; kingdom Viridiplantae; phylum Streptophyta; class Pinopsida; order Cupressales; family Cupressaceae; genus Sequoiadendron; species Sequoiadendron giganteum. The sequence continues at coordinate 406,265,461 of CM021101.1, forward strand.
CCAAATTTACAATAACAAAATATAAATAATTTTTTCCTTCAGGGTGTTGCTCCTGAGCCCTCGTCGAGGCATGCTGCTCCGAGACCCCCAACTGGGGGGATGATCCCCCTAGACCCCTCGCGAGGGAAACCCCCCAGTCGTTGATGTATCAATAGTACCTTATGCAATTGCAAGGTTGAGACACATTTTCCAACAATATTTGTCCACAAAGTAGCTTAGGATGTCCCTCATCCTCTTCATCTCTATATATCCATTTGGAGAGGTCTTCCTCGATATATTCCTTTATGAACTCCCCCCACTTAGTGAAGGTTGTAGGTGGTTGATACTAAATGTTCACCTTGGGATATTTCTTGATATGACATGGCCTACCATAATGTTTAGGTGCAAATGATAGCTTCCCCACACAAAACAAACATTTAATATTATACTCTCTGAATCCATCGTCCTAGATCCAGACCTTGCTTTCAAGGAATGCCTTGGGTAAAGCTAAAGCTTTTGAAAGAGAAGTAGGGTCAATATAATGTGAAGAGGATGTGGAAGGTGATCCTTCCCTATGGCTAGGTACATTATTCTTAGGAGTACCTCTCAGGTTATTGCAATATTGAAAGGGGTCAAGGTCACCAAAAATAGTGATCTCAACACCATTGTAAGGAAACTTCAAACATTGATGATATATTGAAGGGACAACCTTCATGACATGAATCCATGGGCATGCAAGAAAAAGGTTATAGGGTAGATCCAGGTCGAGAACTTGACATACCATGTCCTGTATAGCAAGACCCACTCTGATTGGTAGAGTAATGACACCTTTAGAAGAGTGTTCCAAGTCATCATATCCTTTTATTACAATTACCTTTGTCTCGTCTATAAATGCCTTAGAGAACCCCATGGTTGTGACCACTTTTAAAGTGCATATGTTTAGCCCAGCTCCACCATCTGTCAGAACTCATATGATTTTGTGCTTGTTAATATATACTTCAAGATGCAAATGTGCATTATGATTTGGTTTATGAGAAGTGTAGCCGTGTTCAATGAATGTAACATGGTGAGTGGTAGCAAGATACTCTACCATGACCTGAAATTGTTTCACACCTAGATTTGTGGGCATGGATGAATCCTACAATGCTTTGTTTAGAATAGCCTTATGCTCAAGAGAGGTGTGTAGCAACTCAAGAATCAAGATTTGGGCAAGAGTTTTTCCTAGGTGCTCAAGCAAGTTATATTCATGTGTCAATCTAGGTTTAGAAGGGGCTCTTGTAGAGTCACCTTTGATCACATGGTGGTAACTGCATAGTTAAGATTTTTAATTTTTATTGTGATAGGTGATATGTTATGATTTGATGAGTGGATATGGTTCACTGTATATTCATAAGAAGCACTGGTATAGTTTGTTGCATCTTTTCCATCTATTTTGAAAGTGGAGGCTTTCCCTTTCCCATGGTTTTGCAAAGGATCCTTGAATATCATATGATCTGCATTAGTGGTTTTGTGTTGGTTATTAATTTCTATCATTCCTTGTTTGATAAGATCTTGTATGATGTTCTTTAATTTATAATAGGCAGAGGTTTTATGTCCTTTGGTTTTGTGATATTCGCAAAAATCATTATCATTCCATGTGGTTGGTTTGAATAGATCTAGTTCATAATGTCTTATTTCAGGAAGTTGAATGATGTTATTTTTTATCAATTTCTTCAAAACTAATTCAACTAGTTCCCCTAAGGGTGTGTAGTTTCATCTTGGTGGCGGGGCCCTAGGAGGACCACATTGTGTGTTGTTTTGCACCCCATTGGTAGTTTATTCTTGCTTTTGTGGGGGGTTATTGGTGATCATCGTTGTGGGTCCTTTGATACTGACCATAAGATACACTTTATTCATGACCTTAACATCTATGATGCCATCATTCATCACATTTTTGCTCCATGACCAAAAACAATTCTTGTCATTGTTGGCATTATTGTGAGAATAATTGCTATTCTCCTTAAAAAATCATAAGCCCTTTACCAATGAGGGCTTTCTCAATGGATAATCCTTTCTCTATCACCTCTTCAAACATGTTAAAATAATGGATTTGTAAGTGGAACTTAACCTCCTTGTTCAAGTTCTCCACAAAAATCTGGACCAGTTGTTTCTTTGGTATATGACAGGCACACTTACTGGCTAAGCTTCACCATCTTTTTGTTTTTCCTCACACAAATGCGTAATGTTGACATCAGTTGATATGTTGTAGGAAAAGTGTGAAATGAACTTGTACATTAGTTCACTCTAAGTTTGTATAACCGAAGGTAAGTGTGTGAACCATTTGAGAGCTTGTCCTCCCAAACTCTGTGGGAAAAGTTGCATGAGATATGTGTGTTCACGGGCCATGTCTAAAGAGGTTGTATGGAACTCTTGTATGTGTTCAACGGGGTCTCCCTTTCCCTTGTATTTATCAAATTTAGGAACAATAAAGTTTGTAGGAAAGGGAGGCATATGCATGCTCCTATCAAAGGGGTAAGGACATAGGTCCTCCACTAAGTATGTTTTTTGACTCCTGGTTACATGCATGTTAGTAATGGTTGTATCAATAGTTGAATTTTTAAAAATAGTAGAATTAAAATCGTGATAAATTTCTCAATTCTTAATGAAATTTAAAATTGTAAAATGATGTAGAAAGCTAAGATAGAGATCTACAAACCCAAAAACCTTTATTCAAAATTCTATGTGTAATTTTTTTATAAATGAAAGAACGTCATAGGTTTTTAAGCAAGTTTTTACACTGTAACCTACAAAATTCCTTCAAAACACTTAGAAGATTAGAATGTTCATGTCAGGTTCACCAAAATGTAAATTTGAAAATAGGAACAAAGGTCATGAAATCATTAATAGCAACCATAACTATCTAAATCAAGCCCAAATACAATCCAATCTTACCTATGGAATACACACAACAATGATAAAATCAGAATAAATCAAGCATTACCTTTATCATGTTGACATGATATTACTTACATAGTACTTCTTCACTTTGATTTTCTCTCAGATATTTGATATGCACCTTTTTTCGCCTTTAAGCTCAAAAGAATGAAGTATAGTAGCGATTATGCAAAAGCTCCAAAGTTTGTGGTTTTTTATTGGAAAGATGTATGATGCTTGCTTTTATAGAAATTCAGATCAAATGAATGATCCAAATTAAGAGGTGATGAATAAGATCAATGATCAAGATTGATTGACATATTTAATTAAAATTGTTAACTCAATGCATTATGAGTCAAGTGAACTAGATTTAGAGTTAACTGATTGCATGATAAATGAAGTGGAAGAAAGATTGAGATAGAAAATGAGTTTGTTTTTTGCATGATAAGATGATTACTTAAATTAATTAATTATTATTGAATTTGCAAGATGAGCTAAATAAACAAAATGAACAATTTTATTTATTTAGAGAAGAGATGAATTTACATAAATTAAATAATTGAAATAATTACTTAATTTAGGAGATGGTGCATGAATAATTAAATAATTATCTAATTATAGAGAGAAAAAGATAATGAATAATTAAATAATTAAAATGATTATTTAATTATAGAAGAAGTGAATGATAAATAATTAAATAAATAATAAATAATTTATTTAATTAAATTAGTAGAATACAAAATAATTAGTGACATAATTTAAATAAATAAAATTTATTTAATTATGTGGAAGATAACTCTGAGTGTGATTTAACTAGTTGCATGAGAAGTGAAGTGCAAGAAAGTGTTTAGTTAGAAGATAAATTTAGATTTGCATGAGAGGATAATAATTAATTTAATTAATTAATTATTTAAGGAATGTGCAAGTGGGAATTAGATAGATAAATAAAATGTTTTATTTATCCACGACGAATGAATAATGTTGAGAGAAGAGAGATAATTAAATAATTAAAGTAATTACTTAATTTAGGAAGTGTGAATGTTAATTAAATAATTAATAATAATCATTTAATTAATCTAGAGGAATAAGATAATTAAAGACATAATTAAATAAATAAGATTTATTTAACTCATCAAGAAGAATAAAGAATTAAAGATTAATTAAATAAATACGATTTATTTAACTAATAAAAGAATAAAGAATGAAAGATATAATTATATAAATAAGATTTATTTATTTAATCAAGAAGATTAATTGAAATGAATTAATTAAATAACATAAAGTTATTTAACTAATAGTGGAAATATCATTTTAGACAATAATTAAGTAATTGAACTGGGGTGGGGGCCCTAGCTCGGTTGGCTAAATATTTCCTGTTGTAGGAGGTTGGTCACGAGGTCTAGTCTCCCCCACCCCCGTGGTACCAAAGGGCGTGTCGTGCCAACACCGCCGATCATGTTAAATTTTTTACCAAGCACACTACAGTTTATAGGGGATTGTGCAACCCGATTCCCGTAGTCTAAAAAAAAAATTATAATAAAGTAATTGAACATTGTTTAGTCATTAGGGAAAGACAAATATTAGTGTTAAAATGCTAGTTCGCAGGCTAGGACAATTTCTATCTACAGTTAGTATGATAGTAGGATAGAAGAAATGATTTTGTATAATGATGAGTAGATGGATATAACTTAGATAAATGATGGAGAGATGGATAGATGGATATATGAATGATGTTGATCAAATATCGAAGAAAGCTATTATTGGGATGATTTTGGATTTTATTAGAAAATGGGATGGGAAAATAATTTTTCTTTTCTTTTGGTTATGCTAAAAAATGTAGAGAGCAATACTTATTTTGACATAACAAGTAGACACTAAGCACCAAGGGATGAAGAACTGGTGTGGCGTCATATCTATTACATGGACTTTAAATCTACAAATAAATAGGAGTATCCTTGTTCATGCTCGACATACGAAATACCTTGTTTTATCATGTGAGAGAATGAAACTTAAAGCAAGTTAGGTCTATGCACAAAAGGTATAAAGAACCTGATATACAATAGTTTTTTATTATGCCTAAAACTACCTCTACACACAAGGAAAATATTTATCATGGTAGTAATACAAGAATGTCCCACAAACATAACAGATGAAAGAAATGACTATGCCCCATTTTGTGCTCCTCTAGACACACTGAGATATTGAAGATCGAGGTGACTTCTAGCAAGCGATGGAAAGAGACAAGATAAATTAAAAGAAAATATAGATTGAAAAAACATTTCAAAGGCGTCATATCTCTTTCTAGAGAGATTGTAATTGTTGATCCATGATGATGCCTATTGTAGGAATGATATATCCATTAAGGCATGGATTTGGATTTTGATTTAGATGGTTTAGGCAATTGACATGTAGGTAATGGGTTTGTTTCACCAATGACCGATGCTTATAAGTTTTCATGAATGTTCTAGGTTTCAATGATTGCCATATTTTATTTTGCTTACTTTATCAAAGATGAGTGCAATGATAATTTTATTTCGGGCAATGGTTTTATTGTGGATGGGAAAGTTGTGTTGATTTTTTGTTGTTGTTGTTGTTGTGATTTTACGAAATTTTTCAATTTTTTTAAACATTTTGGAATATTTGAATATTTTTCAAGTTTTTGATTATCTATTGTTTTTGGATTTCTATGAATATTTGAGGTTGTTTTTGAATTTTGAAATATTTGGATGTTTTTTGGGTTTTGATATATTTGGATTTTTTTGGATTTTGAAATATTTGGATGTTTTTATTTTTTAGAAGGTGTTCAAATCACTAAGTGAGCTAGAATGCATATATCAAGATTTATTCCAAAGCAGGGTGCAATCACCTACCCCCATTGTCTAGCAATGTATGGGACACTATGAGTGGATGAATGGACTAGTGTGATGGATGGAGATGATATATATTACACAAATAGATCAAGGATAAGAGATTTTACTTTCAAGGGTTATCCCTTAATAGGATAACATGTTTGACCCAAGCTAACTATTTGGATAGTGTTGTGTAGGTGATGGTATGGAATTGGATAGTATATGGTAAAAGGAAATGACCATGTCAAAAAAAATCCAAAAGCATGTTTTGAAGTATATGCCCATAGTCTTCATCAAGATCAAGCTAGACTAGGAAGATAGGTGAAAATGGAATCGATTAGATGGATAGTGGTGTTATGATAAAATAACATGATATATGAGATAAGATGCTCCCAATTGGATTTGGGATTTTTCGATTTTAGGTGAGATGCTGGATTTTGATGGGGGGTGTGAGATGTGAATAAATTATTAGATAGTTGGATATAGAATTTTTTATTTTCCAAACTTGGGATGATGAGCAATGGAGTGTGGATGAGAGATTTTGAGTGTGTTTAGGACCAATAATTATATACACTTTGTGTGCTGGTATTGAAGACTTTCTCAAAATAGGTGGACAATTTTGATAGATGGAAGGAATTTTTTTATTTATCTCCATAGTTTCATTTACTATTGGATTTTGATTTGGATTGTATGCTTTACATGATCCAATTTTCTTTGGGATCAATTTTGACTTTATGTGTTTACTTTGACTTTTGGATGTATTAGCTTCAACAACTTGACTTTGATCTTTTTCTTTGTAAGGATTTTTCTTTTGTTGCTCCTAATCAGTGGGTTGAAGGATTTGGGGATGATGTTTTATGATGTGGATGGTTGGAGTGTTGGAAACAACCTTATTGGTAGGACTATTCATGGCCCCTATTTTAATGTTTGCATTAGATAAAGTTACCCTTGGTATCATGGAGGTACCATTAACATAATTATATTTATTGATTGATGAATAACCAAAACCCTAATATTTAGGATTATTGAAAAACTATACTAGCTTCAAAATACCCTAGTCAAATAGGCCTAATCCTCTTCCTTGATACTTCATCTATTGACAAATTTGATTGGCAGTAGGATATGCATTGTGTTGGAAATAAGGTGCTAACTCTTCTTTGTGTTATTGGGATCATCAATGGTGGTTGTCTTCTCATAAAAAAAATGTTTTCTCTAAAAAAAGTGAGTGTTCTAAGTTGATAGGTTATTGGTTCTTTGTCATTCTACGGGATGTTGATCGGATTTATAGTAGGTTGTTGATCAATATTTTTGACATTGGTTTGAGGACTAAGGAACTTAGCTTGTTTCTCCAAACATGTTGCCTCAAAGTTGATATAAAACCCTTTTCATAATAATTTCCTAGAATATCATCATGGAGTCTTGTGAACTCAACTATAACTTCACCATTTTCAAATATGAATAGAGAGAAAGACTCTTGTTTTTTATGAACAAGGGGGAGACCATTTACGTGTGCAGTGGAAGCATGTGTCTCATTTGTGGAAGTTAAAGTTATTGGAATATGGATGGGGTCAAATTTTGTTTTGGGATCATGAATGGAATGGAAATTTATGGGGTCATGAATGGAATGGAAAGGATTGATGTGATCATTATGGAATTCTAGAGAGATGGGATATTGATCAATGATAAGACGAGATTGGAGGGTTTGAGTAACTTGTTCTTGATTCATTTTAGAGATTTCTTATTTATGCTTTAGATTGTATTCTTGATGTATATTTGATTCTAATAATGGGTTATAAATAAGGGACTCTTGGATGGCCTCATTATGTTAGTATTGTGGTAATCAATTTTGAATAGGATTGTTTGGAGTAGGTATGAGAGGAAATGGGATGCATGATTGTATCTGGTCTAGGATTTCTTAGTCATAGATTAGACTTTTGTCAAATTTTGGATTAGCTTGGATTTCATGATTATCTATCATGGATAGCTCTTGGCGAAAATATTTAAAGGTGGCATCATTGAGTGAATTGTTTGGTGGGGATGGTGTGGATTAATATTGTAAAGGTCTCAGGGACATGAGGTACTAGAAAGAGAGATGGAGGCTTCTTGTGGAAAAACTTCTTCAATATGACCTATTATGGAGTCAAATACAGTGGAGAGGTTATGAATAGAAATGTTATTGTTGTCATGGAAGTGTGCACCCTTTGTTGAGTTAATAGAAATACTCAACCACCTTGTGAAACATGGGATGATCTCCCTGAGTGTGGGATCAGATTATGGAGATCAACATCCAGAGAGGGTTGGTTCCCTTGGATTTATCACCTAATATAAGTAAACTATTGATGCTTGTTGAGAAAAGAGAGAAGCATAACATATAATGGAACCTAACTCTAATATGGTGATGCACCAAATGGTTTTTTCAAATCTATATTGTTTTTGGACTCAAAATGATCAACAATCTAAACCCAACACATACACAACTCAATATGTACATATTTACAAAAGTGTTTCATAACAAGGCTTGGTATATTAAAAATAGTGTTTAGAAGGAGCTATGCATGCTATCACAACATAAAATCTAATCTTAAATAGTTAACACAAGTTATGACTTACAAAAATGCATAATTTTTGCTTAAAGTTAAGGAAAATAGGACATAAATCAAGAGGAAAGATATCACCACAAGATTACTCATCAACTACATAAAAGATTTACATAATAAATAGCAAATGAGAAGGTAAAAATAGCTTATTTTATTGATCAAAAGTGTTACATACAACTATGTACAAGCTTGAAATTTGAGGTACAACACTATCCTAGCTTGAAAGAACTCAAGAAAAAGTTACAATACAATAGCTAGAAGAGAAAACCACCTTTTGGCTTGCCTTATATGCTTCTCAATAGTTGCAAGAGAATATGAACATGCGCTTAAGAAAGAAGACAAGTGTTTTCTTTGGTTGGCTGAGTCAAACTCCTTTGGTCGTTCAAAACTAAAATCCCTATTTCATAGCCCTCCAAACTGCTTGAAAAAGGTGTTTGAGCACTGAAAAAGTCATGCCTTAACCTTTTCTATCATCAAAGCTCCTAAAAAAAATCCTAGATGCTTGTAATTGCTCAAAACTTAGTCAAATTGTCCTAGATTCTCTCGGCTTGTTGGACAGCTCGCTCAACCTCCTCCTAGATACTTGCAACTGTCCATAATTGTTCTTTAAATACTTATAGAGCATGTGGAAAATGCTTTAAAATGATAAAATATCATAGGAGGGCATGGGAAATCTTCAAGGACCGAATTTTTCCACTTGTCTTCATGATGTGTCTTGGGCACTGTCACTGTTTTGTACATTTTAAAGTCTTCTTTTCCTCTCAAAAATAGGACTGCACTTTGTGATTTTGACTTCTAACACTAGATTGGATTTTAAAATACATCCATGTGGTAATAGGGAGTCATAATCATTACCTTTAACACTGCCCTAAAAAATGTGACATTGAATTAGCAAAAAACTTAAAGCTTTCATCCAATTCCTCTATTCATACATAGACCATCAAGCTATTATGCCCTCTTATCTTCCAGACAATCTCTTTGATGACTATAATTGCCCCCTTTGATTGCATTTTGTCACCTATTACTATTTCCTTTATAGATTGTACAAAACCTATAAATTATCTTGACTATTGTTACGTGTGTAAAGCCTAGACATTAGGCTTATAAACACTTTTTCTTAGAAAAAGACAGGACTTATGGATATCCCCTATAATCCAAGAAGATCAATTTTCCTAAATATGTAATCTTCCACCTCTCCTAAGCTTCTTTATCCACTATTCCTATTGATGGATTCCATGCATTACCTTTTTTTATTACTATCCTTTTTTATTGTTCTTTCAACAACTATGTTTTCCTTCTTCAGTATTGATTATCTCCTCTACAATAGACAAGCATAAAATCTAGGATTCCTAACAAAGGCTTGGAACAACTATCAAATGAAAATGGATCAAGAATGCAAACAACACATGAATTCATTCTCATAGACAAGGACAATACCTTGATTGTTTATTTCAAGAAACCCCTGTGTAGGGTTTATACCGACAACACAAAAACTGACAGGGTTTTAATATTGGAGTGGAAAAAACATCTTGGCAAGGATTTTAATAATTTTGGCAGTTAAATTGATACTTTCAGAGATACCAAACCTACCTTTAATGTACCGCCCTTGCAACACAATTAGATGGAACATTTCCATTAAAATACTTATCATTTTCTTGAGATTGCCACTTCTCATATGTATTGACATTAACCAATAATAAATGAGTAGGTTTGCATTACTATAAGACTATCACTTTACAGTAACTTTATTACAAGATCACATAAGCATTATCTCTATGCTTGAAAAATCCCAACATCATTTTATTATATTCACTGCCCTTACCTTGCTAACTTCATGCTTGTGATCTACTTCTTCACTTTGTTGATTGTACCTTGTAGGTGTTGTGTGACCTTCAACTATGCAATCTTTGTGGCAGTGGGATAACACTAAGGAGCAACAAATCTTGTACCTACTCTTTTACTTCTCCACTTAAAATTGTGTCCTAGACAACAACACCATAATCAAAAGCTTCATTAGGGTTGATGCCCTTACATAGCTCATTGTCGCACCATACTTCTCCCTATGAATCATGTCCAAATTATTGCATATGATATTATTCTCTATCATACAATTTTTATGGTGTGCTCTCCAAAACCTAATATGACTGAATCTCAATGCATAATAATGACTGTAATCATGCAAAAGCTATCCCGTGACTATGTATGCACTAGTTCATCCTACTCTTGAACTTGATCTAATACCTTGAGTTGGTCATATGGTAGACTACTTAGGGCTCATTTTTCTTATCACTGTAAATCACTGCAATAACCTTTGCAAGAAAGGTGTCAAAATCATCAAGCTTTTCTTTAATGGTGTCATTTCATCATATAATACTACCACTATCACACTATTCATGTAAGGTTTTATCCTTATTTGTCACTGTCTTTATAATTAAAGACCATTGTTAAAGCCTCAAAACACAAAGAATTCATTGTTAAAGCCTCAAGGGTCAATCAATGATATTGTCAAGGTGGTCTTTTGATGGATTTCTCTGCATCAGATTTGTTCCATATCCTCATTTGGGTCATTCCTCATTGTTGTCTCTTGAAGTTGATAAGCAAATTCCAAGCTTGAGTATTGGTCATTATATTTCACTCTAGAGTTAAACCTTGAATTAGTGCTTCAAAAAAATATTTTTCCACAAACTTTTGGAGTTAAAAAATTGTTCATGGAAACAACAAACATGACAACAAATCCACAAAATAAAACAACTTTTTCCACAACTTCACTACCAGGCCATAAGAAGGATTTTAAGCCTATTTGGAGTGAAGGAACAACTGCATCGTTATGCTTAAATAAGAAACCTATTAATAACTCAGATGAAATCTTTTTGGTATCAATCAAGGGATATGATTCCACGCGGTTAATTTGTTCAAGTTGTTCACTGTATGGTAACTCTTATTAGCCTAGGGGAAACCAATGCTGCCAATAAACTACGTATCTTGAGTCAAATATCTCAAGATATTTTCTTCCATAACCTCTACTTTTAAATCTAGTGAAGAACCATCAACACAACAATTTGGCACATTAGCTCTTCCTTTTCTCCAAACTCTGTGACCTTTCTCAGAACATCACATGAATCTCTAAGTGGCAATAAAAACAATCATATCTCTCATCCTTTGACTGTCATGCAATATAGACTGTCATGAAGTAGAAACATTTGTTACACATATTTCTATGAAAGGTTATGCTATTATAAGGTCATGTATGCACTAAACAATGCTTTCAATGAATGTAATACGCCTTTTAAGCTTTGTTATTGAGATAAAAAACAATAGCACTATTTTCACTGTATTCTTAGACATGATTTTTAAAGCACAGATAGGAGAAACCATAGCACCTACCTTCTTATAATGATCATAGCATGCATTTTTAACACAAGTAGGTCATGAATGTTCGGGAGTTGATGTTTTCCACATCCCAGGTTAGTGAAAATTATCATCCATCTTCGTAATGTCATAAGGGCTATTTGTACATTCTTTCTTCAATGTTCCTCATGAATTTATACTTACAAACACTAACCCTTACCCGAGTCTAGAAACCCTTATATTTATCTCCTCCCCTAAAGATGATGGAAAAAATCCATCTGTGGTGGATAAGCTCTATGATTTTTCTCCATATATTCATTCTTCAAGGTAGGGTTTCTCAAAATATGTGATGACTGTGGTGAACAATATCTTTTTAAACCTCTTGACCTTGAAACTCAAAGTGGAACATGTTGCATTAAAGTATGTACACCTACAATAACATCAGGTTGGTACTTCACCAAACCCCTTACCACTTCTTTGGCAATAAAGATAGATGCTGCTGCTAAATTTGTTTGATGCATAGTGCATACAACTATCCCATAGAAGGTGACTTTCCAAAGTGTCCCCTGCTAAGAAGTGTAACCCCAAACAAAACAAATTCTTTGCAACCAGGGGTATGAATAGAAGTAGAATACAAGAGAAAGATATACCCATGAAAACACTAAATTGTGCATACAAGATACAACCTAAAAGTGGAAAGCATTATTGTCCATAGAAATGTCAAACCTATAATTCCTTGCAATTATATGTTACTAATTGCCTTGAAAAATCATCCTTAATGCTCAACTTCTCCTTTGATATAGTGATAGTCCTGAGATTAATTTCAACATATTGTGCCATATGTGTTGCCCTTTTATCAAATCACTATCATCATGCTTGTACACAGTAATTATAATTTTTTTGCAGTATAATGCCAAGGTAATGGAATTGAAAACCCTATTTTTAATATACTAATCACCTCCCTTGAACGTTTTTCTTTACTCCCAAGTAACTTCCTCCTCTAGGTTTGAAAAATCGTCATTATCTCCTTCCAAACTTTCTTTAGCTTTGCATAGTGTTGAGCAGGAAACCATTAATAGTCCAAGAATAGATTGAACGTATGATTTTAAGTGTTGAGAGTGCTTTTCTATGGGTGTATCCAATGTTGTCAAATCACCTTATCTTGTTCTCAAGATACCATATGTTTTTGACATTCCTCTAGTAGCTTTGCATGAGCCTCCACAATGACTCACACCTTCTGTGTTATCCTTATGATACCTAAAATTAATATCCATGACTTGTAGCACATGTAGTAGCCCAAGTATTACATTTTTAATGAAGGGTTTTTTAGCAATAAAAATAACAAGCTACATCACACATCTTACAAAACCTAGCTTGCTAGGATTTCCAATAACACAATGCATACATGGCTGTGAGGGAAAGCACATTGGATTTGTAATGTGGGTTTTGAATCGTTCTCTTGAAAACCTCCTGCTTAAATGCATCATGCCAAGTCTTCTCCATGATCTTTGCTACATGGGTGAGGCTTGCATGAATTCTTGAAACTTATCCAACCTCCATGCAACTTGAAGAAAACTCCAAAAACCACTGCTTGTTTCAAGCCATGCCAAGAGACCTCTTCAATGCAACAACCAAAAACCCTAGAATTCATGCTACATGATAGGAGATAAGCAAAAAACCCAATACTCTTCTTTTCTAAGCGTTGAATGTAGCACAAAATTTTATTTTTCTCATTCTCCTTTGTTTTCCCAAGACAAAAAACTTAAGATCAAAAATTAAATAAAAATTTAACTTGATAAAACCCCTTAAAGCCTTTATAGTAACTATTTTTTTCAAGGAATAACAAAAATATCAACAGTTACTAATGCAATTATTTTGGGATGAGCCATTGTTAGACATAGATAGATGGTTTTGATCATGCTTGGGAAAAGTATCTTGATATATGCCAAATTTTTCATTATGTGAACTATGGATATTGTTGATGTGATTATTTTTGGATGGATTTTCAGGATGATCCTCAACATTGATTTCACCTTGGTCAATAAAATCCTAAATGTGATTTTTTAGTTGCATGCAATTTGGTGTTTTATAACCCTTTATCCTATGGTATTCACGGTAACCATTACTGTTATACTATGAGGGTTTAAATTGGGATTCATCATAGTGTATAAGCTCTAGAAGCTTGATGAGATTCGTTTGAACTAACTTATTCAAGAATATCTCAATTGGCTCCCCTAAGGGAGTATACTTGTGTATATTGGTGTTTTTGGGTCTTAGTGGTCCTTTTGGAGGATTCAAATTTTGATTGTTTGGTGGGGTCATATGTTTTATACAAACTTTACATCTATGACACCATCATTAGTAATATTTTTGGTCTTAGTCCATAGGTAAGGTTTGTCATTAGATTTTGATGTATGATCCTCGTTATTTTTGTAGATTTTGACTAGTCCCTTAGCAATAAGAGCCTTCTCAATGGTGATCCCTTTTTCTATGATTTTGTCAAAGGTGTTGGCACATTGTACAGTTAAGCCAATTCTAGTGTTAAGATTTTGGACAAAGATATTCATGAGTTGTTTTTCAAGAATAGGGCATTTGCATTTGCTAGCCTTGTGTCTCCAATATTGTAGGAATGAAGTGAATGTTTCTCCCTATTTTTGTTGTGCAGTACATAAATCAGCCATGGTAACCTCATGTTCTATGTTGTAGGAGAAATAAATGATAATTTTTTCAATGAGTTCTTGGAATGTTTTGATGCCATGTGGTAAATGGAGAAACAATTTCATTGCTTGTCCTCCTAAAATTTGAGGAAAGAGGCACATTAAGTATGTGTCAATGAATGCAACCTCTACGCATTCTATGCAAAATTATTGTATATGTTCTCATGGATCACCTCTTCCCTTGTATTTGTCAAATTTAGGAATTTTAAAGTTGTGAGGGAAGGGTATCATAACTATATTTCTATCAAATGGATATGGACAAATGTCTTCAAGTGTGTAGCTTTTGTTTGTTTGTCCCAGTTGCATGTCGATAATCTTTTGGTCAAGCTTTATATTTGCAATGCCAAGCCATTGTTTGGGTTGTTTTGTGATTGATTAGATGGATTATATGTTTGATGTTGAGGAATGGATGAAGAATTGTATGATGAATTTTTGTTTTGGGGTATGTTTTATGAGTTGTATGGAATACTTTGTTATTTGAGTTATGTTTTATGTTTGAGTAGTGTTGTATGAGTTATATGAGGGGTTTTGATTTTATGGGATTAATTGTTATTATTGAATGACTTGTGGTTGTGGAATGAATTGTTGTTAAGGGGTGTTTTGAGGGATGTTATATAAATAGTTTTGAGTTGGAGGGACATAATATGTGGTGGCTTGGATCGTGAAAGGATTTTTTGTGTAGTTTGCAATGTTTTGTGGTGATGAATAAGGTATTTTTTTGTTTGGTGGATTTGGGATATGTGTGTTTGTTTGGTTGGATATATATGGTGATGTATGATGAATGCTTGAGTTTGGTAGATTTAGGACTTGTGTAATTGTTTGATTGGTCATGTTTGGTTTTGATAGAATGGGTTATAAGTTGTTTAAAAAATGGTATCAAATTTGTGTCGTATGATGGTATAGTTGGTTGACTAAGTATGTTTGGTATTGAAGGTTATGGTATATAGCTTCTTTAATAGCTTAAATTATAGGTATGTTATCATATGATGGAACATTAGATGAAATGACATGTGTGAGGGCTTGTTCCCCAAGTGTAGAAATGTTATGATCAAAAGGTAGCTCAACACCAATTTATGCAAGTCTAAGAAAGTGTGTGTTGGAATTTGAAGCAATGAGGGCATCAAGTGCTCTAGATAAGGAGGGATCTTGTTGCATTTCTAAAAAAAGTTATTCAATCATTTCCTTAGATTCCACAAATATATTTGTGTTGTCTTCTATGGTGATTAGGGGATATTGAGGTTATTGTTGTGGTTGTGATGTTTAGTTTTGATAAGGATCAAATCAATGACTAGGTATTCCAAACTCCCGTTCAGTAACCCCATGAGTGTGGTGACGTTTGAACTACTAGGATTAGACTCCATTAGTTTCTTGTGTCATGACCTTGTAATAAGCATACAATTTTGATGGCCTTATGAAATATGGATGTAAGTGAAGGTTGGTGATGTGATATGAATGTGTGTTGTTTCAAGATAAAATATGAGAGATAGATTAGATAGATTTAGAAAAAAAGTGATGTTGATGTTGTTTGATTGATGGAGGATATGAAAACCTCTAAAAGTCAAAGTTAACCTAGATCTATGTTTTGTTTTTTTAGACTACAGGAATCAGGTAGCACGACCCCCTATAAACTGCAGTGCGCCTAGTTAATTTTTTAACATCATCGATGACACTGGCACGACACGCCCTCCAGTACCATGAGAGTGGGGGAGACTAGACCTCGTGACCAACCTACTACAACAGGAAAGGTTTAGCCAATTGAGCTAGGGCCCCCACCCAACCTAGATCTATGTTTTGATAAGTGTTAATAATGGTTTTTTCTTGTACTAGATTGATGAATCCAAGTAAAAGGATGGTGATGAGTTCAAACTTAGAAGTAGACAAGAGCACAAAGCTAATTCACTCACAAATATTGATGCTAATCCAACTATATACTTGAAAAGGCTAACTTCCAAGCAAAAAGCTAAACTAGAAGATACCATGGGAGATCTAGATAAGATTATAACTAATACTAGTTGTTGTTGGATTGATGTTTTTTGTCGATGATGATGTTGTTTGTCCAAATCTAAGGTAGGTAACCCCAAAATTCCAAGATGAAATTGTATGAAATGGATGTGAAAATTTGGTTTGTTGTTTGTATGATGGATCTTGGTTGCAGGTTTGTTGTACTATAGGTCTCAAACCCTAGGTCTACATGCTCAAGAATTATGGAAACTAAAATTTAGAGTATTATGGATTTTTTTTTGACAATCAAAAGTGTTGATCTATGTTTCAAAGGCATCACTATGGGTCTCAAATGCGTTAAAGCATTTATCAAATGCATCAAACTAAGATCATATGTGTCAACATAGGTTTCAAAGGTGTCACTATTTTTTCAAAGGCATCAAGTTGTGTTTTCAAAGGCATCACTGTAGGTTTCAAAGGTGTAAAAGTACTATTAGATGCATCATTATGTGAAAAAAGTAAGTTTTAGACTGACAAAACTAGTTTAAATCAAATATGTCAAAGTATAGTCAAAAGTGTCAATCTATAGATCAAATGCATAATTTTCCGTATAAAATGCATCAAAGGATAATTAGATGCACTAAAAAAAATCAGATGCATCACTATAACAATAGATGCATCACAATAATAGTCAAATACACAATTTTAAGACTATAATTAAAAATTTGAAGGTGTGGACCGATTTTGATTGATTTGTAAGACTAATTTTGACTTTTTTTGATTGGAAAGAGATAATAAATAACACAAAATAGTAGAAAAAAGAGTCTAAGGTATGGTATGATTGGTATTCATGATAAAAACATGTCAAGAAGTACAACCTAGCTAGTATTAAAGGTGTGTCACACTAGTGTGGGCCCAATCCAAAATACCGTAGGATTGTGCTAATGCACACTCCACTCTCGAGAGTGAATAAATAGGTCTCTAGTGGAACAAGGGTTCACCTTCCTCCTTCCCTTGTAGGTTTTTACACCTCCAAAGAAATTATCTCTTTAGTAGGGTACACGTTGAGTAACTTCAGGCATGATATTGTACCTTGTACCACACTAGATTAATGATCATCGATCTTAGGTATCTAAATAACAATGCTTCATAGTGGTTTTGAGAAAAATGATCTCATCTAAAATTTCTCAAGATGAGGGGGTCTCCCCTCTTCTCCTCACCAAACAAGTTTTGATGGACTGAGGGTCTTGTAGCTTGGCTTGAATGACGTTGGCCATACCTAGAGGTACAAATTTTGTTCTCCCCCCTTTATATACCCCATTGATAAACATGGTTGATGGGGTGATGAAATGCCTAAGTAGGCCTCCTATTATAAATAAAAAAGAAGATACTAGCATTTTTTATTCTCAAGCTCACATGAAGTGTAGGAGAAGAGCATACTTTGGTAGTACTCATTGGGTGTGCATAATATGTGCAAAATAAGTGTTTTTGATCTCCAAGATCGCATGAAATTAAAAGAGAGAGAATACACACTAGAATCTTACCAAACATGACATAGAATTCATTATTATAGCCCAAATGAAGTGTGAACTAATATAGAAATCAAAGCAATTGAAATTTTTTCCCTGCATAAAATTCGTTAGTAGTCTATTTTTACCAGTCTTCTCCCAATATTTTTTAATGCTACAAAGATATGTTAGTTCAAAAATTGAGCAAACATTAGGGTTAGAAAAATCCAATTAACTAAATCAAATGTGTCGTTGTAAATATCAAAGGCATTACTATGAATTTTAGATGTGTTGTTTTACTTTCGAATGTGTTGATTTACTTATCAAAAGTGTCATTGTGGGTATCAAATATGTCACTATAAGTTTCAAATAATTGTTGTGGCATCGAGAGTGTTGATCGAGAATTAAAAGCATCACTATAAGTTTTAAATATGTTGATGTGCAAAAAATTCAACCTGCAAAATAGAAACCCCAGAGAATCAAATGCATTGATCTAGCCTCAAAATCATCATTGTGGGTTGTGAAGGCATTGTTGTGCTATCAAAAGTATCGATCTACATGTCAAATGCGTTAATATGGGTTGAAATGTGTCACTATAACATGCAACCTAAAAATCTCCAAGAAACTCAATTAAATGTTAAATCAAAGAAGTGGGTACCACTGGGCATGCTAGAATATGAATAGTAATATGTCGAGCAATCGATGAATTCAATGCAATAGGAAATCATTTTAAAAACCTAATCCAATTATAAAATAGACCTACTAACAATGAAACATGGGTAATATCCAAATGAAAGTAATTAAATAAGAATGTAAATCAAATCAATCAACCTACTTTACCTCCATGAAAAGTGCCTAACCTTACTCCATTGTTGAAGTATACAAATTATAATTTTTTAGTATGATATGTGGATTGCTCATAAAACTATCATAACCCTATTAAGAAAAAGTGAGATGAAAATGAGTATAGTTTGGCTGCAAATTTGAGGAGTGATTGAATGATCAAAAAATGGTTGATTTATAGATTTTCAGGATATACGATCAACGGTGTGAGATGTGAGATGAGATCGATGGATGAGGATTGATGAGAGATTAGGATGATCATGCATGAGTCTACACGGACATGTAATGACCCTAAATTCTTAATAACTATTAATTAATAATTTATTTAAATAATTTAAATGCAAAATAAATACATGGCATTTTAAATAGATTATAAAACTATTTTTAGATTTTCATAACGATTAAATTGTACCAAGACTTATTCTTGAGTAGGAAAATTATGATATATTTAAAAATTAATAAGAATAATACTCTTTCAAAAATTCAAATATGAAAATGATATTATTAACTAATTCATGATATGCTAAGATTGGAAAAAAAGATAGTTTGAGGCAAAAATTTAAATTGTGGTAACTAAGAGAGATGACTCATAATGGAGTTGCCTCCCTATGTTAGAGAGGCGGCTACACTATGAGCCACCCCTTAATATTGGTGGACAATAGATTCCCAAACCATACACCACCCTAAACTTACTAAAAACATCCCAAAAACAAGGATTGGGGCGCCAAGTTTTAAAGAGATATAAAAATCAGCTTACCATTTTTTTCAATGCATGGTTTTGGGAAGTTATTCTCTTGTTTTCAAAAGATAATAAAGTGCATATTTTATACAATAGCAAAAAATAGATTTTTTGATACGCCTCCATGCTTTCTTTCATGGGTTTGAGATAAAATATGCAAGTGTAAATTTAACACAACAAAAGATATATTTTCTTGGGGTACCACATGCTTTCTTTCATGGAGTTTTGAGTTATTCTTTTTGTAGACTTTATCATGACTAGTTAGTATTTTGGTACACCATTAGAGGGCTGCCATATTTTTTTTTTATGGCAGCTAAATGCCCATTTTGAGGCACCAATATCTTGATAGTTTTCATAGCCATTTTGCGAGAAATCCAAGGGAGGTCAATTCATGTTTGCATGCAAATAATTCAAGACAAAATACTAGTATTTTTATGCAACATATTTTTTAGTTTGATCTTGATTTGTATCGTTTCTTCCAAGTCGACATGGTTGTAGCAAGTCAAGGGTTGAGTTCCAGAATCTCATCATTTCTAGCATGCAAGTAAGTTTTGATTTACAGTGTTGATTGATTTAAATTTAAAATCAGATTTAAAACCTTTTGTTTATTTGAATATGCAACTGAAATATATATATATATATATATATATATCAGTGGGAATAAGAGAGATAATTAAAAGAAAAGGGTTATTAGTAAATCTCGTAAATAGTTAAATATGCAATGATAGTAAAAATATGAGTTTTTCTAAAATAAAGAGAAATAGAAATAAGTACCATTTTCTATTTAAATTTCTTACAAAAAATAATGCAATGATTATTGAAACAACAAAAAAAAATGATTTCCAAACCACTTGAAAACACTATTTAGAAGTTGAAATTGTTCGTTAAACTGTCATTTCCATTTCATGTAAACCTAAAAGGAAACAACTAGTAGAAATTAAGTTATATCAAAAATAGAGTTGATTTAAAACAGTGAATAGAAAACAAGTATAAATTTGAAAGTTTACATGCATTCATTATTTTTATCATATAGAACGTATGCTCAAAATATTTTAAAACCATATATGTAAAAAATCACATACTCGAGACATACCTTCTTAATTAATTATATGTTTCAAAATGAATGGTAAAATTGCATTACATTATGTGTTTTCAATATTAAGTATGAAGCATTTCATTTTAAAGAGTGATGCATTATCATGGTCAAATTAAAAAGAGGCATTAAATAGTGTTTAAAATATGTCCTTTTGAGTCTTTTTGATGCAAGGATATAACTCATTAAAGTCGTTGCCATACTTACAAATTTGCATGATTATTTTATTTATTTACTAGTCAGTGAGATGAATATGAAAAAGGACATGAAGTATTCAGTTTTGCATTCACGAAATACATAAGTTGTATGTGATAAAGTACATATAGTCTTCAGTTTTTTTATTAATAAATAGAGGAGATATTATCTTTTAATTACTTTTTTAGAAGGAAAATAATGCAATACAATATGATAAATATTAAGGTTAATGTTATGGTAGAATCTTGATACAAGCTCATTCTAAAAGTAGATAGAAATGATTGATTTTATATGCATTATTCTTAGATTTGACATAGAGCTAGGGCAATGAGGAAAAGATAAGTATATGTTAAACAATACTTTCCATATATTGATCTTAAGAATATTGACGTCATTTTAGAATAGATTTCTCTCATGCATTATTGAAATGTAGAATTTCATGTATAGAAAGACATAGGATCTCTCTCTTCCTCTAGTCAATCTTGGGTAATATTTGCATAAGAATGTATACTCATATATAATAAGTATTAATACATATGCTAATATATATATATACATGAGATATACCTTATTAAATTAATATTTACATATTCTTATAAAACTGAAATCCCTATATTTCTGATATAAACTCCATGATTATTGAGGCTTGATTGTATTTATATTTGCATATGCTTGAATGCATGTAGATAAAATAGCCGTGTCGACAGTATATTCATTATGGTTAATATCATTAAGATATGTTAAGATTGTACCTTGTTAATTTATAAAAATATGTTGACCAAATGGCGTTAAAGATGAATTGTTAGGTTGATTTACATGATTGATATATGCATTTTAGAGTGTTCCTTATTGTGCTTGGAACTCATAAAATCATTAGATATAGATGTATCATGTTTCATTATTCTATTACTCCAGTCATATTTTCATAGCTAGTTTTCCTCATGTTGGGTCAAATATTCTTTTTTTATGAAGAATTTTGAGGAAGTGAATCACTTCGTGGTAGGCTGGAAATGCACTCCAACAATGTTCTCGCCCTTGATGTGGTCAGGAGAGCTAATTTTTAGAAGATTTTTTTTAGGAAGGTCCTTGTTTGATACATTGTATAATCTTGTCAACCATGTGGTCTATCATAAGTAATACATTCCTTTATGTTTTTCCATAATATTGGAATATGTACTCTAAATTTCTTGTCTTAATATAATTCCTTTCTCTATTTTAGAATTATTTGACTCGTGTCACCTTTATATGCTTGATTATGAGTAATATGTGTAAACTGTTTTTTTTTTAAAATTTATGGAGGATGCTACATTTGGTATCAGAGCTTAAGGTTTGACACTAGGGCCTTGAGTTCACCTTATGTAGTGCGATATTTGATCACATGAACCTCCTGAAAGTGCTTAGCGCATGATGCATAAGTAAGTTAGTAGATGTACCATGTGTAGACACTTAAAATTGTCTTGAATGGTATTACACACTTGAATCCAATTACTAACATCGTTTCATCCTAAAATTCATCTTCTTTTCGCCTATTTAATTAAATAAGCTTAGTTATTTAATTAAATGCATCATTTTCATCTATTAATCTAATTGAATGAATTAGGTTAATTCACCCCCTTTCACCTTCACCCTCATCCTGTTTAATTGAATTAATCAAATTATTTAATTTAAACCCCCTAATGTCTTCTCATTCAATTAAATAATCTTAATTATTTAATTAAATGTCATTTTGAACCCCTTTTCATTAAATAAGTTAATTATTTAATGGATATCCTCACATTCTTCATCTTTCAAATTAAAATTTAGTTTTAATTACTAAATTGATAATTTCCTCACCCATCCACTTGCATAGGGAATATTCCAAAGGAAAATTCTCCTATTTGGCTCCAAAAAAGGAATATTCTTTCCTAAAAAACTTTCAAAGTTGTTATAAAGTGTGTTTGTTTGAATCATTCTCAACCCTTGATGCTATCTTTGATCCATGTGATCTTTGATTCTCAAAGGTCGCCATTCCACATCAATGCAACACCACTCCCCCAATGGGAGAAGATTTGAAGTCTTAAAATAGGTTTTTATTATGATTTCGTGTTGATTTAATATTAGTTTAATGGATCCTTAGTTTATTGGATAATTTCAAAGATCTCATTGGGATCATGGCTTAGGGGATTAAATATAGTTAAAATTCATTTGGATTTGGTGTAACGCCCCGTCGTGCGAACCCCAAAGGACAACAAACACTAACCAATTAACACATTTTTTTGAAAGAAGAACATTACATATGATGAACATTAACAAACAATACATGTTAAGCAATTATACACCTACATCATCGACTACGTCCTCTAGGGTGCACGTGTCCGCATCACAAATCTTAAACCCATTCCATAATGACAATTGGCAAATCACAAGATTATGTTGTAAAACCATGATAGAGAATAAGTGAACAACAAGCGTACATCCAACATAATACATCAATGTAAAACATCCATGAATGAACATGTAAAATACTCAAGAGTATCCTTACATTATATTGCTCAACTCAGAGTATACATAAACATAACATTTACAATATGAGATTACATCACATTTATTACATCTCTTTCAAGGTTATAGAGGTACAACAATGTTTCCCATCACAAAGTGGGAATAGTACATCCATTACAAGAGTTTACAACTGAGTGAATGCAATCAAAGTGAACACTGGTGAAGCTCTAGATCAACTACATCGATACAACCTTCGCGCTTCACGAACACCGGCTGGGAACCCAATGGGGGCATAACATGTTCCACCTGACCATGTAGACCCAAAGGCCCACCCCCATGCTAGGAGATGACAAGGAAGACCCACGACCAAGAAACAGTCAAGCGGAAAGGCTATGAGACTCAACAAAAAACAAGAGTCACAAGAAACATATAAACAACAACTCTAAATGACTACTTCCAGAGGCTCACAAAGGCAAAAAATCATAAGGGGTACTATGGGAGAGTGTCATCGCATGGCCCTAGCATGGGTTATCCCGACTGCCTCTCAATAGGCACCAACCCTCGTCTATGGTTATCTTGGCTGCCTCTCATTAGGCGCTGGCCCCATAGGGTGACACATGCGGGACCACTAGCCCCTCATGAAGACGAGGTAGTGATCTTGCCAACCATGGCCTTCTCAACCCACCCTTAATTTGCAAAAGCACTAACGGCATGGGCGAGACATTTTACTCATCTTGATTAGTGTATACCTACCCAAACCCACTAGTTAATTTTTTATTAGATTATCACTTATTAAACAGACTCTTTCATGGGTTATCTAGGCTGCCCCTTTGTGTGCCGACCCCCATGAAGAGCCACTCTCCCTAGTAGCACCGAACAAACCTCACAACCTCGGGTGTCCCAAATCACAAAGGTACAAAAACCACAATGAACCAAGAACATATGTGAGGCATGAACCTTCTCGCTCATAGTCATGACCAAAGGAAAGAAAACCATAAAACAAAGTACACCCACAAGAGCTCAAAATAGGAATACGATCAATGGAAACACAAAGGTCTAATCATGGGAAAATTCAACACAAGACAAGTTTCCCATCACCTCTAGAAGCCTAACAACCTACCACCCATAACTAGCAAAAGGAAGTAGCTTAGACATTATGGGTTCCCAACATATCCAAAACATAACTATACATAAAATTAACTCAATAGAAAAATAAAAATAAGAGGAAAAGATGACCAACATGGAATCACTAACATGCATAAAGAATCAATTCCAAAGAGCATTCAAAATAAACAAATAGCTATATAGAACAATTATACATCCACTCACTTAAACAAGATCATAATCCAATCTCCCTTAAGAAATTTTAAAGAATATTTAAATAATCAATTATATTTAGTTACATTGTTCAATTCATCATTAAATTCTATCTCATAACTCCATCAGTTTAACATTAATAACTTCTTCTAATGACAGATCAATAGATCAATCAATCAACAATACTCTAACCTTTCTAACTAGAAATACAATAATTTTCAAATAAAGTATCCCATCTGATTATTTAATACAATTTCATTAACTAACAATAAATTTTTACTCTTCTTTTAAACTTATCAGATCTAAATATCTTTTCCAGAATTTATCCAAATACAAATTATCCAATAAACATATGTAAAAATATATATACATCCAAATATAAATATACAAAGATATACATATATTTAATCATATCAATATCCACATAAATTTCAATATAAAACTACCTGTTATTATTAACATAACACAATCTGGAATTAAACAGAGACTAAGATTTATATATAAATTTAAAATTAAACAGTCTACAAATTTACTAATGACATATTTAAATCATGAAAAATATATTATACATATAAATCAATTTAATTAAAACAAACTACAAAAATCTAATTACACATTTTATCGATAAATCCTTAATGATATTATTTAAATACTGAAGAAACTATGTAACTGTGATCTTTGATAATTAATCTATACATTTTTCTCAAACTAATTACTCAAGATAGTAATTTTCACAAATACACACACACATATATATATTTAAATTAACACCAATTTACGATTGACTAAAATATTTGTTTATACAAACTGATTTCCTTTTTAAAAATAAATAAATTAAACATAAATTACAAATATATTTTCACACACACACACACACACATATATATATTGATTTAATTTTTGACAAAGCTGATGTAAATAAAACATTATCATAAAATTAACTTGTTTTATCTATAAGAGCATAGTTTATTTTCACACACACACACACACACACACACACACATATATATATATTTATTTAAATTTGACAAAGCTGATGTAAATAAAACATTATCATAAAATTAAATTGCTGTTTTATCTATAACAACATAGTCTATTTTCACACACACACACACACACACACATATATATATTTATTTAAATTTTGACAAAGCTAATGTAAATAAAACATTATCATAAAATTAAATTGCTGTTTTATCTATAATAGTAGTCTATTTTCACACACATATATATATTTATTTAAATTTATTTAAATTTTGACAAAGTTGATGTAGATAAAACATTATCATAAAATTAACTTGCTGTTTTATCTATAACAACATAGACTATTTTCACACACACACACACACACACACATATATATTTATTTAAATTTATATATAATTATTAATAATTCTATTATTTCAGAAAACAAAAAACAATTATAAATAAATACAAAATTATATATATATATATTTAAATTAACACCAATTTACAATTGACTAAATTATTTGTTTATACAAACTAATTTCCTTTAATAAAAGCAAGAAAAACAATATAAACTTCTTCGTGCCATAAATCATAGCAAAAAGGTTGGGAAGAAAACAAGAGCTGCAAAGCAGCGAAGTTCCTGCCAGAAAGTTTTAGAATAGTTTTGTTTGTATTTATTGTGTTTGTTGTGTTTTAGGAACAATTGGTCATGATAAAGCAGTTGTCACCTAAATTTAGGAATTTGATCATTGATAGAGTCAAATTTTTTTCCATTACAAAATGACCCTTATAACAAAAGAATTTTGCTCACTTCAAAATTCTGAGATGTTTTGGTTGTGCTTTTAGGCCATGAAGAAAGCACAATTTACATGTTGCCAATATTATGTAAATATTAATGAGTTCAAAGATTTCCTTAACCATTCAACATATATGATAAAAAAATTATCTTTAAAAAAGCAAAGATCTTTAGAACTTTCATTGCACATAGAGTCATGTATAACCAACCTACTTAAATGTTATAGTTTTTTGCACAAATGAAAATGAAAGCATATAGTCCTAAGTCCTCTTATAGGTGCCTAATGTCTCCAAAAAATGACTTACGATAGAAAATGATCTTTTTATTCCATTATGTAATAGATAGCTCATTTATAAGCCTCATAAAACTTATAATGTGAAGTGTATTGAAAAATGCCTTGATCAAACATCAAAAACCTCAATTGAACCCATATGCCTATTTTGTTGATTGTAGAGTAATGGACAAAAGCATTGCAATAGTCATTGGACAAAGACCACAAGATAGAGGATTAATTGATGAAACTATTCTTGAATCCTCTTCATAGGAAACATGAATGACTAATTGGTATTCTCTTTTAGCACTAGGATCCTGCAAAAGTTGAAGCAATAGTTTTAATTTTCTATATATTAACCATCTTTTACTTACAAACATTTTTTGAAAAAGGAAGTTCGAAGGTGTCACACCTCTACTGCATTTAAGACAAGATCAATTGGTACTACACCAGGTTTTAGCCAATCACCACGAACCAAATTTGGCACACCTACTACGACAACACGAATATTTGCTTCATGAGTAAAATCTGTAGGAAATTCTTTCTGTTTTGAGTAGCTATGGTCTACATAATTTTTTTGTGGAAATATGGTTTAAAAATTTAAATTAATACTTAAGTCAGCAAATTTTTTTAGTATTTTAAATGGCCATATAAAATTTTAAATTATCCATTGTAGCTCAAATTTTGATGCTACTCTTTGGATTGCAAATGTTTTACCCTTAAAGAACCTATTCTTCATGTGAAATTTTTTACTCAATATTGTTGTGGACACATCAGATACTTCAACCATAATGATTCAAGGAATCGATGATTCAAATTAATTTATTCCTTTCAAGGTGACCACACAATGCTCATGCATTTCTAGGATAGTACAGTTATAAGCCTACTGTCTAGAATCACAATTTTGTACTTCAGACTCATCACGATGTGAACTGATATTTGTCTAGGGTATTAATTATTTAACTTAGCCATTGATGTGTATACCCTTAGCTTCCAAATCTGCTTGTCTCATTTGAATTTTTGTCGACATCACTATCTCTGGATAAGTCATAACCAAATTCTAAGGTCATCTCTAGATGGGCATGCTCTCTTCCCTAGGGCATGAGTGCACTAAATGTGTTACATATTGTAATGCCCCACCACACAACCCTAGAGGAAGTTGCAAACAACTACTTAAACAGGCTAATTTTTTTTTTTAAAGTATAATTAATAAGCACGTTCTCGAACTAATGCCAACAACCTCTAAGGTTATGAGATAGAGGTTATATAGAACCTCAACAAAAAAATCATGAAGTAAACCATGTCAATTAATTAATTAATAATTTAAGATTCTATATCGGACATGATTTGAGATTGGGTTTGGCTCTGCTTTTTTTGACACTTATTTTTTTGGCAAGGATGTCTTTTGGCTCCGGCTGCGAAAAGTGGCGACTCTTGTGGACGGACGGCCATGTTCTCTCGGCGACGGCGCGAATTCAGGTGTGACCATTCCCTTTTCAATTAATGCTTGTTTTTCGATGGAGCCTTCTCTCTCTCCCCCCTGCCACTCGGCAGAAATCGTACCCCCCATCCTCCCCTCGAAAATGCCTAGGGTTTCAAAAAATGTAGACTTGAATAGCTTTGATACTCCCGCTAAACCTCGCCCCAAGTCATTCTCTGAGGCGGTTGCTAGCTCCGGTGTCACCATTGACGCGAGCGCAAGGTTTAACCTGACGAACGTCCATGGCGCCTGCGAAGCCGGTAAGATCCCTGGGGACGTTCCCCTGCCCTTCTCCATTTCGCCTAATCCAGAAATGCTTATGGAAATTGGAAAGGAAAAAAATAGGTTAAGGAACTCGGCTATATTTTTCCTGCTGTTGAAATTGATAAATGCCCTCCTAGGAAATTCTTAGATGACTGGTTTCATAATTACTGGAACTTGAAGCTTGGTCTACATATTTCATTTTGTAGACAAATCCAGAAGGGCTTGTATGTGATTTTCTTTGCGAATCAAGAATCTCAAACCGAAGTGCTTAAAAAGCAATACTGGTCGGTCGGATCTACCTCCTTCTGTGCTATGGCTTGGACTCCTGAAGCCATTCTTGAAGAAGTTCTTGCCCTTTCTGCCCCGCGATGGATTCTTGTCAAAAAAATCCCGCCTTTTCTTTGGAGATTCATTCCCCAACTGATTGAACCACTCGGCAAGGTCATTAGAATGGATGACACTGTGCGATTGGTTCCTCACATGGATGCCAGGATACTTGTTTCATTGGTTCCTGGTAAAGAAATTTCGGCTACTATAGACATTAACATCTCAGAAGATATCTACTCCTGCCCTGTTGAAATTCTTGGAGGGTTGAATATTTGTTTCCTATGTAGAAGAGAAGGGCATCTGAGGAAAGACTGCCCCATTATTAAGAAAAAGCCTTTTCCGACTAAACCCGCACCTCTCCAAAACCACCCTGCTTCTGCTAACCCTACGTCAGAACCCTCTGTGAACAGATCCTCGTACTTTGCCGGTCATTCCAACCCCGCTCCCACCATGGCCTCCAGTGCCCCATCCTTCCCTGTTGTCCCTTCCCCATCGACACCGACGGTCGCTTTGTCCCTTCCAATTGAGCCTCAAAACATCGAATTCCAAACCATGTCCAAAACCTCCAATAAGCGCAGACGGAAAACCACTAAACAGGTTAACACCCCTGATGTTAGCTCTCAGTCCGTAGCCCCCCTTCCTTCCCCCACCATAGTCAACCCTATCATAACCACCTCCCAAGATAATAGTATCAACTCCCCTCCGAGTTGCTCGGGTAATAAGGTCGACTCAGGCAAGGTCTTCTGGGAGATAGGTGATGGCTGTCTTTTGGAAGTCATCCCGACCCTTAACCGCTCTTCAAATCCTGTCAATCTTCGCCCAAAGCAGGCAATGGATGTGGATATCCACTCCCCCAATGCCTCTGATAACGATGATGAGCTCAACGGAGATCTCCCCTCAACTAAACGACAGGGAAGACCTCTGGGTTCCAAAAATAAGAACCCCTCCAAGAAAAAACAAGGGAATACCCTTGCTGGTGCTAAAAACCCAATTTTGGGCTCAACAGACCAGTGCTCTCCCCCCCCACAGGTTTCCTCATGAACTGCATCTCTTGGAACATAAGGGGTCTTGAATCCCCAGACAAAAAGTTTGTTATTAAGCGTTTTTTGGATAAATCCATAGATTTCCTAATGTTACAAGAAATTAAAGCCACTGGAT
The DNA here is from genome assembly GCA_007115665.2 of Sequoiadendron giganteum. Taxonomy (NCBI): domain Eukaryota; kingdom Viridiplantae; phylum Streptophyta; class Pinopsida; order Cupressales; family Cupressaceae; genus Sequoiadendron; species Sequoiadendron giganteum. The sequence goes on from CM021101.1 coordinate 406,295,246, forward strand.
TCATTCTTGAATCCAACCTTAATTTCCTGTGGAAAGATGCTATTAAACTCCACACGAATCACCCTAGGGGAAGGGGAGGGGTTGCGCTGTTGGTTAACCCAAGATGGGAGAAGTATATCGCTGGTAATGGGCTCTCCCCTTGTAACAGAGTTGTTTGGATCACTATTAAGCACAATAACAATGCTTTTGGCATATGCTCTATCTATGCTTCAAATGACTTTAGGGAAAGAGTAAGACTCTGGGACTGGCTGGCTGCTCTTCCTAACATCCCTTGGATCATAGGAGGGGACTTCAATATGATTGAGTCTCAGGAAGATAATATTGGTGGTAATCGGTTTACTTGGAAAGAACCTGAAAAATTCCACTGGAATAGAATGAAAAATAAAATGAATCTTTTTGACCCTTTAGCCGGATGTAAGGATGTGAATCTTGGCATATGGCATACCTGGTGCAACTTTCAACAGCCCCTCTAGAATTTATTCTAGACTTGATAGATTCTATGCCAATAAAAAATTCTTCTCTGTTTTACCGGATACCCTTGGCAACTCTGTCCTCGTCACCCCCACTCCCCTCTCTGATCATCATCCCATCTCCATCCGCTTTAGAACTATCACCTCCCCTGTGCCCAACAAACTCCCCAACCCCAAGTTTTTTCTTAACACTAGTATTCTTAAGGATGAGGACGTTCTTGCTGCCATACATATCATTAGCCTCATGAATAAGAACAACTTCCCCTCCAACTCTCATACGAAGAGATGGAACATGAACACTCTCGCCTGGCAGAATCTGTTAAAAACCATAGGACAAAAAAGAGCCAAGGACTACAGATTTACCGAAAAAAAGCTCTCCTCCGACCTTCACAGAGCTAAAGCTATCATCCAAACCAACCCTTCTGATATTGATCTCATTTCTGACGTTATTAATACTAAGGAAGCCCTTAGACAACACCAGCAAGTTAAGACTAAAGGAGCCAGAATTAGATCCCGTGCTCACTGGCTCCTACATGGGGACAGGGGCTCAAATTTTTTTTTTAACCTCCTTAAGCACAAGCATTCCAATGAAAATATTGAAAGAATTCTTGTTGATAATCAAGAAATCTCTGACCTCGACAGCATCAAAGAGGCCTTCACAAACTTCTATAAGAACCTCTTTACCTCTGAAGACTCGGCTAAGGCTACCTCCCTTAGGAATAAATGCAGAAATCTTATCCCTAAAAGGATTTCCACCGTGGATGCCGACTTGCTATCTAAGGACATCTCCCTGGAGGAAATTGACTCTGCCATCAACTCCTTAAACAATGACAAGGCCCTTGGGCCCGATGGCCTTCCTGTGGAATTCTACAAAGCCAACTCTGACTGGATATGCAAGGACCTTTTGGATCTCTACTCGCAAGCCTTAGACAAGGGTACCTTGGGTAGCTCCATCAACAGGGGTATTATTAAGCTTATCCCCAAAGATGGTGACAAAGCTCTCATCAAAAATTGGAGACCCATCACCCTCCTTAATGTTTCCTATAAAATTTTTGCCAAGATCCTGGCTCGCAGACTGGAGACTATCCTACCTAAATTTGTTTGCTCCACCCAAACTGGCTTCATTAAAGGAAGATATATTCTGGAGAATCTTATCACTAGCTGGGAAGCCATGAATTGGGCCAACTCCTCTCAGCAAACTCTGCTATGTTTCTTCTAGACTTTGAAAAGGCCTATGACAGGGTTGAATGGAACTTTATCTACATGATGCTCGAGGCTTTCGAATTTCCTGGTACCTTCTATAAATCTATTAAGATGTTACTTCAAGACGCTTTTGCCCAGATTGATATCAATGGCTCCCTATTTGACTCCTTCCCCCTGGGCAGATCCATCAGACAAGGTTTCCATTTGGCCCCTGCCCTCTTTGTTATTGCCTTTGATGCCCTCTATTACATTCTCAGAGACAACTCTATCTCCCCTACGGTCAAAGGCATTTCTCTCCCAAACAATGAAGAGCTCATAAACTGTCAATTTGCTGATAATACTGCCATATTCTTTGAAGCCACGACTCATAACTTCAGAGCCCTTCAAAACAAGCTCAGTCTCTTTTGCTCTATCTCTAGAGCGCGTATTTCTCACCCCAAGTCTATATGTTTGGGATGGATGGAACACCCCCCTGACTGGTTTAAAAACTATGACTTTCAATGGGGAGGGCCGCAGAAAATTGTGAGATATCTTGGCATTCCTTTCTCTGTTAATCCCTCCCTTAAGGATATGTGGTCTTGGATTAAAGAGAAAATCACCAAAAAGTTGGACAAGTGGCACAATAGATCCCTATCCTTGGTTGGCAGAATTCAAGTCTACCAAAAAATTCTTTCCTCCTACAATATCTACTATTCCTCGGCTTGGATGTTTAGTAACTACCAAATCCTTGAAATTCAAAAAACTATACGGAAGTTTCTCTGGTCGGATGGTAAAGGTAATAGAAAAATGCATGCTGTTAAATGGGAGTGGTGTCATAATGATAAACACTTGGGGGGCTTGGGATTGAAGGACCTTAAAATCCAAGGCATTGCCCTTGCCGCCAAATGGATTTTTCACTCTATGGATGGTGATGACCCTTGGAAGGTTCTTATTAGAAGCAATATTGAAAGAGGATTCCCCAAAAATGCTAAACACTGGAAAAATCTGCCCTTCAATGATCTGATCATCAGAGACTTTCCTATCACTGTTCAGGGATCTACTGTGTTTAGGTCCATATGGAAATCTTGGACTCATGTTAGGAGCTTTATCACTAACAAGGACTTCCATGATGATTGTCATCTTTATGGTGAAAGATCCATCTGGTGGAATCTTCAGCTGGCTGGCAAGCCTCTCGCCCTCTCCCAGGGCTGCTCCGCTAGACACTAGAATAATAAAGGCATCTCTCAATTAGCCGACATCTTTGAGAAAGATAGGTTAATTGGCTAGGATATTCTTAGAAGGAATTTTGATATTCTGACATCCCAGAAGAAAACCTATAACATGATTATAAAAGCTACCAAGGACTTACCTACTACTTGTCATCTGGACTCTCATAGATTCTTAAAATGCAAATGGCCTGATGGGACCATTATATCCAAAATCAAAGCCAAAAACATTTACAAGATTCTGGGATATAATGATGCCATCATTGACCATGTCAATACTGTTTGGTACACCACCTTGGACAACTGCTCTTGGAAGAACTACTTTAATATTCTTTGGAAAGGCTCTATAGAGCCCAAAGTTAAATGTTTCAAATGGCTGTCGATTCTTGACAGACTCCCTATTAGAAAAGATAACTCTGCGACTGAGTACTGTAACCTTTGTAGAATGCCTGAAACAGGAAGGCACATTCTCTTTGACTGTATTTTTGCTAAGGAAATCTAGAATATGTTTGCTATCAATTATCCTATGCTTATTACTACTTTTGAGATCATCACTGGTCATATTGATGGGCTGAATAAAGATACTAATCTATTTTGGAACATTCTTTCTTCTAATATCCTCTGGCAGGTTTGGAAATGCAGGAATGAAGAAAGGTTTCAGAACACCCCCAGGATTCTTACTGAGTCTTTTCGTAAACTCACTTACTTTAAAATCTTCCTGCAGGTTCATACTACCATGATGATGGATAGGAAGAAGCTGAAAAGGTTCCTGAAGACGGGGCATGCCACCTTCTTCATCTATGAGATGAAGAATGGTTATGAATGGAGAAGGAATGTGGACAATCTTCAGGTTTTCGAGAGGACTTGCAAGCTATTTATCAAGGAGCTTAAAAACCAAAAGAACGTCAAACAGGAGCATTTCCGAATGCTTGAGCAGATCCAGCAAAATAAAAAAATGGTGTGGATGGAGGGATCTATGGGGTGGACTGCCTGGATGGACACTCATGATGATATCCTACTTTAGGCTGTTGTGTTGCTTTTGGTCTTCTTTTTTGTCTTGATTGGCAACTCTGTTCTCTGGTTAACTCTCCCTCTGTGAGTTTTGGCCTCGTGCCTCTGTAATTACTCGTTGCTTTTGTCTCCTTTTCTTATCGTGAGGCTTAGCCTCATGCCTCTATAAAAAATCGTTGTATCTGACACTATTTTTTTGACCGCCTTATCTTTAATATAAAAATTAATAATTTAAACACATACATTCCAATAAGATAACATACATCAAAGCAAGAGATAACTTTCCATTCAATTAATCCATAATTAAATATTACAATTACATCTCTCATTCCCTGAATGAGGCAAGTCCACTAAATAAGGTTACAATTACAACTTTCCACCTTGATAACAAATGAGGGGTAATAAATCACAAGAACAACTGAAATGAAATAAAGCATGAACTGGAATTGAATCCAATGGGCTCTCCAACTGGAAATTTCGTCCACACGAACATGAAGAAAGAACCCAATGGATTTAGGTGCATGCCACCCAACCAAGTGGAACCTAAGGGCCCACCCCCCGTGCTAGGAGATAGTAACAAGGAATCCTAGCCAAGACCATCTACCTCTAGACACAGGCTAAAACATAATTGAACCAATTGAAACAACCAATCACATGTACCTCACAAGTACATCCCAAGGTACAACTCAAGTACAACTCAAATACCATGCAAGTATAACACAAGTACAACTCAAATACCATGCAAGTACAACACAACTACAACTCAACATGGTCACATTGCTTCCAAAAATAAAGCAGAACAAGTATGTTACGAGAACCATACACACAGAATCAAATACCAACCATGGTCACATCAGGTATGTTACAGAAACCATACCCACAATAAACAAGTACCAACTATGGTCACACAAAGTGCCATCACACAACACATCATGAGTTACCCACTGCGGATCGTCAAGATGGTGGCCTCAAACCGATCCTTGGTCCTCATACCTACTAAAGCAAAATCAAAAACCAATTGTTGTCCTAGACAGAGTGTCATCGCACAGCTCATCGTGAGTTACCCACTGCAGATCATCAGGATGGTGGCCCCAAACCGATCATCGGACCTCATACTTATTAATGCGGAGTCAAATACCTTTTGTACAGACAAGATAGATGACCTTGCCATCCCATGGCCTTCTCACTCATCCCAAGTCTAAACAAGCCCTTGCGTCTATGAGTGAGGCCAACTTAACTTGATTAGTGAGAAGTTAGTCCTAATCTTCTAAGTATTGTTTTAGTTATCACTTGATTAAACCACTTTCGAAGGTTACCCAATCTTACCTCTTCTGGGCTCTGGCCCCTACAGAAGCCACTCTTCTACTTGACAACACACATACCAAACAATCACCAAGGGTACAAAGTGCAACAAACAAGATACCGTGACCTCTCCTTTCACAGGAGGTGACACAAACTGAAACACACTCCAACACTGGAGGCAACAAACCACATAACAAGGTCACTCCATACAAGGAGACACAGATCCCATAATCCACTCCTAAACCAAGGAGGTACAAACATCCCCGTTCGTGGAAACTGGGTTAAACACTGATTCGACCATGCACTACCCAAGGAACTAACAATAAGTTGCCAAACACAAAACGACAACCCACATAAAGTAAGATCCCTATCCAGAAGACTTACAATAAAACACTCCTTTAACCCATTTCCCAAACAAGAGCACGAAGGGAATATTCATTGAAGGCGCATGAAATAAACTACCTTTGGATATTCTAAATCCATTTTCCACATAATCATTCAATAATTTATTGCATTAAATATACTGAATTAAAATACGTCTTTTCTAGACAAGTGAGGAATTAAAACTCAATGTTTAATTGCCTACTTGCATAATAATAAATAACCAGTTGTTTCTACAATTCCAAATACATTAATTAAAAATAACTATTGCTTCTTCCTTTCCATATAACCAATTTAAAATATTTAACATGACTTACATTCATATTATTTACAACCAAAACTATGTCACTTAAAAACAATATTTCAAAATAAATGATGATCTAATTAAAATTATCATGTTTTCCATTTTCGTAATTTAACTTGAATCATGCCCTCAATTAAATTATTATTTTAAAATAAACCAATTATGTCCACTATAGCATAAGATTTCAAAATTCCTCAATTCCATAAAAAGAACATGTTATTAATCAAATACCTCATAACACCATTTAAATCACCATTATAATTTATAAACATATCTATTTTAATTTACTAAAACAAATATAAATAATATTATATTATTATATAATTTAATACTAAATATTAATACATATTATATTATTATAATATATATTAATATATTCATATTATAAATATAATAATATAATATTAATATATTAATATATTGATATTCTAATATAAAATTTGTTTTATTTCCAAAAGAGAAACTCCTAGACCCACCTCGGGCCGCATGCTTGTTGAGAGGGGTGGCCACACAAATCTTGAGGTAGCCGGATTAGGGTTATGGCTGGGCGGGAGTTTTCTCCAATCACGGTTTCCTTGGCCGCGGATTTGTTCACAGCGGGCGGCGGTGCTTACACCGGTGGCGACATATTTACAAGGGCGATAAAGGTTTTGGCTGTGGCGCCACAGGAGGTGGCACCACTGGAAGGAGGGAGGGAGGCAGAAGGCGGCTACCACTGGTGGCCGACTGTGTAAACATAGTCGACCCCACAGTGGTGGGCGGAACCCACCACTGTGGTGGTGGTTGTGTTTACACAGCCGTCCCACCATAGTGGGCGATCGAGGGAGCCTGCGCTGGGCGCGGCTCTCTCTCCACGTGCCTCCCATGGGGCGCAGTGGGGAGGTGAGCCCCCAGTGCCTCCCCACGAAATTTTATTTATTTATTTATTTTATTTTATTTTATTTTAAAAAACTGCGGATTTTACAAAATCCAAAAACCAATTTCTTTTATTTTTATATTTTATATTTTATTTTTATTTTATAACAAACCCAATTTCAATCATAAGAAATATATATATATATATATATATATATATATATATATATATAAAACGATATATATATATTTTATATTCACAAAGAATTAACAAATTAATTGAGGAAATAATATTAAGACTTATAACTTTCAGTCAAGAACACCATTGATTTTCTTGAAGAAATATTTTTCCAAAGAAAGGATTTTTGCAAACAAACTCAGATTTCAACATGGGTTTTCTATTTGCAACCAACAACCAAAATTTAAATGATTTCCAACAACATATTCAAACTATATAACTTTTCAAAATGAAACTATTAATTGAATGAACCTGATTTCTTGATTTTGAGGGGATCCAGAAATGGTGCTCAGCTCCCAACCTCATCTCCACAGATTTCCATAGCCTCAATCCAAAACCCACAAAAAAATGCAACAGTTCTTCCTCTCCTCCATTTTAATTTTCCAAAAATTTCATCCTCCAAAATTGTGAAGAGAAATTCAAACATAAGGATGAAACCCTAAAAATCCTACAACCACCTCCATAAATTCTCCAAAACAGAAAAATGCAAAATATCTCAATTTCTTCCATTTCTCAATTCAAACTTTCAAATTTGACTTTTAAATCATTTTTCTAATTTTGAATTTCAACCAATATGCATAAATTTCCAAAATGAATAATTTAACTTATTTCAACCTTATAAATTTAATTAATTAATAAAATAGATTTAATCAACGATTCAATTATTTATTAATTAAATTAAATTAATAATAAAATAAATTACATTTCAACATAATTCCCAGATCAAATTAATCAACAACTAAAATGCATTAAGCCATTTAATTACCCTTTTTTCTAACTTGAAATTAAATAATGAAGAGAGGGAACAATATTCAAAGCAACACAACCTGACAAACCCTAGACGACATACTAGGACTAGGGTGACGACTTGGCACAGAAACCTAGCTACTATCTCCCAATTGAATGTCGTTGGGCATTGAACATGCTCCAACCTATGAAACTAGGTGGAGTTGATGTCATGTACCTGTCAACCTGTAAATCAAGTAAACAACAACATATAATATCAACAACATAAAATACACATTGTGAAGAGGGAATCACGGGATCGTAGGGCGCTTGCAAGTGAGTAATGCAATACTGTCCCCTTCACCAATACAGTGCAACTTACTGACAAATCTAACATATTAATATAATTCAAAGGATAACCATCATTAATTCGAATATCCATAATGCTAATCCAAAACATAGAATAAAGATAACATCTGAATACAGTATCATCACATCACAATATATCACCAAAACACGATAAAGATAGAGATCAAACAGTAACCGAGTACCATAATCAAGGTACTAACAAAAAGCACATAAACAAGGCATCTGAATAACCAGAAACACATCAAAGCAACATACCCACACAAGGACACACTGTCCAACCAAAAGGAAAAACGGAGGGGTATTACACATATCCATCAACATTTTATTTGGATGATCAAACAAACTTCAGGAAATCATAGACATAAAGAGAAAGATTAAATAAAAGCTAAATGAGATGCACTCTTGACAATCTTTGTTTGGGATTTTCACTATTATTTGGTTCTATGTTATATTCTTTTCAAAATTGGAAGTTTTTTTTTATGATCAATTGGAATAGACTTTGCGAGAAAAGCATAAATATATTGTCTTATGTAAGAATCCCACGGACAAAAATAATAATTTGCTTATAAATCACAAGAGATAACTCTTTGGAGTCAAACACAAATCTCCATATTTTACACACAAATCCAATAATTATTGCCAATGAATCAGAACAATATTATCAATCTTAGTTCAATGATATATGTCAATATCATATTCAAAATTAACAATAAATTCCAGATACTCCACACTGGGCATTGAAATAAATTGAAAAGTTTTCTTTATTTACATCTCCTGCAGAAACTCATCTATCTTGTAAGTCAGGTAACATCTGCAAACTGTATGTACTGGCTTGTGCTGCTAGAATTGACAGTAATGTAAATTTTTGTAACATACTGGCTAGTATAAGTTCTGTACTAAGGGCCTTTGCCATTTTGATGGAAAAAATACATGATAATGGGTCTCTTTAACTTAATACCCTACTTGGTTAAGAAGACCCTATGGGGGATGATTAATCAAATTGAAAAAGAATACAATTCATTATGCAATTAGTACTCCCCTGGTTGAGGTTCACAACAGGTATATGCAGCATAGAAGTTGCCAAGTCAACTTATCAAAGGCTTTGGACATATCCAATTTGATAATCATTCTAGAATGACAGTCAAATTTTGAGAGATTGAATGGTTCTCCACGTTTAGATGGATTTTCAAGGTGTAATTTACTCTGAAGCATTCTCATGAGATCAAACACAATGATAAAAAATATGAACAATATATAAGGTATATAGAAATAAATGTTGTGTGGGCTTCAACAAGGGGCCTTTTAAACAAAATTGGCATCTAGCATGGTAATGAATTAAAAATTAACCAATATTATTATACCCTTATTGTCCCCTACCCTTTATTGAACCCTAATTTAAGCCTAACCCTACCACTTACCATAGCCCTAACCTTAGCTCCAAGTTTTATTTTGGATTAATAATTTTAATCCTAACTTAACATTAACACTATCCCTAATTAAATAATAATCATAATCCTAATTAAATCCTAATTGAACATTATTTGAACTTTAATCTAAATGAACCCTAACCCTAACCCTAATTGAACCATAAACCTAACTCTAAATAAACCTTAATTGTAAACTTAACTAAAATAAGCCTAATTGAACCCTAATTGTAACTTGAACTTAATCCTAATCATAACACTAATTGAATGCTAACCCTAACCCTAATTGAACCCTAATTCCAACTATAAGCCTAATTGAACTCAAACACTGACTCTAATTGAACCTTGTTGTTGGGGTTAAATTAGGGTTCAATTAACATTCTAGTTAAACCCCAATTGTAAGATTAACCAAAATAAGCGTAACTAAACCCTAACTATAACTTGAACTTGAACCTAATCATAACACTGATTGAATGTTATCCCTAACCAGGTAACTGAACCTTAATTCCAACCATAAACCTACTTAAACCCTAACCCTAACTCTCATTGAACTTTATTGTTACGGTTCAATTAGGGTTTAATTAGCATTCTAGGATGGAGATTAAGGTTAGGTTAGGGTTAGAGTTGTGAATATCTTAATATTAGCTTATAAATTTGACCCTAACTATAATCATAATTGAATCCTAACCCTAACCCTAATTCTAACCCTAACACTAACCATAATTAAATTCTCACTCTAACCCTAACCGTAATTAAATCCTATTGTTATGGTTGAATTAGGGTTAGGTTTAGGGTTCAATTAGAGTTCTAGTATAAATCTTGGGGTTAAGGTTATTTATTTCTTGATATTGATTTATAAATTTGACATTAATGATAAATATATTAAACAAAAAAATTTAGTATATATTTTTATTTGTATGTGAAATTATGTACTATAGGGTTATAATTATTAATATCTTAACATTAGTTTATAAATTCAACATTAATGAAAAATATTACAAACAAAAATAAGTATTTTAACGTAAAATTTTATTTGTATGTGAAATGAAGTATTATTGGACTTAGAACTATTAATCAATAATTAATCAAATCACAACAATATTTGTAAACCTTAGAATTAATTATAAAATTTATAAAGTATTTATTATCTAGTTTTGAAAATAATCATTTAAATTATAGTAATTATCTACTACAAATAAATTAAACAAAAAATAAAATTTATTTTCAAAATAATTCAATAATTATTAATTATAATTTTAAAATAAATTTTTTCTTTGCATCCAAATTATTTTATTTTCTAAAATTACATTAAATTCTAACTTAAAAAAATAAAAAATAATTTTGCATGCCTACTTTTGTATTTTTGAGTTCAATCAGATATATTGTTCTTTAAATTCGAATAACCAATCATTTTGTAAATTAATAATATTACAAAAATAAATATTTAAATTTATAATTCTATTTCTATCTGAAATGAAGTATTATTAAGGTAAGAATTATTAATCATATAAAAAAAATTTAACAAAATATTTTTAAAGCTTAGAATAATTTCTAAAATTAAACTAAATTTTAATTTTAAAATTTTATAAAGTATTTATTATGTATTTTTAAAAGTAATCAATTAAATTATATTAATTATTCAATACAAATAAATTAAATAAAACTACATCCTATCTAATGTATATGTCTGATACATCTTAAAAGGTCTGATTTGGTGTATGGAGGGATTATTTGCAATGCATACAATGTAAAAGGTGAAGTGGTATATCTATAATGGTTGATCATTCTACTATATTTAATATAATTAAATATAACTAAATATTATTTTCAAAATAATTCAACAATAATTAATTATAATTTGAGAATAAATTAAGAAATAAAAAATATATAAAAGCAACCTTTTTTATTTCTTTGCATCCAAGTGATTTCATTTTCTAAAATCATATTAAATTCTAACTTAAAAAAATCACAAAATATTTTACATGCTTATTTTTATATTTTTGAGTTGAATTGCATTGTTCTTAATTTGAATAATCAATCATAAAGCAAATAAATAATCAAATCAACACAATATTTGAAAAATTTAAATTTTATTTTAAAATTAAACTAAATTCTATTTTCAAAAATTCATAGAATATTTATTATTTAATTATTAAATTCATAGTTAATTAAATTATAATGATTATGTAATATAAATGAATTAAATATTAAATAGAAGTACATGTTTCTTTTTAAATAATTCAACAATCAAAGACTAAAATTTAAATTTAAAAGTATTCTTTATATTGTATTTTAAATTAAATTAAATTCTAATTTTAAAAATATAAAATATTTGAAGTTGATAAGTTTTAAATTTATTAATTATGGTGATATCCAAAAACTAAAAAGATTCAAAATAACCAAATAGATTAATTACAAGTGACAACACACAAAATTCTACACTGGTTCAATACTAACCATGAAAGTTGCATGAAATTTTATTTGAACATCTATAATTTTTTTGGCTTATATCTAATTATTTTTTTAAATGTTTAAGTTGTATACTTTATAGGTAATCGAAAAATAATAGTTTAGATTGTATATTTTGTTAATAATTTAATGATATTTGTATTGTGAGATTAAAATAATAATTTAAAAGTAAATGTTCAAAATGGTCATTTATTCAATTTTTTATATTTTATCTATATATAGCAAAAGAAACTTATAAATATCAATATTAGAGTAAAAAATAAATTAACAATTAAAAGAAAGTGTTAAAAGATTGTATATTTTATGAATATTTTAATAATTATTATCTTGAAAATTTTAAAATTAATTTCAAAAAAACCTCCATTAAAAATATTGTACTTTATTGAATGGTGGTCATATAAACAAGTAAATAAATGAATCGAATTCAAAATATAACAAGTATACAAATTTTAAAGAGTTCAAAAAAATTCTTTAAAATTGCTAAATATTGTTTTGATTATGGTTTTTGTGGCAAAAAAACCTTGAAAAGTTGCGATAAAAAGTTTATGCTTCCTGAAAATCTGCCCTTATCGCTCAAAGTTTTGTAGCCAATAAAATTGAGGAAAATTAATTTTTGAAATTTGAAAAGTTAAGAACAGACTTATTAATCACTAGTTAAAGCACATGTGATGCCTATAGTTTCCTTGGCAAGAACTAATAATAGAAAACATCCCAATTGGCGGACAAGGAAATGGTTGTGCAAAGTAATTCACTCCATGCCAAGACATCAGTAAAAACTATTGAAATAAATTACATTCAACTAAGAATTGAAGGCCAACCTGGATTTTACAATTGGAGATGGAAATAATATGCCAAAACATTCTTTCTATTTCATTTTCCCCTTTCGAGTGTGCATGCACATACACTCGTTACACATTTATTTAATTTAGAAACCTAACTCTCTCGACAATTACGTGAAAAAACTAAGGATAATAGTTTTCACCTTAAATTATTAACATTAAATCACACTATTTAATTTTAATAAACCAAAGTTACTTTTATGTAACGCCCCGCCATGCAACCCTAGAGGAAGTTGCAATTAACTACTTAAACAGACTAATTTTTTTTTTGTTTAAGTACAATTAACATGCAAGTTCACTACCCAATGCCAACAACCTCTAAGGTTACGAGACAAAGATTATTTAGAACCTCAACAAAAAACATGAATCTAGACCATGTCATTTATTTACTTAAGAAATTAAACACATACATTCCAAATAAAATAAATTACATCAAAGCATAAGAGATAACTTTCAATTTCATTTATCCATAATTAATCAATACAATTACATCTCTCATTCCCCAAATGAGACAAGTCCAATAAATATGGTTACAATTACAACTTTCCACCTCGATAACAAATGAGGGGTAATAAATCACAAGATTAACTAAAAAGAATAAAGCATGAAATTAAACTAGATCCCATGAGCTCTCCAACTGGAAATCTCATCAACACGAACAAGAAGAAAGCCCAACGGAGTAAGGTGTATGCCACCCAACCAAGTGGGACCCAAAAGCCCACCCCCCGTGCTAGGAGATAGTAACAAGGAATCCTAACCAAGGCCATCTACCTCTAGACACATGATAACATGTAACTGAACCAAACTGACACAACCAATCACATGTACCACACAAGTACAACACAAGTACAACTCCAACATGGTCACATTGCTTCCAGATATAAAACAAATTAGGTATGTTAAGAGAACCATACACATAAAATCAAATACCAACTATTGTCCTAGACAAAGTGTCATCACACAACTCATCATGAGTTACCCACTGCGGATCTTCATAGGCTCCGACCCCCATTATGGGTTATCTTGGTGGTCTCAACCGATCCCCGACCCTCATACTTACTAATGCGGGATCAAATACCTATCATAAAGACTAGATAGATAACCTTGCCATTCTAGGCCTTCCCACTCACCCCAAGTCTAAACAAGCACTTGCAACTATGAGTAAGGCTAGAACTTATCATGATTAGTGTGAAGTACCACCTAACTTCTAAGTACATTGCTTTAGTTATCACTTGATTAACTACTTTCGAAGGTTACCCAATCTTACCTCTTACGGGCTCTGGCCCCTAACGGAAGCCACTCTTAATATTGACAACATACACACCATCCAATCACCAAGGGTACCAAAGTGCAAACAAACAAGATATCACAACCACCCCTTTTACAGGAGGCGACATAAGTCAACACCCTCTCCAAACATTGGAGGTAACAAAATAACAAAGCCACTCCTTACAAGGAGTCACATATCACATAATCTACTCCAAATCCAAGGAGGCACAAAACATCCCCGTTCGTGGAAACCGGGTAAATTACTGACAACGCACCATGCACTACCCAAGGGATTCAAAATAGGTTGACTACATGACATGACAACCCACATATTTAAAATGCCATCTGGAAGACTTATCATTCTCTATGACTCGATTTCCCCCAAACGATAACAAAAGGAATTACATTTAAACAAGCAATTTAATCAGAATTAAATCTACTTCGGATTTCTTAAATCCACTTCTTTTATTAACATTCAATGTTTTATTGCCTTAATAAAACTGAATTGAATAACGACTCTTTTGGACATAGAACCAGATAAATTATTCAACAACTTAAATGCATAAAGCCATTTAATTACCCTTTTCAACTTGCAATTAAATAATCAAAGAGAGTGAACAATATTAAAACAACATAACCCGACTAAAACCCGACGACACACTATGAATAGGGTGATGACTTGGCACGAAAAACCTAGCTACTATCTCCCAATCGAATGTCATTGGGCAATGGACACGCTCAAACCTGTGAAACTAGGTGGAGTCAATGTCCTATACTTGTCAACCTGCGAACAAAGAGTATATCCACATGCATATATATGTCATCATTAAAACACACCATGAAGAGGAAATCTTGAAATGGAAGGGCGCTCACAAGCGAGTGATGCGATACCGTCCCCTCCACCAATACAATGTAATTAACTGACAAATCTAACATAATAATATAATCCAAAGCATAAAACATCATTAATTCAAATATCCACTTATGCTAATTCAAAACATGTCATAATGATAACATTATAGTAAAATACCATCACATCAAAATATAACATTCACGTCACTTTACAGATAGCGATCAAATAGTAACTAAGTACCATAGTCAAGGTACTAACAGAAAATAAAGCATAACAAAATAGAACACTGTTCGCACAACAGAGCAAAACGGAGGGGTATTACATTTTATACATGTAATTCATTTAATTAATTTTTAAGATTTAAAGTTATCTCAAGATTTCTATTTAAAATATCCAATTTAATATATTTTATTTAATACTTCATTATCCATTATATTTAAATTTAAAAATAACATTTTTAATAAATGCATTAATATTCTATTACATTTCCTTTAATTATTTTTTGTTTAATAAAATAATAATAACTGATTCATTATAACATAACTAATTAGTTCAATAATTAATTAATGACATTCTTTTAATAATCCAATTTAATAATTAACAATGGATATCCACATAATATATTTTTCATAAGCATAATATATATTTAATTAATATTTTAAATTCCAATTTTATTTAGATTACCTTGTAATCAATTTTAATTTAATTAAACAAGATCATTTAAAAATATAAAGTTCACCTCATAATTCAATAACACGTTAAACGAAAAAATCAACATGACCTCACAAGTCACAAATAAACAACTTACTCACACGTCACGAAGGGCCAAAAAGGGAGGGGCACTACATTTGGTGTGTTTAATTCGTACTATGACTATGATCACACCGTGTAATAGAGTCTCTTAGATTTTGTCACACTTGATAGGAAAGGAATGATGTCCCTTGTTTTAGAATTCTTAAAAGAGAAATTAATTGCTCTCGGGTAATACCTTTAGCATATAGAATTATCATTAGAATGATTAATTTTGATAAATGTTTGAATTGGCAATATCCTGAATCCCCATGTGCATGACCCAAGTCCTTGAATATCTTAGAAGGCATTACTTGAGAAATTTTGTTAAAAAATTGTGTGCCTTATGTATACATTAGGTCTACATGTTTGATGCCTTGTCTTCATTCCTTTATATGTTTGTTTGTTAGTTGCTACCACATATTTGTTAGTTTCTATTTATGCATGGATAAGCTCTGTTAATTGCAAGTGTTGATCCTTTCTTAATACTAGTTTCTTGCGTCAATACAAGATCCACTAAGTATATTATTTGTGTACTAATGAAAGACCCTATAAGAGGAAGTATCATGAAATTATGTCTTAAATTATTAAGAATAATTTTAAATCATTAAGGTTCATAAAGGTATATTCATTCAATGATTATTAGTTTGGAATAAAGACACAATTAATGATGAGATAATTAATAGGATGGTATACTAAGTGATAGCTTTATTAGTTTATGCAAGAATAGACAAGTAGTAGAAAAGTCAATTAATGAAAAAGCCTACCTTCTTTAAAAGTTTACAAGATTTATGAATATAAGTAGTTAAAAAATTATGAGATAGGGATGCATATTAAGTATAAAAAAGATGGAACGTCCTTTGAATGATTACATGAAATATTTCCAAGATGTTTTCTTAATAAAGTATTTGAACACATCATAAGAAATCCAAATAGATTCTCATATTGTGATATTTCATTTTAACTAGAATGCATATTGAAAACATACGTGCAAATTATATATTAAAACTAGAGAAACTTAAACTTAGGGGTAATATGGGCCAAGACTTTGGTCTTTTAGGCTATGTTTAAATAGAATTATTACATGGAAAGAAAATGTACTTTACATTGAAAATTTGCACAGTATCGAAGCATGGGGTTGAGTGCCTTATAAATTCATTTGATTTGTACGATAAGAAATAAGCATATGTATGCACAATTGTGTAAGGGGGAAATTAAGAAGTATAGGAAATAAAAAAAATGAATCAAATAAGATTTAATTCAAACAAAAAGATAGATTCCATACCCATTACTTACGAAATGAACAATATAAAAGAAAATGAATTCAAACAATCATATTATTACCCATCTCGTGTCGAAGTGTATTCACAAGTATGTTGGATTACGTTTTTGTATCAATGTGAAGCCTCCATTATGCATTGCAAAAGATCCAATGTGCGTCAACGGTGATCGAAGATGTGTGTAAAAGTTCTTAATAAATCAATTTTCAATTCAACATTACTTCATTGCACAAAAGATGTCAATTCTCTGATCATTTTTGAGGATGAAGAAGATTGTTATATAGATTTTACGTCTTGAGATGAACGATCGAGATTATGTAGTAGAATATTTTGATCAATGATTCAAAACTGTTTAGAGGAATTAGATGGGAAGAATCGGTGGATTTTGATTATGTAATCAATGTGATTGATGAAATCAATTTGAGTGTTCAGTGGAATTGAGGAAAAAGATGGAGAGGTTAGTGGGATTTATGAATAGATGAATCAGTTAAAAAATAGATGGATCAATTAGCCAATCAGAGTGAGCAATCGATGATCATAATTTTCTCAATCATAAAAATGGGTGAGGATAATTAATTTTTTTTGAATTAATTAATTAAGCTTTTTTGAGTTGAACGTGCAAGTCAAGTTTGAATTTTGCAAATAAAGTCGTATTTGCTTATTTTTTATTAGATTAGCAGGGAAAGGGCCTCGATCCCATGGTTACAGCCAAAACACAAAAAGGAAGAAACATGGTGGGAAAACATCACCACCAACCAACGTCAAAAAATAACTATCTAGGGTGGCACGTAGGCCAGATAACATAACCATAGCTATAAAACTACCATAATCAATCAAAAACATAAGATTACTGCTAGAGTTCTTAAAGATGCGAAGACCATTAATCAAGTCCACCATATACCAACATATCCTAAACTATAACAAAGCTATTAAGAAATAACAGTCCAAGATCAGAAAGTAAAAGGACAAAAAAAGCAGAGCAGTCATTAAATATCAAAAAAAGAGAAAACTATTACTCGGCTTTTCCCAATAGGTCCCAATAATCACCAATTAGGGAGATATACTCCCTCCAATCAGGTCCCTCTAATTCATCAAGCTCCTTCAAATCATTAGTCTTTCCCAATTTTTTCAACCTCTTGGTGATCTTGGTTTGTCCAAAAACCACACCACCCATCACTCTTCTCATCAACCCATTAGTCACCTTAATCAGTGTAGCCAAATATTTTTCCATGTCATCCATCTGTACCTGCATATATGTTAGTCTACTTTTCATATATAATCCATGCTAGAATCATCAAAAATATTTTCATTTCCCCTATTCCCAATATCCATAACAGTCAAGGTATCATTCTTTTGGTCATCCTCCATTTTTGTCTCCTCCTCCTCATCATCTTCACTCTTCTCTTCAGTTTCCTCTTCACCCATTTCAGAAGCAATATCCTCAAACTTTGTGCCATCAGTTTCTTCATCTACCTGGGCTTTGAATTCTTCAACCTCCAACTCTTTCTCATCATTTAAAGAAACTTTTTTTTTTCCTTTCCAATCCTTGGAAGTAGCCTTTGCCAGGTGTGCAAACCTACGACCACCACTACCACCACTACCTTGAACCTACTTCATTTATTTCAAGTCCTTAGTTTGCATGCCCTCTTTATCTTCACTGATGATAATAACTTCATTTTGGGTGTTTGGATCTTTTTTAATTTTCTTAGACTTTGGAAATTTGAGGAGAAGAGGAGAATGTTTTCTCTTCTCTGAAGTCACTTTCACTAACTCAGACTCAATGGAACTTTTAGTAGCAATTTTTTGACCCACAAGGGTAGATGGATTTACACTTTTCTCAATAGGGGAATGGTTTTTAGCAGGGGTTAACACCTTTTAGCAGCAACAATAGGAGGTGGTCTAGGATTAGGTTCCTCAGTAGGGTTTTCATCTTTGAGGGGTACAACATTATCACCATCATTGCAGTCTTTATTATCAAATTTGGAAACAAGAGGGTTTCCATGAGGGTTTAACGCAAGAGCATGCTTGTACAAAGCAAGCATCAAACCTTGATGTAGGGGAGGGCTAGCACCTTTCTCAATGTTAATTTGCAGGGATGAAAGTAAATAGAAGGGAAAATTTATTCTTTCATTATTCCTAATATGATTTAACAACAAAAAATGATACGCATGCACAAACATGTATCTTCCTTCCAACATGAAATACCTCATAATATGAAAACTCACCAGGGTGTAAGGAGGCAAAGGCTCTAACCTCGTGTACCCATTTTGAAAGCATTTCAAATTCTTCCCATCTTGAAGAAACTTGTCCACATACAATTGGTAGTCGAACCCACTCTTTTTGGCCACCTTTATACCTTGATTCTACAAGCTAGTAGCTTCCACGATAAACCTCGCCATCACCTCAAACTTGACAACACTGATAGCAACATTTCCCTTCCTCCACGAATTTGTAAATTTGGTAGCAAGGTTCTCATTGTAGCCCTTCATATATTCAAAGAAGGGAACCATGCCCGCTCTTTCAAATAATTTCCACAAGTCTGTATTAAATTTAAGCGCATGACAATTAGGAGGCTCCATGCACTTCCTCGACCCACCCATCTTAGCACTCTGCAATTTTTTTGAATGCTGCAAGCTTTTCTTCATAACCACACACCTCTTCGAATCCCTACCAGACTTGCAAAAGGCACTATTACTCACAGTTTCAAAATAAGAACATAAAGAATTAGGAATCAAGAACTTTCTTTTAGGGGAAGCCAAAAACACATTTCTCAGAGCTAAGATATCATAATTATTTTTGCAAATAATTAAAGGATCATTAATATTCATACATTGTAACTCTTCATGATTACGGGTGGAGCTGACACTAGGCTTATCAACACACTTGGATTTGACATCCCTCCTCAACTTGATAATATCCATGTGAGCCTTAATCTTCTCGGGAAGGAGATAATGATTATTTTTATCTTCATAAGAGATCTTCAAGCTTGACATCGTACCACATAACTCATCGTTAATTTGTATTCCTTTAATATCACAAGATTGCCAATGCTTCCCCTGCCACTTCTAACCATCATCTTTGTAAGTTCTAATCATTTTCAAATTTTTCTTTTAGAACCATGTCCCTTAATGACATCGACAAATTATTATTTACCCAACAGGTCTACCCATTACACCTTAGCACCTCGTTGGCAACACAATCAACAAACTTATTCCCTTCTCTATGCATGTGCTACACCTTGCAATTAGTAAAATATCTCATAAGGGACAAACACTTATCAATGATATTTATTAGATCCTAGGGGGCATAGCAACTCCATTCAATATATCCACTATTAACTTAAAATCTCCTTCCAAAATTACATTTTTAAAACCATACTCCTTTAGAAACTTTATGCCCCCTAAAACAACCATAGCCTCAGCTTTGTTATTAGAACAAACTCCCAAGTTAACACCATAATTCACAATGCAGCCCCCCTTGTGGTTTCTGAGGAGACTCCCTGCCCCTGCCATACCTGGTTGCCTTTAGACCACCCATCAAAATTACACTTAATCTAATCTCTTTTTGGAGGAACCCACACAATAGACTTTATAGCTAAAATCATGGTCCAATTTAGGTTAGTGAGATCCTTCCTTATACCCCAAACTTTCTTTATTCTCATCTCTTTGCAATTAGGCCAAACTTTGGAGATGTTGTATCTTCTTACCTCCATATTTTCCTTAACCTGAGCTTTTATTATCATACAGACCTCATAGCTACTTCTGTCAACTTCCCTAAAGATCTTTTTATTCCTTTCCTTCCATATTCCCCATGTTACGAAGGGGGGAAATTGGTTCCAAAGATCAACAATAACCTTATGGGAAAAGGGGTAATTTGACCAGCTTTCTATAAAAGACTTCATAGTGTGAGGGAACACCCAGTCAGTGAACAACGAAAGGAAGAAAGGCTAAAATTCTCTAGAAAAATGGAAGTGAATTAAAATATGCATTATAGACTCTTCATCTTGTTTGCAAGGGTGCATTGGTTAACCAACTGGAACCCTCTTCTGAACAGGTTGTCAATAGTAAGAATTTTTCCATGTGAGGAAGCCCACCATAAACAATTAATTTTAGGAACCATGTTCTTTAGTGACACTTTTTCCCAGTGGTGATCTCTGTTGTCTAACAAGGGTTTTACCAATTCCTCATAAGCATGTTTTACAAAAAAAATAGCCTGAAGAGCTTCCCTTCCACAGCCATTCATCTTCCCTTTCAATAGCAAACCACTTTTCCTCCCTTATTAGATTATGAAGCCTTAACAGGGTTAGATCCCAATTAATCTATCTCCAACCTCTTAAATTATCCCTCCTTAATAGAATATTAAACTCTTTCCATTTAGGTTCATCCATCTCCCAATTGACATAGTTCAACACCTTTTTGCCATATATCTTGGTTAAGCTTTGTTTGAGGGGTTCAATCCATCTATTGAAGAAAGAGTAGTAGTCTCAATCCAAGGATCCTTCCAGAAATTAGAGTTTTTACCATTATAAATTCTCTTTCTAACCCCAAATTTCAACACATTATTAATTTTAACAAGGTGATTCCATAGGACAACCACTAGGTAGGTCAGTCACATAGAGGAAATAACCAGGGTTCCTTTTCTTCAAGTACTTAGCTTGGAAATTTTTCACCTAGTCCTTTGACCCTTCCAAAAGGTTCTATCACACTTTAGCAGTTAGGGCTTTATTAAGCAATTTAATTCTCCTTATCCCCAGTCCTCCAACACGTTTAGGAGTGCAAACTTTCTCCCAACTAACCAAAGATAGTTTGTTTTTCTCTTCAATTCCTGACCACATAAACCTTCTCTGAATCTATTCTATTTTTCCCCTATGAAGTCTAGAATTTTGAAGAAAGACAAGTAGTAAATAAGAATATTCTGTAAGGAATATTTTAACAGTTGGATCTTATCGGGTAAGCTAAGAAGTTTCCCTTTCCACCCTGCCAACGTTTTTTGAACTCTCTCAATTAGCTGATTCCAATAATTATTTTCCAACTTTCTAGAAATCAGAGGTAACCTAAGGTAGGTTGGAGGTAGGAAAACTTCCTAACATCCCAATATCTTCACCACTCTTTCCTTCACAATTTGATCAATATTAAAGAAGTATATCTTACTTTTTTCATAGTTGATAAACTAGCCTAAAATAGTTGCATGGTCATTTAGAACTTGTTTCCATAGACCTACTCCCCCCATCGAGGCTTCACCAAACAAGAGTGTGTTGTCAAAAATATGTTGGTGGGAGTCAAGTGGGAGAGACGAAGCAACTTTAACACCTTTTAGAGCTTTAGAGTCCACCTATAGACACTGGAAAATATCATAGGTTTGCAAGCAACATTTTTCCTTGGTCATCCTCCTCTAATAATTAAATAATTCTAATTATTTAATTATGCTTGATCACATTCCTCTATTAATTAAATATTTTTTAATTATTTAATTAATTCACTTTCTAATCTCTATTCTATCCTGATCAATTAAAATAAATTAATTGTGTCACTGACACTCCCTTTCTTCAATAATTAAATAAATCACTATTTATTTAATTATTTATCTTTTATCACTCGCCTATACTCAGATAATAATAAGTATTTGTCTATGCATTAATCTTTTCATCCTTAATTAAATAATTGTCAATATTATTTAATTATGCGTCATTTCTCTCCCCATTGAATAATTAATTCAATCAATTATTTAATGTCTAATTTCCATCCCTCCTATTTAATTAAATTGACTCATTTAATTAAATGATCATTTTCATTTTCCTCCAAAATATAATTAAATAGAACTAAATATTATTTTCAAAATAATTTAACAATAATGAATTATAATTTGAGAATAAATTAAGAAATAAAAAATATATAAAAACAACCTTTTTTATTTCTTTGCATCCAAGTGATTTCATTTTCTAAAATCATATTAAATTCTAACTTAAAAAAATCATAAAATGTTTTACATGCTTATTTTTATATTTTTGAGTTGAACTCCATTGTTCTTAATTTGAATAACCAATCATAAAGCGAATAAATAATCAAATCAACACAATATTTGCAAAATTTAAATTTTATTTTAAAATTAAACTAAATTCTATTTTCTAAAATTCATAGAATATTTATTATTTAATTATTAAATTCATAGTTAATTAAATTATAATGATTATGTAATATAAATGAATTAAATATTAAATAGAAGTACATGTTCCTTTTTAAATAATTCAACAATCAAAGACTAAAATTTAAATTTAAAAGTATTCTTTATATTGTATTTTTTTTCATTTTTACATACAAACTTTTTTATATTGTAAAATTAAATTAAATTCTAATTTTAAAAATATAAAATATTTGAAGTTGATAAGTTTTAAATTTATTAATTATGGTGATATCCAAAAACTAAAAAGATTCAAAATAACCAAATAGATTAATTACAAGTGACAACACACAAAATTCTACACTGGTCAATACTAACCATGAAAGTTGCATGAAATTTTATTTGAACATCTATGAGTTTTTTGACTTATATCTAATTATTTTTTTAAATGTTTAAGTTGTATACTTTATAGGTAATTGAAAAATAATAGTTTAGATTGTATATTTTGTTAATAATTTAATGATATTTGTATTGTGAGATTAAAATAATAATTTAAAAGTAAATGTTCAAAATGATTATTTATTCAATTTTTATATTTTATCTATATATAGCAAAAGAAACTTATAAATATCAATATTAGAGTAAAAATTAAATCAACAATTAAAAGAAAGTGTTAAAAGATTGTATATTTTATGAATATTTTAATAATTATTATCTTGAAAATTTTAAAATTAATTTCAAAAAAACCTGCATTAAAAATATTGTACTTTATTGAATGGTGGTCACATAAACAAGTAAATAAATGAATCGAGTTCAAAATATAACAAGTATACAAATTTTAAAGAGTTCAAAAAAAATCTTAAAAATTGCTAAATATTGTTTTGATTATGGTTTTTGTGACAGAAAAACGTTGAAAAGTTGTGATGCCATGCCAAGACATCAATAAAAACTATTGAAATAAATTACATTCAATTGGGAATCGAAGGCCAACCTGGATTTTACAATTGGAGATGGAAATAATATGCCGAATCTTTCTATTTCATTTTTCCGTTTCCGAGTGTGCATGCACATACACTCGTCAATTTCTTTTTTCTTGGTTTTCCACTTGTTTGTAAAATCCTTACCCATTTATTTAATTTAGAAACTTAACTCTCTCCGACAATTACTTGAAAAAACTAAGGATAATAGTTTTCACCTTAAATTATTAACATTAAATCACACTATTTAATTTTAATAAACCACACCTTAAATTATTAACATTAAATCACACTATTTAATTTTAATAAACCACAGTTACTTTTATACACGTAATTCATTTAGTTAATTTTTAAGATTTAAAGTTATCTCAAGATTTCTATTTAAAATATCCAATTTAATATATTTTATTTAATACTTCATTATCCATTATATTTAAATTTAAAAATAATAATTTTAATAAATACATTAATATTCTATTACATTTCCTTTAATTATTTTTTGTTTAATAAAATAATAATAACTGATTCATTATAAATAACTAATTAGTTCAATAATTAATTAATGGCATTCTTTTAATAATCCAATTTAATAATTAATAATGGATATCCACATAATATATTTTTCATAAGCATAATATATATTTAATTAATATTTTAAATTTCAATTTTATTTAGATTACCTTGTAATCAATTTTAATTTAATTAAACAAGATCATTTAAAAATATAAAGTTCACCTCATAATTCAATAACATGTTAAACGACAAAATCAACATGACCTCACAAGTCACAAATAAACAACTTACTCACACATCACAAAGGGCCAAAAAGGGAGGGGCACTACATTTGGTGTTTTAATTCGTACTATGACTATGATCACACCGTGTAATAGAGAGTCTCTTAGTTTTTGTCACACCTGATAGGAAATGAATGATGTCCCTTGTTTTAGAATTCTTAAAAGAGAAATTAATTGCTCTCGGGTAATACCTTTAGCATATAGAATTATCATTAGAATGATTAATTTTGATAAATGTTTGAATTGGCAATATCTAGAATCCCCATGTGCATGACCCAAGTCCTTGCATATCTTAGAAGGCATTACTTGAGCAATTTTGTTAAACAATTGTGTGTCTTATTTGTATATTAGGCCTACATGTTTGATGCCTTGTCTTCATTCCTTTATATGTTTGTTTGTTAGTTGCTACCACATATTTGTTAGTTTCTATTTATGCATGGATAAGCTCTATTAATTGCAAGTGTCGATCCTTTCTTAATACTAGTTTCTTGCGTCAATACAAGATCCACTAAGTATATTATTTGTGTACTAATGAAAGACCCTATAAGAGGAAGTATCATGAAATTATGTCTTGAATTATTAAGAATAATTTTAAATCATTAAGGTTCATAAATGTAACACCCCTCCGTTTTGCTCTTTTGATCAAACAATGTTTTGTTTGGTTGTCTTATTTTCTGTTAATACCTTGATTATGGTACTCGGTTACTATTAGATCGCTATCTGTAAAGCGATGTGAATGTGATATTTTGATGTGATGGTATTTGATCTTGATGTTATCATTATGGCATGCTTTAGATTAGCATAGATGATATTTGAATTAATGATGCTTTATATTTTTTATTAGACTATTGATGTTAGAATCGTTAGTTTGTAACACTGTATTGGTGAAGGGGACAGAATTGCATCACTCGCTTGCGAGCGCCCTACGATTCCGTGACTTCCTCTTCATGGTGTGTTTTAATTATAACATATATATGCATGTGGATATACTCTTTGTTCGCAGGTTAATAGGTACAGGACATCGACTCCACCTGGTTTTACAGGTTTGATCGTGTCCATTGTTCAATGACATTTGATTGGGAGATAGTAGCTAGGTTTTTTGTGCCAAGTCATCACCCTAGTCATAGTGTGTCGTCGGGTCTTAATCGGGTTAAGTTGCTTTAATATTGTTCTTTCACTTTGCCTGGATTTTATTTAATTGCAAGCTGAAAAGGGTAATTAAATGGATTTATGTATTTAAGTTGTGGATTAACTTTATCTGCTTTTATGTTAGAAATGTGATTTAATTTATTGATTAATTTAATTAATTAATAAATAATTTAATCTTGGATTAGATTTGTTTTATTGATAATTAAATTAATTGAGTTGAAATAAATTAAGTTTTCATTTTGAAATTAATAGATATTTTGTGTGAAATGGGAAAATTGAAAAAGATTAAGTTGGAAAATTGGAAAAAGGTTTCAAATTTCTTTTTTTGAAAATTGGAACATGCAAAATTGAAAATTGGAGATATTTTCTGTTTTGGAAAATTTATGAGGGTGGTTGATGAGATATTTTTGGATATTTTTGATTATTATGGATTTTCATGAGTTTTTGAAGGGGATGGAAAAAATTAAAAAAAAAAGAGGAGTTTGTTGGTTGTGGTTTTTTTGGGATTTGGAATTGTTTTGAGAAGATCAGTTGGATTGCTGCGAAAGATCTTGAATCTGAGGAGAGGGCTTACACCATTGTCAACTTATCAAGCTTTTCGAAGAACCAGGTTTTTCTTTTATTAAAATTAGTTCAATTTGAAATGATTCATAATTTTGATATGTTGTTTGAAAAAGAAAATAAACCCTATATGATTTGCAAGAAAAACCCATGATCAAACTTGTTTCAAAACTGTGAAAACCTCTGTTTGAAAATAGAAAATTTTCAAGAAAAATGGTGTTCTTGGCTGTAAATGGTTATTTCAATTTTATTTTTATTTTGCTCAACTTAATTGATAGATCTAGAGGTTTTAAATTCATATATATATGGATATATATATATATATATATATATTAATGTATATATATTGTTTATATATCTTTTTTTTTTGGGGGGGGGGGGTCATGCTGTCTAAATTTTTAAAAATACCCCCTGGTGCACGGATTTCAAAATCCACAGGTTATAAGTTTAAAATAAAATAATATATATATAAACATAAAATATAAAAAAAAGTGGAGGTTGGGGGAGGCGTTAGGTGCTCACCCCACCACGCCCCCCAAGGGAGGCACTGCGGGGGAGCCACGCCCAACATGACCCCCACAGACCCCCACAGCCGCTGTGTTCACAATCGCCGCCACCACTGTTGGTGGGCGGTTGTGCAATGCACAGTGCCACCAGTAGTGGCGGCTGACTATGCACACAACCACCACAGCTGCCACTAGCGCCTTCCCTTGTCCGCAATCGACACCCAGCTCGCCGCCATTCTTTTGCACACGGCCCAAAATTTGTGGCCCAACCCTTAGGGTTGGCACGTGGCCCGAGGCACATGAGTGACCTTCTTTTCAAAAAAATAAAATAATATATATATTCATTATTTTATATTATATTAATTTAATATTAAAATATGTATGTATTTTATATTATATTAATATAATATTTTTTTTTTAAAAGAAGGGGTAAAATTTTTATTCAATGAATGCCAAAGTACAAGGCAAAGGCCAAAGGCCCACCAGAACAAGTCCACAACTGGAACAACCAAACAACAACATTACATATTCCTGCCTTCCACTAATAACCTCTCTAGGGTCCCCAAATAATTAGAAGGTAACTCCTCCCTTCCACTAATATCCCAACCATCCACATTCTCAAAGGCCCACTTCGCCAAACAATCTGCCACTTTGTTCCATTCTCTAGGGATATGACTGAAGGAGACCGAATCCAAGGAATTGCATAGACTCAAAATCTGTCTAGCCATAGAGGCTAATTGCCAACTAACATCATCCAACCTCTGGTTGTTTAGCATATCCACAACAATTTGAGAATCAGACTCACAAATGATCCTCCTCCAGCCTAAAGAGCATCCACGCTCAATCACAATCTTAATAGCAAGGGCCTCCATCAGATTATTAGAGTGTTGACCTTTGTAAATAGAGAAGAAAAAAACCGCACCACCATCATTACCTCTACCAATACCCCCAACTCCAGCATGACCAGGGTTCCCATGAGAAGAGCCATCAGTATTGATCTTTAGGAGCCCCACCGGGGGAGGCGTCCACCTCCCATTCCAACAGACCCGTTGCCTGACATGATAAGGTCTTCTACCGACACTACTACCCCTTCTACTATCCCCCAAGTTCAAATTCCACAAAATAGCAAGATCACCAGGATCAGGGTTGTCAGACATATCACACTTAGCAGAAATAGTTTCCTGAAGCCTACTAATTATCTTCTTCCATAATTGAAAATTTCCCAATTTGGAGCCACAAAAAACTCTGCGATTCCTCTCTAGCCAAAGGTTCCAAAGAATGAAAATAGGCCCAACAAACCAGGCCACCTGTAGGAAATAATTCTTCAATGGAAGCCTACACAAACTCTCCCAGAAGTCAATTAGGGAGGTAGCATGAATACAACCATGATGCCAAGCCTCCCACCATCTATGCCATATCTCTCTAGAAAAAGGGCAAAGAAAGAACAAGTGGGAGGTAAATTCCTTATTGTGCGAACAAAGGAAGCAAATAGAGGGTCCTTGAAAGCCTCGGTTGTGAAGGTTTTCCCAAGTGAGGCACTTCTTCTGAGCAACCAACCATAAGAAAAAATTGCATTTGGGCCAAGAAAATTTGTCCCAGACCTTCTTCCACCAATGCACCTCAACTAGACCATGTAAGTTCCTATCCAACATAGCATAGCCTTGAGCAACAATAAATTTACCTTTTGGACTAGGACTCCAAGCCAAAACGTCCCTCTCATTAAAGGAGATGCAAAGCCTATCCTCCAAAGCTCTGGTAAGAATAACACGATCCTCATCAGAACCACCCATGGGCCACTCTCACGGGTCCTTCCAGCAAGCCACCACTGCTTGACCAATACGCTCGATAGTTTTAAAATGCTCCACCTTAATCCAACCAGCATTAGAAAAAATATGGCAAAGAGGTTGAAGTCGAGGGAAGCTAGAAAGAATGGGAGGGTGGCCATCCCAAGAGTCCTACCAAAATAGAGCTTCAGAGCCTCTATTATAGATCCAGAAGAGACCCTCCTTAATCAGCTAAGCTCCCTTCTTAAGGGTATCCCAAATACACGAACCTTTACCCATCAAAGCCAACCGCGACACATCAAGGCTATCAGCACTAGGAAGATACTTGTGGCCAAGAATCTTGGCCCAATCCTAACCATGATTGTTACACCACCTCTAGTACAGCTTGGCAGCCAAGGCCATGATAGCAAGAGCCATAGACCTAAGACCAAGCCCCCCAGCATGCTTCGGCCTGCAGACAGACTCCCACTTGACTAAACTCCACTTCGAGGAAAGAAGGTTGCCAGACCAAAGAAATTGCTGAGACAAAGCATCAAATTCCCTAACAAAGGTGGAAGGGGGAACCTGCACACAACACCTATAAATGGGGAGAGACTGCACCACATTCTTTAGAAGAACCACTCCCCCAGCAAAAGACAACCATCTGTAAGTCCAATGACTAACCTTACTCCGAAATTTATCCAAAATCCCCTGCCAATAATCTCTACGCTGAGATCTCAAAGCCAAAGGGATCCCAAGGTACATCAAGGGGAGCAAACCGATCTGGAACCTAAGGATCCTAGCAATCTTGCTCTAAATAAGCCGAGGGGTATTAAACAAGAAAATGGAGGATTTGTCATCATTGACACACTGACTAGAAGCCTTCAAATAGATGTCTAAGGCTCTCCTGAAGTTCACTGCCTTACTAATTCTAGCCCTGCCCATTAGCCCAATATCATCCACAAATTGAAGATGAGAGTAGGAAGGGAGATAATTGTTCCAACTCCATCCTTGGATAAGACCCCGCCTCACCTAAGATTTAATAAATCTGCCAAGACCCTCCGCCATGATAATAAATAAATAAGGAGATAAAGGGTCCCCTTGCCGGAGTCCCCGAGAAGCACTAAACAAATCTGAAGGTTCCCCATTAATGAGAATAGAGAAGGAGGATGAGGTCACCCAACTAAGAACCCAATTGACCCACTCCTCCATGAATCCAAAGGCCAAGAGAATTTTTTGTAAGAACTCCCAGCTCACTCGGTCATAAGCCTTAGCCATGTCAAGTCTAATAAACATAGCCTTCTCCTTCGAGTTAGCCATAGAATGAATAGCTTCCATTGCTATCACAACCCCATCCAAAATTTGTCTTCCTTCAACAAAACCACCCTGCTCAACAGAGATTAGAGTACCGAGGAGAGGTTTGAGTCTCTCAGCAATCAATTTGGTGATGATCTTGTAAACAACATTACATAATGCAATAGGCCTGAATTGGACCAGCTGATTAGCCCCCTCCTTCTTAGGTATGAGAGCGAAGAAAGTAGAATTCATGGACTTGAGCATTTGTTTGTTCCTATGTGATTCCCGGACCACCTCAAGGAGATCAAACTTTATTATTTCCCAAAACTCTTGAAAGAACTTAATCGGAAACCCATCCGGGCCAGGAGCCTTACCTTTTTTCATACTAAACACCACTTTCTCCAATTCGGGTAACAAGATAGGACATAAGAGAGCCCCATTCATCTCGACAGAGACTAGGTGGGGAATACATTCCAAGATGGCCCTCTCCTCAGCCCTAACAACAAGATCCTCCCTAGAAAAAAGGTTCAAAAAATAATTGACCGCTTCCCTGGAAATATCAACACAAGAAGAGAGTTGAGCCCCTCCAGGCGAAACAAGAGAGGAGATAGAATTCCCCTATCTCCAAGCCTTAACTGAATTATGAAAGAATGCAGTGTTCCTATCTCCCTCCTAAAGCCAATCAACACGAGATTTCTGCTTGTAGAAGATCTCCTCCCGAAGCTCCCACTTGGCTACTCCCTTAAGAGCCAAGGACTCAGATTTACTTAGATCGGAGGTCAACCCTTGGTCCTGAATCTGACGAGTGATGTTATCCAACTTGGACTAAGCCACCATCTTCTGAGCATGCAGGTTCCCAAAACACTATTTATTCCATCTATTAAGCCTGTACTTCACATGTTGAAGCTTCTTACTAAAAATAAACATGGCCATCCCATGGGTAGGCACCCCCTCGTACCACCAAACCAACATAAGATCATGCAAAGACTGATCTCTTAACCACATCAACTGAAATTTGAAAGAGGGGTTTTTGGTGACTCCATATGTGGTGACAGAGAGCTTGATAGGCCAATGATCAGAGCCCCTTCAATCAAGAATTTCAGAACTGGTGATCAGCCTACTGTTCATCCAATAGCAGGAAACCAAAAATATATCAAGCCTTTCGGAGATAGCCTCAAAAACACATCGCCTATTATTCCATGTAAATACCCCATTGGTAGACTTCACATCAATGAGATTTAAGGAACCAATCATATCCCTGAGCAGATTTGCAAAAGGGTCCAGCCTGGCTAACCCACCTCGTTTTTCATCCAAGCAAGTAACAACATTAAAGTCACCAGCCATAATCCATGGGAGAAACGGGTCTAAGGACCGAATGAATCTGATGTGAGCCCAAAGATTTGACTTACTAGAAAGATCAGTAGGAGCATAAATATTGGATAAAAGACACCTCTCTCCAGTCTCAAAACTAGAGGCAACCAGAGAAATGGAAAACTGACTAGAGATCCACCATAAGGGGAAAAATTTCCTCAGGTTCCAGAAGCAAGCCAACCCCCCTGAACTGTTCAAAGCACCCACCCCCTACCAATTGCCTTGGGGCTAGATACGCGAAGCACAATTAGCCAAACCATCCACTGTAAGCTTAGTTTCTTGAATAAATACCACATCAGGAGATTGAGATTCAATTAGTTTGCGAACAACCTTTTGTCTAGGGATGTTGTTCAACCCCCTTACATTCCATGATAACACAATCATTTATGGGGGTGGGAGAAGTGGGAATCAATGGGTTTCACATATCTAGACTCAACCAAATTATCCCCCATAATCTTGACCTTCTCTTGATCAGTCTTCCTTCCACTCCTTGATGGTTTATCAAGAGGCCCCTTTTTAAAGGATTTCTATTGTAAACCTAAAACGGGAGGAGCTTTGTTACCCTTCATAGAATCTGAGGCCCCCTTAGGGGCAGGGGGATCATGAGTCACCACCTCAGAGCCTTTCGGAGCCTGTGACCCCTGGAGATCCTTGATATCCAGAACCTGAGAAGGAAAATCCATAGCTAGCTGTTCAACCTGATGGTCCCCTGGAGATAAAATCTGATCCTCTTTCTTTGCATCCTCATCCTAAACTTCATGTAGTCCCTTAGCCCCAAAGAGAGCTCAACTGGAATACCTTCCTCTTGGACCAAATCCTCGAGAACATCAAACCTGTTAAAAGTGCCATCATTTTGTCTATCTAACCAGGTTCTCTTCTTGCCCTTGCCTTTGTTATGAGACTTAACCAGAATAAAACCCTCATTATCTATAGGTTCATTAGACAAAGGAGCCTTCCCCTTTTCCCCCCTAGGAGGTTCATAGGTAGCCAAGGGGGAGGATTTATTTCTGGGACATTTGCGATGTAAATGGCCATATTCATGACAAATTCTGCATCTAAAAGGTAGGGTCTCGTAATCCAGCTGTTGGATCCAAGAAGATGATCCCATGCAAATTTCCATAGAATCTGGCAATGGATTATTCAAATCAACTTCTACACAAATACGAGCAAAAGAGATTACCTTACGATCTTGAGTTTGTGTAGCCGATCCCACAGGTTTTCCAAGAAGCAATGAGATTGAGTGAAGAATATCTTCCCTCTAGAATTCCAAAGGAAGCCTCGATAGCTGAACCCACATAGGAACTCGCAAGGGGATCTCCTCAGCAGAGTTGAATCCCATGTGCCAAGGCTTGATGAAGAGCCTCACCTGGTTAAAGAAATAAGGGCCTCCTTCAAAAGCCCTATTCCTATCCGACATGTTTGAAAAGATAACCAGAAAATAACTATTAGCTGCCAAAATAATCTCCATATCACCTTCTAGGTTCCAAACCCGACGTGCCCAGGAATCCAACACAGGTAGAGAAAGACGAAGGCCCAAAAATTTTCAAATAAGGGTGTGATTACACCAATATTCATCATCCTCTGAAACTTGCTCAGGTTGAATAACCAAAACTGGTCGATCCTCGGATCTTTCCAAACATCTGTTTACTTTTTTAATTCGAAACATCCCTTTTGAAGAGGAGCCCCCATCCCCCAGTTGGGATTTACCCGTCGGATCCTTACCACTAGCATGCAGTGAAGAAGATGGCTCTACCATCTCCAAATCCCCAGAGGAAACTTGAGATAATACAAAACCCCGATTCTCCATGGATCGAAAAACACAGCCCCACTAAAAAAGAGAGATGGGGCAAGAAACCCATACTCTCAGATCGCTGAGCACCACCCGCCAAGGATACGTCGGGCACATCAATAAGAAGGAAACAAAATGCAAGAAAAAAGCCTTCCCACAAGCCAAACAATGGGCGGATCTCCACTTCGCCCCAGGCACCTCTGAACAAATGCAAACACCCCCCTAAGACCGCAGCACAGACTCAGCCTCCAAGCATAGACATGACGCAAAAAGAAAGAGCGGCCCTAGCTCGCACCCATCCATTGCACAGAGCCATCTATCCATTAATATAATATTAAGTAATAATATATATAGTTGATATTATTATTTCTTTAATATATATAAATATATATATATATATATATATATATATATATATATATATATATATATATATATATATATTAAATGGTGGATTTAATGATAGCATGATTAAATTGCAATTGAGGAATTTTTAAAAATAATATGTTAATAGATGAATTATTGGATGCAAAAGTAATATGATTTAATAGGGAGATTAATTGATTTTAAAATGACTTGTTTTGCAAAGGAGAAATAGTTATTTTATAAAGATATGTTTTGAATCGAAGAAGTAACTGCCTTATTTATTATTGTTTATGAGCAATTAAGGATTAAATATTTAGTTCAAAATTCATCATTTGTCTGAAAGAGATATTATTAAATTAGTTTAATTGAGACAATAAACTATTGAATTGTAATAAATGCAGTGGATTTATGTTGTTTTTTAAAAGTAATCATGGATTTGAATTGTTTATTAAAATTAGTCTTCCTTTTTCAGTAATTTGAAAGGCAATGAATTATTTTATTTAATTTTTCTGTTAGGGAAATTGTTTTCTTTACTGAGAAATGAATTTTAAGGGAAATGGATTTAATATATCCAAAATTTATTTTATTTCCTCACAATTGCCTTATGTGATTATTTCCTCTGTGTTCATGTTTGGGGAAATGGGTTAAGTGTCTTTAATTTGTAAGTCTTCTAGAGGAACCCTAGAGGTTGGGGGTTGTCGTTTTGTGATGTTGACCGTGTGTTTATTTCCTTGGGTAGTGCATTAAGTTATGTCAATGTTATTACCCAGTTTCCACGAACGGGGATGTTTTGTGCCTCCTGTGGAAGGAGTGGGTTATGCGATTCGTGACTCCTTGTAAGGAGTGGCTTTGTTATGTTTGGTACCTACAGTGTTGGAGTGAGTTTCTTTTGATGTTTCCTCCTAGAGTTGGAGTGGTCGTGATAATTTGGTTGTTTGCACTTTGGTACCCTTGGTGATTAGTTTTGTTTTGATTGTGTGTTGTCAAGTAGAAGAGTGGCTTCTATAGGGGCCAAAGCCCAAAGAGGTAAAATGGATGACCTTCGGAGGTGGTTTAATCAAGTGATAACTAAAAAAATATTTAAAAGATTAGGTGGTACTTCTCACTAATCAAGATAATTTTGCCTCACTCATAGACACAAGTGCTCGTTTAGACTTGGGATGAGTGTGAAGGCCTGGAATGGCAAGGTCATCTATCTTGTCTTTACGAAAGGTATTTGATCCCACATTAGTAAGTATGAGGGCCGGGGATCGGTTGAGGCCACCAAGATAGCCGGAGCCTATGAAGATCCGCAGTGGGTAATTCATGACGATCTGTGTGATGACACTTTGTCTAGGACAATAGTTGGTATTTGATTTTATGTGTATGGTTCTCTTAACATACTTGATCGGTTTTATATTTGGAAGCAATGTGACCATGTTGGAGTTGTACTTGTATGGTACATGTGATTGGTTGTGTCAGTTTGGTTCAGTTACGTGTTATCATGTGTCTAGAGGTAGATGGCCTTGGCTAGGATTCCTTGTTACTATCTCCTAGCATGGGGGGTGGGCCTTTGGGTTCCACTTGGTTGGGTGGCATGCACCTTACTCCGTTGGGATTTCTTCTTGTTCATGTGGACGAGATTTCCAGTTGGAGAGCTCGTGGGATCCAGTTTCATTTCATGCATTTCTATTTCAGTTAATCTTGTAATTTTACCCCTCATTTGTTTATCGAGGTGGAAGTTGTATTTGTAACCTTATTTTTTGGACTTGCCTCATTCGGGGAATGAGAGTTGTAATCGTACTGTTTAATTATGGATGAATTGAATTGAAAGTTATCTCTTATGCTTGATGTAATTTATCATATTTGGAATGTATGTGTCTAATTTCTTAAGTAAGTAAATGACATGGTTTAGATTCATGTTTTTGTTGAGGTTCTATATAACCTTTGTCTCATAGCCTTAGAGGTTGTTGGCATTGGGTAGTGAACTTGCATGTTAATTGTACTTAAACAAAAAAAAATTAGCCCGTTTAAGTAGTTAATTGCAACTTCCTCTAGGGTTGCGCGACGGGATGTTACAATAAAGGTATATTCATTCAATGATTATTAGTTTGGAATAAAGACACAATTAATGATGAGATAATTAATAGGATGGTATACTAAGTGATAGCTTTATTAGTTTATGCAAGAATATACAAGTAGTTGAAAATTCAATTAATGAAAAAACCTACCTTCTTTAAAAGTTTACAAGATTTATGAATATAAGTAGTTAAAAAATTATGAGATAGGGATGCATATTAAGTATAAAGAAGATGGAACGTCCTTTGCATGATTACATGAAATATTTCCAAGATGTTTTCTTAATAAAGTATTTGAACACATCATAAGAAATCCAAATAGATTCTCATATTGTGATATTTCATTTTAACTAGAATGCATATTGAAAACATACGTGCAAATTATATATTGAAACTAGAGAAAATTAAACTTAGGGGTAATATGGGCCAAGAGTTTGGTATTTTAGGCTATGTTTAAATAGAATTATTGCATGGAAGGAAAACATACTTTACATTAAAAATTTGCATAGTATCAAAGCATGGGGTTGAGTGCCTTTTAAATTCATTTGATTTGTACGATAAGAAATAAGCATATGTATGCACAATTGTGTAAGGGGGAAATTAAGAAGTGTAGGAAATAAAAAAAATGAATCAAATAAGATTTAATTCAAACAAAAATATAGATTCCATACCCATTACTTACGGAATGAACAATATAAAAGAAAATGAATTCAAACAATCATATTATTACCCATCTCGTG
Organism: Sequoiadendron giganteum; assembly: GCA_007115665.2. Taxonomy (NCBI): domain Eukaryota; kingdom Viridiplantae; phylum Streptophyta; class Pinopsida; order Cupressales; family Cupressaceae; genus Sequoiadendron; species Sequoiadendron giganteum. Next base: position 406,331,719 of record CM021101.1, read on the forward strand.
TCGAAGTGTATTCACAAGTATGTTGGATTACGTTTTTGTATCAATGTGAAGCCTCCATTATGCATTGCAAAAGATCCAATGTGCGTCAACGGTGATCGAAGATGTGTGTAAAAGTTCTTAAGAAATCAATTGTCAATTCAACATTACTTCATTGCACAAAAGATGTCAATTCTCTGATCATTTTTTAGGATGAAGAAGATTGTTATATAGATTTTATGTCTTGAGATGAACAATCGAGATTATGTAGTAGAATATCTTGATCAACGATTCAAAACTATTTAGAGGAATTAGATGGGAAGAATCAGTGGATTTTGATTATGTAATCAATGTGATTGATGAAATCAATTTGAGTGTTCAGTGGAATTGAGGAAATAGATGGAGAGGTTAGTAGGATTGATGAATAGATGAATCAGTTAGAAAATAGATGGATCAATTAGCCAATCAGAGTGAGCAATCGATGATCATAATTTTCTCAATCATAAAAGTGGGTGAGGATAATTAATTTTTTTTGAATTAATTAATTAAGCTTTTTTGAGTTGAATGTGCAAGTCATGTTTGACTTTTGCAAATAAAGTCATATTTTCTCATTTTTTATTAGATTAGCAAGGAAAGGGCCCTGATCCCATGGTTATAGCCAAAACACAAAAAGGAAGAAACATGGTGGGAAAACATCACCACCAGCCAACATAAAAAAATAACTATCTAGGGTGGCACGCAGGCTAGATAACATAACCATAACTATAAAACTACCATAATTAATCAAAAACATAAGATTACTGCTAGAGTTCTTAAAGATGCAAAGACCATTAATCAAGTCCACCATATACCAACATGTCCTAAACCATAACAAAGCTATTAAGAAATAACAGTCCGAGATTAGAAAGTAAAAGGACAAAAAAATAGAGCAGTCATTAAACATCAAAAAAAGAGAAAACCATTACTCGAATTTTCCCAACAGGTCCCAATAATCACCAATTAGGGAGATATACTCCCTCCAATCAGGTCCCTCTAATTCATCAAGCTCCTTCAAATCATTAGTCTTTCCCAACTTTTTCAACCTCTTGGTGATCTTGGTTTGTCCAAAAACCACGCCACCCATCACTCTTCTCATCAACCCATTAGTCACCTTAATCAGTGTAGCCAAAGATTTTTCCATGTCATCCATCTGTACCTGCATATATGTTAGTCTACTTTTCATATAATCCATGCTAGAATCATCAAAAATATTTTCATTTCCCCTATTCCCAATATCCAAAACAGTCAAGGTATCATTCCTTTGGTCATCCTCCATTTTTGTCTCCTCCTCCTCATCATCTTCACTCTTCTCTTCAATTTCCTCTTCACCCATTTCATAAGCAATATCCTCAAACTCTGTGCCATCAATTTTTTCATCTACTTGAGCTTTGAATTCTTCAACCTCCAACTCTTCCTCATCATTCAAAGAAACTTTTTTTTTTCCTTTCCAATCCTTGGAAGTAGCCTTTGCCAGGTGTGCAAACCTACGACCACAACTACCACCACTACCTTGACCCTACTTAATTTCTTTCAAGTCTTTAGTTTGCATGCCCTCTTTATCTTCACTGATGGTAATAACTTCATTTTGGGTATTCGTATCTTTTTTAATCTTCTTAGACTTTGGTAATTTGAGGAGAAGAGGAGAATGTTTTCTCTTCTCCGAAGTCACTTTCACTAACTCAGACTCAATGGAAATTTTAGCAGCAATTTTTTTACCCCCAGGGGTAGACGGATTTACAATTTTCTCAATAGGGGAAGGGTTTTTAGCAGGGGCTAACACCTTTTAGCAGCAGCAATAGGAGGTAGTTTAGGATTAGGTTCCTCAGTAGGGTTTTCATCTTTGAGGGGTTCAACATTATCACCATCATTGCAGTTTTTATTATCAACTCTGGAAACAAGAGGGTTTCGATGAGGGTTTAACGCAAGAGCATGCTTGTACAAAGCAAGCATCAAACCTTGATGCAGGGGAGGGCTAACAACTTTCTCAATGTTAATTTGTAGGGATGAAAGTAAATAGAAGGGAAAATTTATTCTTTCATTGTTCCTAATATGATTTAACAACATAAAATGATATGCATGCACAAACATGTATCTTCCTTCCAACATGAAATACCTCATAATATGCAAACTCACCAGGGTGTAAGGAGGCGGAAGCTCTAACCTCGCATACCCATAATTAAAGGCTCATTAATATTCATACATTGTAACTCTTCACGATTATGGGTGGAGCTCACATTAGGCTTATCAACACACTTGGATTTGACATCCCTCCTCAACTTGATAATATCCATGTGAGCCTTAGTCTTCTCGGGAAGTAGATAACGATTATTTTTATCTTCATAGGAGATCTTCAAGCTTGACATCGTACCACATAACTCATCGTTAATTTGTATTCCTTTAATATCACAAGATTGCCAATGCTTCCCCTGCCACTTCTAACCATCATCTTTGTAAATTGTAATCATTTTCAAATTTTTCTTTTAGAACCATGTCCCTTAATGACATCGACAGATTATTATTTACCCAATGGGTCTACCCATTACACCTTAGCACCTCGTTGGCAACACAATCAACGAACTTATTCCCTTCTCTATACACATGTTACACCTTGCAATTAGTAAAATATCTCATAAGGGACAGGCACTTATCAATGACATTTATTAGATCCCAGGGGGCGTAGCAACTCCATTCAATATATCCACTATTAACTTAAAATCTCCTTCCAAAATTACATTTTTAAAACAATACTCCTTTAGAAACTTTATGCCCCCTAAAACAACCATAGCCTCAGCTTTGTTATTAGAACAAACTCCCAAGTTAACACCATAATTCACAATGCAGCCCCCCTTTGTGGTTTCTGAGGAGACTCCCTGCCCCTGCCATACCTGGTTGCCTTTAGAACACCCATCAAAATTACACTTAATCTAATCTCTTTTTGGAGGAACCCACACAGTAGACTTTCTAGCGAAAATCATGGTCCAGTTTAGGTTAGTGAGATCCTTCCTTATGCCCCAAAATTTCTTTATTCTCATCTCTTTGCAATTAGGACAAACTTTGGAGAAGTTGTATCTTCCTACCTCCATATTTTCCTTAACCTGAGCATTTATTATCATACAAACCTCATAGCTACTTCTCTCAACTTCCCTAAAGATATTTTTATTCCTTTCCTTCCATATTCCTCATGTTACGAAGGGGGGAACTTGGTTCCGAAGATCAACAATAACCTTATGGGAAAAGGGGTAATTTGACCAGCTTTCTATAAAAGACTTCATAGTGTGAGGGAACACCCAGTCAGTGAGCAACGAAAGGAAGAAAGGCTAAAATTCTCTAGAAAATTGGCAGTGAAATAAAATATGCATTATAGACTCTTCATATTGTTTGCAAAGTTGCATTGGTTAACCAACTGGAACCCTCTTATGACCAAGTTGTCAATAGTAAGAATTTTTCCATGTGAGGCAGCCCACTAGAAAAAATTAATATTAGGAACCATGTTCTTTAGTGACACTTTTTCCCAGTGGTGATCTTTGTTGTCTAACAAGGGTTTTACCAATTCCTCATAAGCATGTTTTACAAAAAAAATAGCCTGAAGAGCTTCCCTTCCATACCCATTCATCTTCCCTTTCAATAGCAAACCACCTTTCCTCCCTTTTTAGATTATGAAGCCTTAAGAGGGTCGGATCCCAATTATTCTATCTCCGACCTCTTAAATTAGCCCTCCTTAATAGCATATTAAAATCTTTCCATTTAGGTTCATCCATCTCCCAATTGACATAGTCCAACACCTTTTTGCCATATATCCTGGTTAAGCTTTGTTTGAGGGGTTCAATCGATCTGTTGAAGAAAGAGTAGTAGTCTCAATCCGGGGATCCTTCCAGAAATTAGTGTTTTTACCATTACAAGCTCTCTTTCTAACCCCCAATTTCAACACATTTTAAATTTTAACAAGGTGATTCCATAGGACAACCACTAGGTAGGTCAGTCACAAAGAGGAAATAACCAAGATTCCTGTTCTTCAAGTACTTGGCTTGGAAATTTTTCACCTAGTCCTTTGACCCTTCCAAAAGGTTCTATCACACTTTAGCAGTTAGGGCTTCATTAATCAATTTAATTCTCCTTATCCCCAGTCCTCCAACACTTTTTGGAGTGCAAATATTCTCCCAACTAACCAGAGATAGTCTATTTTTCTCTTCAATTCTTGACCACATAAACCTTCTTTGAATTTATTCTATTTTTCCCTTATGAAGTCTAGAATTTTGAAGAGAGACAAGTAGTAAATAAGAATATTCTGTAAGGAATCTTTTAATAGTTGGATCTTCTTGACTAAGCTAAGAAGTTTCCATTTCCACCCTGCCAACATTTTTTGAACTCTCTCAATTAGCTGATTCCAATAATTATTTTCCAAATTTCTAGAAATAAGAGGTAACCCAAGGTAGGCTATTGGTAGGACAACTTCCTGACATCCCAATATCTTCACCACTCTTTCCTTCACAATTTGATCAATATTAAAGAAGTATATCTTACTTTTTTCATAGTTGATAAAATAGCCTGAAATAGTTTCATGGTCATTTAGAACCTGTTTCCATAGACCTACTCCCCCCATCATGGCTTCACCAAACAAGAGTTTGTTGTCAAAAAAATGTTGGTGGGAGTCAAGCGGGAGAGATGAAGTAGCTTTAACACCTTTTAGAGCTTTAGAGTCCACCTATAGACACTGGAAAATATCATAGGTTTACGAGCAACATTTTCCCTTGGTCATCATCCTCTAATAATTAAATAATTCTAATTATTTAATTATGCCTGATCACATTCCTCTATTAATTAAATATTTTTTAATTATTTAATAAATTCACTTTCTAATCTCTATTCTATCCTGATCAATTAAAATAAATTAATTGTGTCACTGACACTCCCTTTCTTCAACAATTAAAGAAATCACTATTTATTTAATTATTTATCTTTTATCACTCGCCTATAGTCAGATAATAATTATTTGTCTATGCATTGATCTTTTCATCCTTCCATAATTAAATAATTGTCAATATTATTTAATTATGCGTCATTTCTCAACCCATTGAATAATTAATTCAAATCAATTATTTAATGTCTAATTTCTATCCCTCCTATTTAATTAAATTGACTCATTTAATTAAATGATCATTTTCATTTTCCTCCAAATAAATAATTCAAATGAATTATTTATTTTCCACTTGTCCATTTTCTCCATTTTCAAATAAATAATTTAAAATAAATAATTTATTTATGACTCCCTTTTGGTCAAAGATGCTTTGCTCATGGCCTTTATTTCTGTCATAGTTGTCTCTGTCATATCCATCATTTCTGTCATAGCCATCAAACATCATAGCCGTCGACATCATAGCTCTTCCATGAATGGCATATTTTGGTTGCATCGATTCTCAACCGTTGATCTTGGCATCTTTTTAGAAGTTCGATCTTGACCATCCATTTCATAACCTCCCTCTCATCAATCCTCGTTCATCGATCTTAGAATCTTTCTAGATGATCGATCTTGACCATCCGTTTGAATGGTTGTCTATAAAAGAAACCTTCCTCTCTCATTTTCAAGTTAACAACTAATTATCTCCAACCTTCTACTTACTATTTGCAGGTATTTGCACAAGTCTACTTCAAAATCTGAGGGAAAAGATTGTAAAAGATGAAATAGGAGAGACAAGAGAAGTAATTAACTATAATGGGGAGTGTTTCATTTACTTGTTTTTAGTTTATTGCTCTCTTTTATTTGTATTCTCTTTTTAGGTGTGGTTTTAGCTTAGAAGTGTTGGCTATCACTTATTCTAGGCTAGGAATTATCTAACCCCATCTTACATTGGTTAACCCAATGTGAACGCTAGTTTGCAAATTTTCGTACGATTTTTTGCTTGGTTTTGTAGATTTTAGGTACAGAACAACACAACTATTAAATGCAATGACGCATTTGCGAGGAAGTGACACATTTGATAAATGCCTCGATGCATTTGAGGAGAAGTGATGCATCTGTTGGAAACTTGATGGGCGGGAAAATTTGAATTTGAAAGTGTGACACAATCACTCTCGTGCAATGTGACATAGCGACATAATCATTGCACGGAACGACGCATTTATCCACCCGATATAAAAATCCAATTTTAGTGTCTTTTCAGTTTTTCTTTTGGGTTTTGCAAGTAGACTAGTATTCTCTGCTTGCTAATCTCTTGTTTACAGCATGTGGCTTTGGAGTGGAGCTCCCAAAAAATGCTTCTTTTGAAGCAACAAAAAAATCAGGCTCTTAGCTTAGTTTCTTTAATTTTTAAGTTAGGTCTAGTTTCTTTATTTTCCAATCTATTTTAGGTGTTAATTTATGAGTTTACTTAGCTCTTAACCTTTTGTGCTAACAAGGTTTTTGCAAATTTTTGTTGGTCCAAGATATCTTTTGTGAAACTACTAATACATGGTTTTGTAGGTTTCATGCATCCAAGGCTTTATTTTGAAACCATAATCTTGTTTGCTTTAGATTAGACAATATTTCCATTAGTTCTTTAAAAAGAATGATTGTCTTCTCTCACGTAGATTTAACTAGGGGGTAATGAATCACTATTTTATTATTTGAAGGATGGTAGGTATTATGCTTTCACCTTGTGCAAACTCAGTGATTAGAAAACCAAACACATATGTTTTTGTGTTTACCCATTAGAGGGCCTACCACCCTGCTTCAAAAGTTGGGAATGACCCAAGCAGTAACGGGCTAAAGCCAAGTCCTTCTGAACCACTATATAATTTTTTGATTGTAAGGAAAGTTTGTAATCAATGAGAAGTGGTGCATGATAGCTCTCCCCCAATATCTTTATGATGCAAAAAGTCCTTGTTCCAAGGGTTGGGAGGCCTCTTGAGGGAGTTTATCATGGAACCCCCTAAACCAGATGCCCTTACTAGACACCTCTTGTTTGTAGCAGACAAAATCCTTCTATTTGCTGGTGAAGGAGGTCAGACCTCTGAAGCCATCCCACATTTTCATGGTTCTTTATAGAGATAGAAAATTCCTCTTTGGGGAATTCAAAACTTGGTATGCCCGAGAAGTGAGTGCTGTGGAGGGGAGCCAGTGCTACCAAATTCCTAGGCTATCCGCTCTAAATAAGCACGGTTGGAGAAATCCAAGTGGGAACCCAACGAATATTGTCCTTGGCAACCATAGGATTCGTGCTTGTTTTCTTAAAATCAAACATTTTCACACCAAACCAGACCAAAAACAATTGCTTGATACTATATTCTATTTTTGCCAATCATATTTCATCAGAAACAATCAAAAGGATCAAAATCATTTCAAAAACATCGAAACTATCAAAGCAACATTATAGAAAACCACAACTGTCAGACACAGACTCACAACTATTACTATGAACCACAATTGAGAACTGGAAAACCTCAATCATCTTCTTGAACCGCATTTGCTAGATACATAACCACATTTGATAACCAAAGTCGTAGTTGTGTGACACATTTGCTAAAAAAAGAGCTGCAATTGTCTGCTAAACAAAAACTTTTGAAATCTGTGTCCAAAATATAACCAAAATAGTTTCACAGTGACCTCTGAATGATAAACCAGAGACTTGCGAGATTCCCTAGCTTATTTTTAGCATTCCCATTATAAGTACATTGCATTATAGGTTTCATTCCTCCATCCTTTGCATTGCACAAATTAGACTTTCATTCTTAGGTTGCATTTGGACCTTTTGATTTTGAACATAGGGAGAACTTTGAGCTTTTGGAAATTCTTGGTTACATATTCTATTTGTCATTGACCATTATCCTTGTCATTGTCTTGTCATTTCCACCTTATCAAGTTTGGGTCTTAGTCTTGTGTCATAGTCTTGGTTGTACTCTTATGGTCAATGACATCTGGAATTTGTTGCCTTGGGTTGACATTAGATTGATTGCCACCCTTTGTTTTAAATTCATTTACATTACCTTGCCCTCATTTACACTCATATTGCTTAGATTACATTTTGCATCTTTATCCCAAAAATATAAGAAAATAGTTCATTTCCACCATAGCCTTAGCTTGGCATATCCTTTTGCATCCATTTACTTCATTATCCTTTGGAATTAGCATAGCTTTCCTTCATTTTAACCTTAGCATCATTTAGTCACCTTATAATTAATCAACCTTTAGCTTCCTTTTGCATTTATCATCCTTGCCTTAGCATCCTTGCATTTTCATATCCTAAAATCTAAAAAATCTAAAAACATAGTTTAGTCTCATTTACATCTTGCATTATCCCTCAACTTGCGAAAGTCTCACATGGTTGAAACAAGGTCAAAATCCGAAAGAAAGAAAATGGATTCTTTAAGTGACCCTTTTCATGACACTACCCTTGGAATGAATTCAAATCATTCTACACCTACAAGAGACACATGGGAAAATACGAGCCTAGAAGAATGCAACAAACAATTAACCCCTCAAGGGACTGAAAAAGCTTACCAAGATCCAAGAATTTTAAGCATGATTGATCAAATTGTTAGTGCTGACCCTAATAGAAAATTCTATTCACTAGCCAAAAAGGGAGCCAAACTACCTAAAGGTTTTGACCTCTCAACCATTGTAGAAGAAGAAACCAAAAATCCATTTTCACTTAGCATGCCTCATCACAAGAAACATCAAACATATCCCTTGGGACAAATTCACACATGAGTACCACTACCACACATATCCCAAGCATCCCAACACTTGGAAACAAGATAGCCCAGACCACTACAGAAGGACAAAATTTCACACTTGGAAGTTTCTCGAATTCTACAAGTAAGACCTTTACAAACCCCCTTTTTCAAAACACACATCAAGGTTCCAATTCACAAGGTCCTACACCTTTGACTCAAAATGCAAACCAAGGTCCTATTCCTACACTTCAAAACACAAATCAAGGATCCTTATTTCAATTTCAAAGTACACCTTCATCAAGTCAACCTAGAAAGGTTCACATTGTCTCACGAAAAATCCCAAAGCAAAACAATAATCAAGGATCTATCCCATCACTCCAAAATATCAATCAAGGGCCTACATATTCATTTCAAAATAACAATCAAGGGACCATTCCTTCATCACAAAACAACAAGGACCTACACCTCCAAATACAAATCAAGGACCTAATTCTCAAAACCACAGCATGAATCAAGGGTCTACACCTTAATTCCAAAACACCATACCACATACAAACATGACCTTTGGAACAAACCTAAATACCAGTTTCATTCCAAATCAAAACAACACAAATCAATACAAAAAGCAAGGTCCCACATCACAAAGCATCAATCCTAATTCAAATATAATGTATGACCTTAATACCACTGTCATGACAACAAATCAAAATAATGCAACACCATATTCTTCCAAAATTTTGATACAAAAAGTGCAGACCCTCCAACAACAGATGAAAAACATGCAATTGGGGACCAACAAGAAGACCTATTCCATGGAGGAACTGTGCCCCTTTCCATTTGACCGAAATTTATACATGCCACCCTTTCCCCCTCATTTCGCAACACCGCCATTTCCTAAGTACAAGGGGACAAGGGATCCAATAAATCACATTCAATAATTCAACACATCATGTATGGAAGTCTCATATGATCCTACCTATTTGATGAGACTATTTCCGCGAAGCCTTATAGGGCCAACTCTAGATTGGTTTGCACACCTTCCTCCTGGAATAAGAACATGGGGTGAACTGGCTAACAAATTCTTCAATCATTTTTCCTTCAACATTAAAAATGATGTCACCCTTGCAACATTGAGCACAACCAAACAAGAAGAAGGTAAACCACTCACCTTGTTCTACTAGAGATGCAGAGGTTTTTTTAGAAAATTCCCTTGTCACATTCCTAAAAATAAATTGATCACGATGTTTGTGGAAAATATCAACGAAGAACTGATGAGTCAAATTCAAATCCAATGTTGCACAAATTTTGAAGAGATCCTTGAGAAAGGTGTCCTTATTGAAAAGGTCTTATGGTAAAAGGACTAGTCAAGGTAAACAAAGAAAATCTGAAATCTAACAATGACAAGAGCAAATACTAGTCTCAAAATAAAAATATCACAAATGATGGAGTTTTTGACGCTAAACTAATAACCAAAGGTCCAACCATTCAACTTAAAGGTCCCTCCCCATCAAGTACACCAACTATACCAAATACACAAATCCAAAGTCAAAATGAAACTCTGAATGCTGTCCAAAAAAATCAACAATGAAGAGGACCTCCCCGTGCCAAAATAACATACAACCAATTAGGTGAACACATTGAATCAATCCTCAAAAAAAATTTTCAATCTGATATCATCTCACTTTCAGACACCAAGAATGATGAACCTACCTTGATCAAACTTGATTGGTGTAAAGAAGACAAATACTGTGAATACCATCGTGGAAAAGGACACAAAACAACAAGATGTTGGACACTCAAGAAAATTATTCAAGATCTCATTGAAAATGGAACCATATTGGTAGGAGATTCACAAGGAAAAACCAATGCTGATCATACTATATTCAATACTCCCTTGCAAGACCATGATAAAGGGAAAGCCTCCAATTCAGGGAACAACAAAAATAATGCCAATTATGCTTTAGTCAAACACAATTATAGCACTATCATTCTTAACATAAGACCCTTTGATGATCACATTACTACCATCACCATAAAAAAGATAAAATCAGATTGTGTTGTTGCTACTCGCAGAACCAAGATAACTATTCCGAGACCTCCATCTAACTCACAACCAAAGAGTCAATATAATCTCTTGGAGCAGTTGGAAAAAACCCCCACACAAATTTATATCTTGGAGCTCCTCACACATCCCCACAACATAGAGCTATCCTTGACAAAGCATTGCAAGAAGCATCTGTCCCCACCAACCTAGATGTCAATGCATTTCAGGTGATGGTCAGATGCCTAGCAATGCCAGACTATGTCACCTTCTTCATGCAAGGTTTTTCTGTACCGAAATCTAATTATAACGACCTGCTACACCTTGAATTTTGTGTTAATAAGTGCAAGATCAAATGAGTCCTAGTAGACGGGGAGCAGGTCTGAATATTTTATCACTAAAATTGGTAAAAGTATTGCGATACTTTGAGAATTATGTAGACCAAAAAAAGAAAATCACTATCAAAGCTTATGATGATGTTGAGTGTTTGTCTCAAGGTGTAGTTTCACTTCCTATAAGAGTTGGCCTGAAAATGCAAGATACAATATTTCATGTCTTGGATTTGGATTTGCATTATAATCTTCTCCTTGGTCATCCTTGGATTCATGCTATGAGGGATATTCCATCCACCTACCATCAATGCCTCAAATTTTGACACAATGACACTAAAGTCACTATTCCAGATGACCTTGACCCTTTTTAGTATTGTTCAAATGTAAGAGGAATTGCTGAATGTCAAGTGCCCATCAATCGAGAGGCCTCACCTTCCACTTCATCCACCACTCCATCTCACTACATTGACCCATCTACCCTTGTCAAATCATCCACTCCATTCACCACACCTTCCATGCCTAAGATCTAGATCCAAGACAAAGGATGTGGAGTATATAACATGAAGAGTCTCTTTTTCATCATAAAATTACCTAAATCCCCAAAGTCATATGGAAAATCGCATCCCTGCTAGCCTAAGATCATCATCCATAATTCCCCTACCACCTTCACTAGATAGGGGGAACTTTCCAAAGAATCTCTAGATGATCATATCCTTACATGGGTGTACAAAGAAGAGGACACTGAATCTAAGAAGTTGCTAGTTGAACACTATCCAAAAGGGTTCCAAATAATGAAGCAACAAGGATATGATGGACACAGTGGTCTTGGCCTAAATAAACAAGGAATGATGGAACCCTTACAACCTCCTAAGTTGATCAAACATCAAGGGCTAGGGTTCGTACCTATAAAAGTGACTATTCGAGGTATCAAATTACCTTCGAGTGAGGTTGCTAATGCTTTAGATGAGATCGAGACATATGAAGACCCTTAGGATTATGATGCCGATTCTAATGAATATGAATGGGATTCCCTATCCTCCACTACCTTTATGGATAGATAATTTTTTTAGAACATTCGATGAGCCTCTCCTTGAAAAACAATTCAGTCAAATGCTTACAATTGGTTCCCCGCTAATCCTACCAAGCCCTCGTCTAAAGCCCCTTTGAATAGAGAAGAATGGATCAAACACTTCCATTGATGCTACCTCTTAAGAACCTGGCAAATCTACTTCCATCTTTACCCTATTTGCCTACACCATGACTCTTGATAGTACTGATGATGTCTTACTCCTTGTCTACCCTCAACTTATAGATTGGGATCAACAAGACCCACCAAGTTTGGACACTTTCAAGAATGATGAAGCAATAGCCGAGTTCATAGGACTTCGTGAAGGCATACCAAGTGGGGATCATAAGTCTGGCTTTACCATAGAACTCGATTATGCAACATAATTTGGTGAGGCTGTCCTATCCTCTAGTCGTAAAAGTTAAAATGACAAAAGTAAAAATAAAAATATTATGTCTTCAGGTGAAAATTGAAAGGCACTTGTTGTTCATGAAAAAGTAAAAATAAAGGACGTATCTGAAGGTGAAAACCTCCTTGAGGTGCCTGAGGATGGAGGATTGGATTGTCTCCCAATAGACTGAGAGAGATCACCATTGCTAATATAAGAAACATAAGAGGTGAATATTGAAACACAAGATACTTCCAGAATCATATAGTTAGCAACATCTTTGACCAACAAGGAAAAGCCCGAGTTCACAACATTTTTCGTACAAAGATAAGTCAAATTTTCCTGGTCATATGCTGACATGCCTAGATTGGATCCTGAACTGGTTCTACATCACTTACCACTGCTACCTAATGCTAAACCATACAAATAGAAGCTAAGAAAAATGCATCCACTAATTGCACTCCTTGTCAAGGCAGAATTGAAGAAACTTCTAGATGTTGGATTCATTCATTCTATCGATTACATAGATTGGATATCAAACATTGTTCTTGTCACCAAACGAAATGGTCAAATCAGAATCTGCACGAATTTCATAGATCTCAACAAAGCTTGTCCCAACGATGATTTTCCTCTACCAAATATTGACATCATAGTAGATCTCACAACTGGATATGAAATTCTATCACTTATGGATGGATTCTTGGGTTATAAGCAGATAAGAATTGCTATTGAAGATCCAAAAACAAATTTCACATGTGCTTGGGGAACTTTTTGTTGGAATATGATGCCGTTTTGGACTGAAAAATGATGGAGCTACATACTAAAGGGCTATGGCTATAATTTTTCATGACTATATGCATGTTCTTATGGAAGAACTATGTTGATGAAATTCTCTCTAAATCTCTAGAACAAAGTGGACACTTAGCAATATTGGAAAAGATTTTCACATGACTGGAAAAATACCAACTCAGACTAAATCTAAAGAAATGTGTTTTTGGGGTCCAATTAGACAAACTACTTGGATACATTGTCTCACATAGAGGAATAGAAGTTGATCCCACAAAAGTCAAAGCTATCTTAGAGATGTCGGCACCAACCAATATCGTTCAGTTGAGAACATTACAAGGAAGGCTACAATCAATCCATAGATCCATTGCTCAATTAGTAGACAAGATCCACCCATTCCAAAATTTGTTAAGAAAAGGAATTCCCTTCAACTGGACATAAAAGTATCAAGATGCATTTGCTTAGATCAAGAACTATCTATTGAATCCACCAGTTCTTATACCTCCAATTGACGAGAAATATTTAATATTATATGTGACAACAACAACATTAGCACTGGGGGCATTACTAGCACAAAATGATAATGATGGCAAAGAATGGGCTATATATTACATCAGTCGCAGCCTAGTCAGATATGAGTTAAAATATAGTCCTATTGAATGAGCATGTCTAGCAATGGTATTTGCAACACAAAAATTGAGACATTACATGTTGAATCATAAGACAAAATTGATTGCCAAAATTGATCCTCTAATAATCTCCTCAATAAAGCAACATTGATAGGAAAACTAGCTAAGTGGATTATGATGCTGAGTGAATATGACATTGAGTACGTAGATCAAAAAGAAACAAAAGGACAAGTGATAGTAGATCAACTTGCAGATGCACCCATAAAAGTATATCATCTTTTGATATTTGATTTCCCAGATGAATCATTTGTTATAGACACACCAACTAAATGGAAATTATATTTTGATGGATCTTACACGAGTCATGGTTCAAGAGTTGGAATTTTGTTCATCACACCTCAACGAGATTCCATTCCCAAGTCATTCCGAATAGCATTCCCATGCACTAATAACATAGAAAAATACAAGGCATTGTTGATAGGACTTCGAATAGCAATAAAATAGAAAATCAAGGATCTTCAAGTCTACGGTGATTCTCAGTTAGTGATAAAACAATTTAATGATGACTATGATACCAAGGATGAGAAGTTGATGCCCTACAAGTGTATGGTTGATAGTTTCAAACTATATTTTGATAATATTTCTTTTGAACAGGTATTAAGAATCCAGAACAAAGTAGCTGATGCAATGGCTGCCATCAGATCTCTCTTGGACATTCCTAACAATGCCTCGCAATATGAATTCTTGGTATAGCAATTATTGATCCCTGCATTCGATATCCCCAAAACCGAACTTGTGTGTGAACTTGTTAGTCTTGGTTCACCTTGGTACAAAGAAATTTTTTCCTATTTACATGACCAAATTATACCTCCTGAATCATCCCTTAACCAACACAAAACCTTTATCTGAAAAGCATCTAAATAGGCCATCATTGGAGATACCCTTTATCATCGTAGCCTAGATAGTACCCTCCTTCAATGTCTCGACTCAAATGAAGTACAAACAACCTTACACGAGGTAAATCATGGTATATGTGGATCTCACTGTATTGGTCTAACCTTAGCCAAAAAGCTCATGAGAATAGGATATTATTGGCCTACAATGGAATGTGATGCCTATCACTTTGTGAAGAAATGTCACCAATGTCAGATTCATGAAGACCTTATACATGCATCAGCTCAGGAATTGCAGCTGCTTACTTCGCCATGGCCATTTCCTCAATGGGGACTCGACCTCATAGGAAAAATTCATCCCACCTCTTCCAATGGACATAAGTTTATTCTTGTTTCTACTAAGTACTTTATAAAATGGATCGAAGCTGTCCCACTGACTTACATCAGTAGAAAGAAGATAGCCAAATTCATCCCGAATTACATCATTTGCTGTTATGGTATCCCACAATCCATAATTACAGATAATGGTTGCCATTTTAAGAATTGGGATGTTCATGAGCTTTGTGAAAGATTCCATATCCAATATTATTTTTCTACTCCATATTATCCCCAAGGTAATGGCCAAGTTGAGGCGTCCAATAAGACTATCCTAAAAATATTAAAGAAGACTGTCAATGACGTTGGCCATGACTGGCACCTACAACTTAATCCTGACTTATGGGCCTATAACACCTGTATTCACACCCCTACAAAAGCCACACCATATTACCTTGTCTATGGATCTAAAGCAATACTTCCTATAGAGGTCGAGTTACCATCCCTATGAGTCTCTATGCAATGTCTTATTGATCAAGAAGATTACCGTGTATCTCATTTACAAGAGATATAATTACTAGATGAAAAAGACAAAATGCTTTGACACATTTGCAAGAATATCAAAATTTCCTTCAACATAGTTACAATAAGAAGGTTCATCCTAGATGTTTTGACATTGGTGACTTATTCCTAAAGGAAAATTTGAAGAATCAAGCGAAATGAGAAAAACTTGGGAAGTTTGAACCTAATTTATTGGGCCCGTATATTGTCACATCAACGTATGGATCTGGTGCTTATCAAATTTCTACTCCTAAAGGAGAATCATTTCCTGAAACTATCAACAACATGCACCTTCGCAAGTATTACACTTGATTCTCAAAGTATCCTTTCAAAAAGTCAAAAATACAAAAAAATCAAAAAAATAGTCACCCTGATGAAAACAAGCTTTTTTTATATTAATTTTGGTTGTCTTGAACTTTGTGCCTCCCCTCCTCTCTCTACCTTCATCCCATCCTTTTATGCCTTGTTGGGTTTGCAAGCTATTCATTTTTCTCTCCTCATGCTCTCTTGTTCATCCTGATGATGGATCACAGAGTGTGATCCGAAACGTTGATGCAAAAAATTTGAACACAATCTAATCCAGAAGCATCTATTGACAACAACTCCATCATACTATTAGAATAGTCATCCAGCCCCCTTGACGTTTTTGAAGGTAGAAGAGGGGAGTTGAAATCCCCTCCCAACATCCAATGATCATACTTTTTATTTTTAATAGCATCATTTAGATGCTCTCAAAGCAACAACCTATCCTTGCTCAAGTTGGGAGCATAGATATTTATTAAATCCCATTTCTCCTAGGTAGCTAGATCTTCCAGGGAAACCATTAGACTATTCCTACTAGCTAAGCATAGAGTTCCTTTTAATTTTGAGGGATTCCAAAGGGTGGCAATACCTCCCAAAGCTCCTTCAGTCTCACTAACAAAATAATTCACTCCAAGCCAGATACTCAAAATTGCCTTATCAAAGGTCTCCTTCATCTTGGTTTCTTGGAGGAGGAGAACATCCACTTTATTGTCTAGAATACATGTTTTAACCAAAAATTGCTTATACGGGCTATTTAGGCCCCTTATATTCCAAGAGAGATACTTCATAGGGAAAAAATAGGGAACAACAACACCAAAACCATAGAAAGGAACAACCAAAGCTACTTCTTTTTGGACTTCGATCCCATGATCGAATCCAATGTTCTTTGTTTCCCAACAACCACATCCCTAACAATGTCTTTGTTTTTGGAATCCTTTTGGGATGGTCTACCAACCTTATTTTCCCCTCCAACATCCGACTTCTTTTTATTTTTTGATTTAATAGGGGCTTGTGACCAGTCATCCTCATCTTCTTTATCATTAGGGTGAGGAGGAAACCCTAACAAGGCCAGTGAGACATTCAAGTTACCTACCTCCTTTTGAGACAAAAATGCCATTTCCTCCAAGGATAGGTTGAGGCCAAAAGGAACTAGTTCACCTTCTTTCAAATCAACACCCATTGCAGATTCAAAAACCTTCCCTAGAGATGGCTGCAACTTGGCCTCCATATGGGGGACCCCCTTAGTTCATCCACATTGTCCATATTAACTTCTTCCCTTGTTTTAGACATCACTTCTTTCAGGAATCTTGGAGTTGGGAAATTAGTGACAAGGGGAACAAACAAGACGTTCAGGCTAGCCAAGTCATTAGAAACAACAAGAGGTTCAGTCAAAATAGCCTCCAAGCTAGAGATTGGGGTTTCCTTCCCTTGGAGGACAACATCCATAGGGGTAGTATCTTCAAGGGGTTTAGCAAAAAAACAATTGCAAAGGGCTTGGGTAACTGATCAGAGAGATAATTCTCAGAAACAAAGGGTCCCTTGATAGGTTTTTTCTCACACGAGTCAATGAGGCGACCAAACTTCTTACAAATCTAGAAAAAATGGCAAGAATTTTCATATTCCAGAGGTTGGGTCCAGTTGCCAAATTTTGACTTGAGGAGGACCAAAGTTGGCAAGACCGTATTAACACAAATACGAGAATAAACCAGTCTATACTTCTCCTGAGTGATATTGTCAATGGATAGAAGGTTGCTAAAAGAATTAGAAATCCCTTTCAATATACCCATCTCCCAAAACTCAAGGGGTAACCCCGATAGGAAAACCCAAGTTGGAGCCGTGGCCCTCAGGTCAGCTGAAGGATCAAAACCCAATTTTCACTTGCAGAGGGAAAGAAAGTTCTTAAACCCAAAATAAAAAGCCTAGGGGCCGCCAGTTAAATCCTTAAGCATATCTTCATAAACTAAAAAGGAGAAAAGGAAGATACCTCTTGACATAGAATTTAAAGAGACACTTCCCTTAAGATTCCAAGTCGAGGCAGCCCATTGACGTACCTGTTTGATATTCAGATGATAGGCCAAAAAATTTCCAACCAATGCCAGTTTAAGGCTATCTATAGCCTTCAACATCAGAGCTTTAGGGATGTCAACTTCCCAACTAGTCACATAGCAGGAAGTAGACTCTGAGGACCTTTTACCTGAAGCTAGCAAGTCAATATCCACCAATTTTTCCACATAAGATACTGGTTCTTCCATAGAGAAGAAAGAGTCAAGCCCGAGAGGAGGGGATAAGGGTGACTTTATAGAAGTACCGTCAATCCTTCCCCTTGGGGAAAGGACAAAGGTACGTGGAGGAGAAGTCACATGGGGAACAACAAAGCTGGCCGCTGTCACAATAGACACAATGCCAGACAAAGAGACAACAACCTTGGAATGGGGAGCCTTCCCGGGCCCCCCTCTCGACTGTCCCATGAAATAATCAAATTAGAGCAAGGACAGGAAAATTCAAAAAACAACCAAAGCGGGAAAAAATATTTAGAGGAGAGAGCCAATATGGTTAGAGTTTCTCTATAGGTTGTCCATTGATTCATGATGATGTTTGAATAATTAATTTTATTATTTTGTTTAGAAAGGGAAAGTGATATAATTAAAGTATTAAGTTTTAATAATTTAATTGATTTAGGGGAATAGGGTAAATTAGCGACACAATTCAATTATTGATTTTATTTAATTAATCAAGAAGAATAAAGTTAGTTTAGGAATTTATTAAATAAATAAAATTTATTTAATTAGTCGAAAATGATGAAAAGGTGAATTAATTATATTATAATGTTATTCAAGTAATAGAGGAAATTAGGGTTTTTAATGTAACTGATGTGAAATGTAGTGATATTAGATGATAATAACATCAATGATGAGAAAATGTTATTCAAGAAGTGTGATAAGTGTTAGGTCATTTTTACATGTCTGCATTTTGCCCCTCTTCGAGACAAAGTAGTGGTTGCTTTGTTTCAAAGAATTCGATGTTAAGATCAAGATTTGAAAAAAACTATATGCCCACTATGCCTCAATGGTCAGTGGAATGATGGTAGGACGTTGGGCTGCCCCTCGAGAGGTTGGCTGGAAAAATCATTTTTTCGGGTCGAGCTCACGACAATGTTTTATTTCAGTTCAGATGTGTAGAGGATGAAAAATTAAGCTTATAGGACCCTTGTTTATAGTTCAAATGTTCTCAAGAGCTCTTAATTTTAACCTAGGAGGGTTCAAATAGGTAATTAGGGTTTAATTTACCTCATTTGCATTCTTTATGCTTAGTAAATTCTTGTCTTTGGATTCCTTGATTTTGCGATTGTTGAGTCATGATGCCGAGGTTTGCGGGAGCCCCACATCGTACAAAAGTGGTTTGTGAGTTTGAGAGGCTTTCTAGCATTGGTGTGGTAGTATGTATCCTCTTCTTTCTTGTTTTCCATCTTTCCATTTTTGAGTAATAAATGTTAGAAAATATTTTAGGCGATAGTGGTAATTTTATGACTTACGCTTTTGCATTGACTTCACCGCTTTTAATGTTTTTAACTGTGTTGCTTTTACTTTTTTCAATCGCCCTTGATTTAACTACTCACTATTGCTTCAAATGTTTTCTTTTGTTTTCACCTTCAAATAGAATTTTCACTATTGACTTTCTTTGCTTAAAATGACCGCCTTTGTGATTTTTGTTCGCTTTTTAAAATTTTGTTTTCTTTTTCGATTTTTATCGTAGTTGAATTTGTTTATCACTTTTGACAAAAATAGGTCTGGTATTGACTGTCTTGACCACTTTTGATAAAAAAAAGTAATAGATTTTACTATTTTGGAATTTTGAGCTAATTTGTTCGCCTTCTTATGTTCATTTCGTGTTTTCGTAGCAAATTCTTAATGTCATGGGTTGAATGTTTGCAAGCGGTTCTCAAACCTCTTTACTCAAGAGAGCGATGGTCACATCAATTGTTCAATTTGATTATTGGTTTCCACGAGCTTGAGTGGGATGTTCTAGACATTGTATGATTATGGCATATCTACTACATGCCAACAATTAGATGCCATAAAGCAATGATGATCGCTCTTGTTGAGAGATGGAATTCTGAGTCATCGTCCTTTCACTTGCCGACTAGTGAGGCTGCCATCACCTTAGAGGATGTATGGAGGATTCTCCATAATCTGATTCATGGAGAGCTCATGACCTATTTTGTATGATAGGGTACACATGCTATGTGATGAGTTCTTGGTGTTCGGCATCTTCGGGTTGTGGAGTCAGAGATTTACCTGTCTCTATTCATCGATAGTGCAGATCCTGTTTCATTGGTTTTATGTGCTCTAGTCTCAGGTCTCGTCATTTTTGATAGGCAAGGCAAATAGTTCCCAATTGGTTGGGGTGTATGTATTGAGAAGATGTTTGAGTATGGTACTAGGTATGCATGGGGCTTGTGTCTCCTTACCCATCTATACAGAGACATGCACAAGGTTTCTTATCGTGGAGGCATTTCTATCTTTGTCAGTGTCACATTGCTTCATGTATGGGCCTAAGACCACATCCGAGTGATGAGACTTGATGGTGTATTGGATCAGGATCCAAATGGTCCATACTCTTATAGATATGGTGACGTCCTACACTATACTTAGCCTGGTTAGCTATCTTATTGGCATCGTGTTATAGATGATATGCCTATTTTGTTTGGAGGCCATGGTTAGATTGTGATGTGTGGCATGATTAGGAGCAACTTCCATTTTTCTGGTAGACTTGTTGGTTGATCGACCGTGTTCATTCTTTTCTCAAGCCTGATCTACTAGATTGGGTGCTTCACCAGTTTGGTGAGCAACAGTCATGACTTGCCGATGATTACCATGCTTGCTTCAAGAGGACTACTTGAGAGGTCAGAGTGTGGGGGCTCCACACTGATTGTGATGCAACAATAGCAAAGTGTAGAGAACTTTCCCCATTTGGATGGGGGTGGCCTGTAGGACTGACAGACCCGGGTACTACACAAGATTATGATCAATGGTGGGCTTGTTAGATTTCACTTCAATTTATAGATCTTGTTGGTGGTGCACCAGCTATTGGTAGAGTAGGTATCACTAGCCGTAAGGGTGAGAGACAATGACTCAAGATCATTTTTGAGAATCTTGATAGAGCAGGATGAGACAAGTAGTATGATCTTATGCAGTAGGATCAACCAGTGGAGCAGGGTCCTCCTCCTCCACCTGGGGATGCGGTGGTGGTGGCACAAATTGTACAGTTGGTAGCTACCCAAGATGCAAAGATTGTTAGGAGATAGGCTGTAGAGGTGTAGGTTTCAACTTTGACTACGAAGTGAGATGATTCGAGATAGGAGAGAGATGGTTTTAGGCAGGATAGGGATGGAACTTGATAAGAGCTAGTGATAGAGAGGCATCTTAGATTATCTGCATAGATTTATTTGGTCGCATCAATTCTAATGACTCAACATCAGGTTGAGCACGAGTAGCTAGTGCATAGGGTTACATGTTATCAAACTCTCTACGAGGCTTTCATCCTTCAAGCTTAGTGACGACCTCATTTTAGAGAGCCTAGCACATAGATAGGGGTAGAGTCAGGTGGTCACTATTAGGCAGCCTGAGCAGCCGCAACCTTCCCCTCATCCGAGCCAGAAGCATCAGAGGTCCCCACCTCAGGATGGGAAGTAGAACTAATTGTACTTGATCATTGTGATGTATATTATATCAGAGACTTTGTAGACATGATTTTGTATAAACATTCACCGACCTAGCTGAGGGCTCATATATATGTATTTTTCTATATTATGATATCACACATGTTACTTTATGATGTATATGAAATTCTCAAATTTTTTTAACATATATATGAGATATACCATGTTTCGATTCAGCTTTATTATGTGTGATGAGATGATTATGGATGATGATGTATATATTCTTATGTTTTTGTACTTTTTTGATGTATGTATACAATGTGGATGGATGGGTGATTTATATATCTATATGATATATGATGTTTTAATATGTATATGATGGATGTTGATATGATGATATATTAAATATGATGCGTGATTTTTTTATTGCTTTACTATAGTCATGATATGTACTGATGAAATTATGGATGTGGGATGGATATAGTACTAATGATATTTTGATGCACCTGATGGAGCTGTTAGTTAGAAGAAGTGTTGGATGATTTAGAGAGATGGATAGAAAATTTGATGTTATTAGTTATTGATGAGTTTTGATTTTGCTTGCATGGAGGCTTCATATCTTTTAGCAATCCTTTTTTATGTAGCAAACATACACAATGCACTAGGGTATTAATAACCAAGGTGGCTTTGTATCTATTGCATGGAATTTGACTTGACACACAAAGAATATTCTTGCTCATACCAGACATACAAAAACCTTGTTAGAGTATATGGTTGAGTTGTGTTAATTTTTTTTAGACTAGTTACATAGAGAGGTATGGAATACCTACCATGCAACTACTACATGAATTGTTTAAAAAAAAGTTCCATACACCAAAAAAAGTAAGTATTCACCATGGTAGTATCAAAAAAACATCTCACAAACTTCACAAACATAAATCGACAGTTAATGCCACCATTCCTTCTTCTCTAAATCCTTATGGACATCCTCGAGAGATCCTGGGAATGTGGTATTATGATAAATCAGAAAAATATGACTATAAAAACATAAACAATGTTGCAATATCACTTGTCATAGTTGTTTTGATGTTTCATGATGAAACCCGTTGATGACGTCTATTATAGGAACATTTTATCCGTTAAGACTCATGTTTAGGATTGTTGATATGATTTTCCAATGGGTATGGTAGTTTATACTTTAGGCATTGTTTTCACTTAATTGTTGTCTAATCATTTTGATCTTCACTTTGGAATTTTTTATTTTGATGTTTATTTTGTTTGTTGTTTGCGTTGTCAAAGTGTGAGTGTGATGATTGTTTATTATGAATGATTAGTTTATGATGGTGAAGTGATGATGGAGATAGGACCTTTTGATTTTCTTAGTTTATCTGATGTTGTTTTTGTTGTTTTGGGGAATTTTAAAAATAAATAGGGGGACCTAAAGGGACTGACCTAGCGCCTCGGGGCTTGATTAGAGATAAGTCTTTCTTACATGATAAACATAAAGACATCGTAGTTTGACTTTATTGATTGACATGTTTTGGAATTTTCTAACTTTTTATGAATGTTTTTGGATTTTGATATGATGTTTGGATGTTTTCTTTTTTTGTTTAATTTTGGGGACTAGCTTAGGGTCTTGAGGGATCATCAATTATGATGGCCTTGCCTACATTATCCATGCAAAGGCTCGTAGTTCGCTTGTTTTGATAAGAACATGTTTTTGACTTTTCTATTTTTTGAATTTTGTATTTTTGACTAAGTTAAAATAGAGTTATGGACACCTAAGGGGACTAACCTAAGGCCTCAAGGGATGATCATAGATAATAATTTCATGTGTTATACATATAGAGACCACGTAGTTTGACTAGTGTTGACTCAAAGCATAACATGTTTTTGGGATTGTTGATGTTTTTGAATTTGTTTTGATTTTGATAGTTTTTCGACCATGATGGGATTTACAAGGATCCAATCTGCTACCAGTTTCAGGAAGTTTCCCCTAGTTTGAGATAAGATTCCCTTCATTAGGGGAGAAATATGTTGATGGTGAAATAAGGTTCAACACTTAATCAATCATTGAGCCATGGTTGGTGACACATTTTAATATGGGATGAATGGGCGGATGCTTCAACTAGTGCAGATAGATAAAAATGCAAGTCTTATAAAACTGTAACACCTTCTTTCCAGGTTTTCACTACGATACTTGTTCTAGAAGCACCACAAGGTGGTTTTCACTTAAATAAAATTTATTTATCTTTACTATTTTCTTGCTTTTTTGATGTTTTTTTGTTTTTTTATCTTTTTTGTTGGGATACTCTGATGTGTTTAAGTATAGAACTTTTTAAGATGGATTCTATTTAGCGGTTTGGCTAAAGGTTCTCTTTCAGGAGTAACCAATTGATAAGCTCTAGAGCCATAAATTTACATGATGATGAATGAACCTAACCAATTTGGTTCAAACTTACCTTTTCCGTCTTGATTCAACTATATTTTTCTATTCTCTTTCAACACTAGGTCACCAACTTGAAAGTTTATGTTCTTGATCTTTTTGTTGTAGCTTCGTTTGAGTCAATTTTGATAAACTTGAAGATGGTTTAACATGCTCAAATGCATTTCATCTAAGATTTCCAACTCATTCAATCTTGACACTCGATATTCCTCATTGTTTCCCATGCATTTTAGGGATACTCACAATGAGGGGATTTTAACTTCGATAGGTAAGACAACTTCAGATCTATAGACCAAGGAAAAATGTGTGGCACCTATAGGCATACGAATGTTGGTTCGATAAGCACATAGGGATGGGTTTAGTTGAAAATTCCAATCAAAACTAGCGTCATTAACAATACTTTTTAGTATTTTTAAGATCCTTTTATCAAATTCTTCAGCCTGATCATTTCCTTGGGGATAGTAGGGTGTGGAGAATCTATGCTAGATAGAAAACTTAGAGAAAATTTCATGGACATCTTGGTTCTTGAATGGGGTTTAATTGTCTGTTATGATGGTTTGTGGAATTCCATATTGACAGATCACATAATTCAAGATGAACTTGGATATCTATTTCCCAGTGATGTAGGTTAATGGAATTGCTTCTATCCATTTTGTGAAGTATTCGGTTGCGGTAATAATGAAATTTTTCCCATTTGATGAAGCAAGAGATATCTTACCTACCAAGTCTAATCCACATTGTGATAAAGGCCATGGTGTTGTGATAGGTCTCAGCTCTCATGTTGGTGCATGAACAAGGTCACTATGTTGTTGAAATTTACAAAATTTTCTAGAGTATTGAATACATTCTTGTTCCATGTATGGCCAATAGTATCTTGTTCTTATAAAATTTTGTACTAGGTTAGATCCACTAGAGTGGGACTCAAAAATTCCTTCATGTACCTCTTTTAGGGTGGTTTGTGCTTCTTCTATGTTAAGACATCAGAGTAATGCACTATCTAAACTTCAACGATATAGGATGTCTCCTAGGATTGTGAATCGGGAAGTCCTGTGGGCAAAGGTTTTCTTTTGGTTTGTTGTCAAGTCAAGAGGTATGATACCATGTTGGATATAGTCAATCATATCTTGGTACCACGACGAGTTAAGACCAACAACATCATAAACTAGTTCTGATTCTGGGATATCAAATGTCGCTATAAATAGTTTCTCCACAAGGAATTCATATTTTAGAATGTTTTGTGGAATGTTGAGGAGTGAACCAATCGTTGCCATTACATTGGTTGCTCTGTTGTTGATTCTAGGAACCTTTTCAGAGATGATGATGATGAAGTATTTCTTAAAACTATCTACCATTATTTTATATGGCATTATATTGTCATCTTTTGTCTGGTATTCATCATTCACTTGTCTTATTATCCATTGAGAGTCTCTGTAAACTTGCAGTTCTTTTATCCTCCATTCAATTTCTATTTTGAATCTTGTGATTAGTGCTTCATATTCCAAGATGTTATTTGTACATGGTAAAGAAATTTTGTAAGCTTTAGGTATATTATCTCCCTATGGTGTGAGAAATAGGATACCTTCTCCTGAGCTGTGTTGAGTATGGGACCCATCAAAGTACAAGGTCCAACGACTTGTCTCTTCTATTAGCAGTATGCTTTCATCTGGGAATTCTATTGTGAGAGGCTGGTGATCTTCCATCGGTGCTTTTTCTAGTTGATTTTCTATGATTTTTCCTTTGATAGATTTCCTATCTATGTACTCTATGTCAAACTCGTTAAGTATCATTACCCATTTAGCAATCTTACTTGTTAGAGCTTCTTTTTCCAATAGATACTTTAGTGGATCTAATTTTGAGATCAACTTTACTTGTCTTTTCAATATGTAGTGTCTCAAATTCTATGCCATAAAGACGATAGAGAGACATTCCCTTTCTATTGGTGAATAGTTCAATTCATAGCCTACCAATGTTCTACTGATATAGTAGACCACTCTTTCTTTGTTATTGTCATCTCATTGTGTTAAGAGAACTCCTAATGTTGCTTGTATTGTAGATACATAGAGAATCACTGCTTTATTTGGAATAGGTGGCATTAATATTGGAGGAGTGAGTAAATACTTCTTCACTTGCTGGAATGCTTGATCACATCTGCCATCCCACTTGAATGTGATGTCTTTGTGTAGTAGATGGGTGAACAAATGACACTTATTGTGCAATGAATCTCTTGATGGACTGAAGTTTCCCTTGTAGACTTCTTAGCTACTTCAATGTCTTTGGAGGAGGCATCTCTAATATGGATTTTACTTTTGCAGGATCTACTTCGATGCCTCTTCTTGATACTATGTACCCTAGCAATTTTCTAGATTTTACTCCAAACACACACTTCTTTGGATTGAGCCTCAAGTTGAATTGTTTGAGCCTATCAAATAATTTTTCTAGGTTGGTCAAATGGCCTTCTCTTTTGATGGACTTCACTAGTATGTCATCCACATAATCTTCCATAGTTATATGCAACATATCATGAAATATTGTAGTCATTTATCACTGATAGGTTTCCCCTACATTCTTTAGATTGAAGGGCATGCTGTTCCAATAGAAGGTCCCCCATGCACAAGTGAATGTTGTTTTATGTTGGTCCTCGGGGGATATTTTGATTTGATTGTATCTGGAGAAACCATCCCTTAGTGACAAAATGTCATGTCCTGCAGTTACATCTACGATCATGTCTATGCTGGGAAGAGAGAAGTCATCTTTCGAGAAAGCCTTATTTAGATCTCAAAAATCTGTGCAGATTCTTATGCCCCTAGTGGGCTTTAATATTGGTACTAGATTCAACACCCATTCAAGATAATCAATTGGTCTGATGAATCTCACATCTAACAATTTCTGTAGTTCTACCTTTACCAAAAGTTTTATCTATGGATGCATCTTTCGTAGCTTTTGCTTGATGAGTTTAGCTCCAGGGAATACAACTAGGTGATGTAAAACTAATGCTAGATCTAGCCCTGGCATGTCTACATATTTCCATGCAAAGTTTATTTTCCTTTCATTGATGAATGATGAGAAGTTCACCTTTTCTTCAGGATGATGATGCATGGTATGCAATTTTTGGGTTCTCTATCGTGCCGACATTGATAGGTTTAACTTCTTCAACTAGGAGTGTCAACTTCTCTTGATATTCAAAAATGGGGAGATTGAATCCTCCATCTTTGGGCACCTTAGAGAGGTTTTCACCCTTAGATTCATCCTTTATTTTTCTCCTTTCAGGATCCAATAGAGCCACATTGTGGTTTTCGCTAGGCGATCCCATTTTAATTTTTACATTGTCCTTTTCAATTTTGTGACTATAGGACACAATCTCCCCTCAAAAACATGCTTCCTATTTGAGTTCCATGACAAACCCTACTTTATAATCTCCTGATGGTATATCAGTTCAAATTTCCATAAACTTTGCAGTAGCTTCATCATTTTAAAATTGATCCAAAACATGCGTATGATGTTGTTGATCCCAATCTATTAACTATGGGTAGCAAAGGGGAAGACTGTGATCATTATCTGTAAAGCTTATGGAAGTTTTCAAAATGGTCAATATAGATCTGGTATCATTCTCCCATTAGGTATCTAGGTTATCATCGCTAGAAGTAAGGGAATACCATTCATACTCGTTAGAGTCCGTTTCATAAGTATAGGTTTGCTAGGTCGGGTAGGGACTATACTTATGCTAAAGATTTCAAATGAGTCCTCAATTGGTAGATCATTTTTTATAAGATGGTAGGTATCCAATGTCTTAATGTCAATGGAAGGAGCTTCTTTCTCAAAAGAGGTATATCGAGTGTTTGGAGTAACCATGTCTATCAAACCATAGCCTATTCCCATGTTCTTCTTTCTTTGGTCCACTATAATAGGTTACCTTGTTTGTGTTGCCCAAGGCTACCTTTTAAGTGTATCCCATTTGTTTAGCCATATGATACCCTTTACTACTAGGATCAATGGGAAAGGGTTGTAGCTGGTTTGGTTTTTCTTGTTCTTCTTTGTAGATCATTGACGAGAGGTCCTCTTTGAATATTTCTCATCTTTCATATCTCACCATTTGGTAAAGATCATGGATTTGACTACCATTGTTACTTCTTGAATATGTTTGATCTCCTTTGTCCCTCCATAAACCTTTTGTGTTGGGGAAAGCATTCCAATGCAAAAGGATTGATTGAAATGATAGTTTTCGTTACCCTTGTCAAGAACTTGGATCTTGGTATCAGATTTAGGTACCTCAGTTGCTTGGGGTTTGATGGAGGATGAAGCTAGTGATACTGGGCCAATGCATGAGGAGTGAAAAGATATATCATTGCTGGGTATTTGTTGAATCTTTTTATACTTTTCCTCCAATCCAACACAATAATGGAAGGGTTCTAGGTCGGCATATAAGGTTACTTCCTTATTGTCATAAGGGAACTTTAGGAATTGGTGGAATGTAGATGGTACTACTTTCAATGCATGGATCCATGGTTGACCTAAAAGAAGGTTGTATGGAAGCTTGATATCTAGTACTTGACAAGTAGTTTCTATTATCGTTGGTCTTATTTGAATAGGTAGTCTGATTGTCCCTTCTGAATTGCGCTCCATATCATCATAAGATTTTATAGTTATGCTCTTGTTTTTATCTATAACATCATCAGAGTATCCTAGTTGTTTCACAAATTTTAAGGTACGAATGTTTAGACCGACATCATTATCTATAAGTACCCTCTTGACTTTGTGTTTGTGAACACCCAGTTCTAAATAAAGGGCTTGATTTTGAAACGATCTTTGCAGGAGGTCTTTCTTAGAAAAAATAAATGGTGAGTAGATGCAATTTTTCCAACTATGGCTTGAAATTGATTAGCATCAAGGGTGTTAAGGATTGATGTTTCAGTAAGGGCTTTCTCCAATATCTCTTTATGTGTTGGTGACAATTTTAAGAGCTCTAGGATGGAGATTAGGGTGAGAGTTTTCTTCAGTTGGTCCATAATACTATAGTCACTTGATGGCTTATTTTTGGCCTTTAATTTCATTGGTGCTCCTTAGATGGTTACTCTTACCCTTCAGGTAGTCACGTTACATTCAGGATCTCTACCTCGTATGGTTAATGTTTGGATAGTGTGATCATCACAAGAGATATGTCCTAGGATGGTATCCTCGCCATATGATAAGGAAACCTTACGATAATCTTGTTCTTTGCCTTTTCTATTTCCCCTAGAATGGTCGGGAATTGGATCCTTGTAGACCTTGAGATATTTATTTCCGGGATGAGGTTCAATGTCTACTTCTCCCACAATGTTTTAAGTTGCATGAAGTTATTGGTGGTGTGCCCCTTGATTTTATGAAATTCGAATTTATTATTCTCGTTATACTAAGGGGGTTTGAAGTTTGGTTCCTCATAATTTGGTCTGTCATTTATTGTGATGAGGTTCTTTTGGACTAGTTTGTGCATAATGACTTCAAGGGTTTCTCCCAAAGGAGTAAATTTCCTTTACAGTTGGTCATATTGTCTTGGAGGTTTCCTTTCATTATCCTATCCTTGATTTTGTTGTTGGTTGTTTATTTGATTGTTTTGTGGATAATCGAGTTGATTGTTTTGTTGATAACCTTGTTGTGCTATTTGAATTTGATTTTGTGGCATATTAGCTATTTGCACATTGCGTACAACCTTAGTGTCAACTACTTCATCATTGGTTACATTCTTTTTTTTTGCCATATCTTGGGTCTGTCATTTGAAGTAGAGGATTGATATTTTGGATTGTAAAGCTTGATTGTTCCTCTTGCAATAAGGGCTCTTTCAATAAGTATACCATTTTCAATAGTTTCCTCAAAAAAATTTGGGCATAGTACTGTGAAGTTGTAATTGATATCTGCATGTACGTTGGAGATAAATACATGAAGTTGTTTCTCTGAAACTGGCCACTTAATTTTGCTTTCTTTGTGTCTCCATCTTTGTAGGTACGAGGCAAACGATTCACCTTGACTTTGTTTAATTTTATAAAGGTCCATGATCATAATGTCTATTTTATGTTATATGAGAAGTGGTTGAAAAACTTATCTAATAATTCATTAAATGTTTTGATACCTGGAAGTAAACGCGAGAACCAATCTATAGCGAGCCCACTAAGACTCTATGGAAAATGTCTCATCAAGTAGGTGTCATTTTGTTGTAGTTCCATGTAGGACACTAAAAACTCACATATATGTTCAATTGGATCTCCTTTCCCCCTATACTTGTCAAATTTCAGTTTTTCGAAGCCTTTGGGGAAAGGTACCATGGATACATTTTGATCGAACAAATATGGACAAATGTCTTAGAGAGAATAACTATTCTTTGGGTTTACAATTTGTATATCCAATATTATTTGATTGAGTGTTTGAAGTTGCACATTTATGTCATTGTTTGGTGTGCTTGTTTGAGGATTTTGGGTATTGTAGATCTGTTGTCCCATGATGTTTGTTTGGTCATAAAATGAATATTATGTAATCATGGGATTCTGAGGACCATGTTGTGTATAAGGTAGGATATCTCCTTGTTGTGTACCTTGATATTGACCTTGAGGTGTTCCTTGGTATTGATTGTGGTCCTCCTTGTTGTTGTTGAGGGTTTTGATTTTGGGTTTGGTGAACAAAGTGTTGTTGAGTTTGGGGTGTACTTTGATAGTTCATTTTTGGTACACCATGTTGATGTGAGTTTCATTGAAGGCCTTGGTAGCTTGTTTGTGGCACACCTTGTTGTTGTGGTTGATTTGGTTGAAGGTTGCCTTGGTAGTTCATTTGCAACACACCTTGTTGTTGTGGTTGATTTGGTTGAAGGTTGCCCTAGTAGCTCATTTGTGGCACACCTTGTTGTTGTGGTTGATTTAGTTGAAGGTTTCCCTGGTAGTTCATTTGTGGCACACCTTGTTGTTGTGGTTGATTTGGTTGAAGGTTTCCTTGGTAGTTCATTTGTGGCACACCTTGTTGTGGTGGTTGGTTTGGTTGAAGGTTGCCTTGGTAGTTCATTTGTGGCACACCTTGTTGTTGTGGTTGGTTTGGTTGAAGGTTTTCTTGGTAGTTCAATTGTGGCACACCTTGTTGTTGTGGATTTTGCGATAATTTCCCTTGTTGGTATTGTAAGTTTTGGGAAGGGTCAATGTATGAGGTTTTTTGTGGCATGTAATGCCCTTGTGATAGGTTACCACCTTGTTGGTTCATTGGAATTTCCCATGTTTTGCATTGTATTATGTTGTGGCATGTTTTGGGATGTGTTTCCTTGATATTTTTGTGCCATAACTACTTGTTCAATTTGGGATGGTGGCCTAAACAATGGGTTATCCTTGGGTTGCATTGGATCATTGTTTTGTGAAAACAATGGTGGTATGTTGGTGTTCATGGTTGGTTTTGGAATTTTTCTAACTACCATCTTATCTCCAAGTGGGATAAGATTTGTATCTTTTATCATGTCTAAGTTAAATTCAATCAGTAGTTTTTCCCCACTTTTTGCCAGTGCGAGGAAATACTGGTTTGCATTTATCCCAAGCATTTTATCCAAAGCTTTTGTATCTTAGGATTTTGGGAGTGTTTTATGAGTCTTTCCTTAGTAAGTTCCTTGTCACTGTCCTCTTCTTCTATGGTGTAAGTTTGAGAATTATGAGGTTGGTTTTGTTTATCCATTCCTTCTTGATGCCTAAGAAGTACATCTGCCTCACTAGGGGGTTGATCTTGGTTTGCTTTAAACACATGTTCTCTTTGAGGAGTTGAAGGTCATCTAGTTTATATCCCCATGCATAAGTTTTCTCATTGGTAGTGGCTTTTTTTGGTGTACTTGAGCTACCCTTGTTGGATTCCATCTTTTTTCTGTGTTGATATCACATGGTTGTAATAAACAAGTGCCAAGATTTTGTGAAAGTTGGTGATTTCTAACTATGGAATAAAATAATGTTTTGTTTTTAGGATTTTCTATTTTTAAGAAAGTAGTGTTTGTGTTTTTTTTGGATTTTCTATTTTAAAAAGGATGGTGTGGTGTAAGCTAGGATTTATCTATTTCCACATAGGAGGTGGTAATACTGGCCTTCCGACCACAAGATCAACTTTTCATTCCTCTTTGTCTAGGATATTAGTTGTGTTTCTCCACCGAGTTGATGTTTCCTTTTTCTCAAACATGAAATTTCTCAAACTATTGATAATGTCTAATTGTTCACCTTCAATTCACATGAGATTTGGTTGTATGATAGGTTTCATAAGATCTGGTTGTTGAACTAGAGTAGTAGGATGCCAAATGGTCATTAATGCAATCTTTTCCTTTGATGTTTTTGATATTTTTTTTTCGGTTTCCAAAAAGGATGATGATGATATAAAATAAAATTGTTACCAGAGTTTCACCTATGGCTCAATCAAGTAGAGCCCATACATGATATTTAAAAGAAGATGGTACATTTTTATCTCTCATACATTACATTCATATGTACAAATGAAATAACTAAGAAGATTACAAAAGTTTAAATCATTGTATTTATACAGATGCATGAAACATAGGAAATATTTTACAAATCTCTTCTGAAAAAGTAATTTTTATTGAATGTAGAGATGTCCATTGACTCACACAAGCCGTGAGTTTAAATTTTTTCTATTCAATGCAAATCAAGATAAACATATACATGAATAAGTAAATGAAGGAAAAGAGTGTGCATGTAGGGAGGGTAACCAGTCATTGCCTGAGAATGACTAGTTCTGTTGTGTCTTCTTGTCCAACTGTTGCCCGAGTTGTCTTGTTATTTCTAGCTCCTTAGTACTCCCAAGTCCTACATTAAGATGTAGCAATGTGTTAGAGAATTGCTCCAAGAAATGAAAGTCTACATACCGTACATGATCATTTACCTATGCATGCATAAATTGATCATGATGTGCATTTAAAAAAGATATAGGCGTCTCTAAGAATCATCAAGGTCATCATGCATACCCAAACCATGCATTTGTTTTCTAAATATGTTTGCTTCATGTGCAGATATAGGAAAAGTTTGTTGTTGTTTTGGGTTATCAATTTTAAGCACATGGGATAAATGTGGCTCCCACAAGGGTTGAACCCAATGTGTGTTGTTATGTTAGAAGGAGACATTGAAGGGTTTATTTCTTTTGACTTACTCAAATAAGCACATGACAATTATGGCTATGTGCTATTTATCACTGTCATAAGGGTTACATGCTTACTCAAGGAAATCAAAAGAGAAGATGAATTCAATAACAGTAATTAAAGACAATAAGTGCAGTTTTCATGAGAATTTCATGAAGACATTCATTTCAATCCCTTCCCTTGTGTAAGAGACTATCATGACTATATTCATCAGTAAGATCAAGGAGATGCATCAATGATCTATGTTTGGAGTTTTGCAGCATAAGGGTGATGTTGAGATAGTTTTAGTCAAACTAGTTCTTCTAAAAGCATTTGAATCAAGTTGAATAACTTCAAGAAATGGAGGTAGCTATTTTGACTCTGAATTTGCAAGTATGAATGGTTCTAGTTACATAATGAATGCAAAAGTATGATAGTGATGTGATTATATGGAAAAAACTTTGAAGATTATAGTCTTATCATATCATGGGAAGTCTACAGAGGGTTTTTGAAGGAATAAAACCCTATAAATAGCCACAACTCTTAAACAAAGATCAAGTACCCAAAGTCAGCATGGCCATGGCTATAAAACAAATTATAGTTGTAGGAAGAAGTCAGAGAAATACACAGAAACCCTCATGGGTTTTGGTTGGAAGCTCATAGAAATCACAATAGAACTTTGTAAAGGCCAACAAAAAAAACCCTTGTGGGTTTTTATATAAAATATGAGGAAGGGTTTCATACCCTATAACCCACGACCAAAAAATTCAAGGCAATCCCTCTATTTTACAAAGTTTTTATCTACAAAAATGAAAATCTGTCTTCTAATCATAAATCTTTTTATTAGAACTCAGACGCTTGAAATTTTTTAGAATCTTGAAGAATCTTTAGCGAAATACTAAGAGATCTCCATGATAGTCAAGAGATTGGGGAAATAAATAGGAAATAAAGCATATGAAATGAGTAGAAAAGGCCATTGGAGCCACGACCTTAGAAAGCATAGGACAAAAGCATGAGTTTTTCTGCAAACAAAGCCCGAATTTAAGCCTTTTTCTTTAAATTATGAAGGAAAATAACTAAAAATTCTTACCACAGGTTTCAATAGTCATTTTCTATCAGAAATTGCAAGAGAAATGTCTTTGAGACTTTAAAAAATCCACCTCAAAAATCCACATAGAAAGCTTCTATAGAAACCCTGGCGGCAGTGTGGCTTCTTCTTGAAGATCTAGGGACTAAATGAATCAAGTTTTCCTTTCTTTTATTCCTTTTTGTCTTTATGGTTTTCTACCCTAAGTGCCGATGGAAAACTTTACGCTTTTTGTCTATGTTTTTAAACAAATGAAAAGGTAAACTATTAGACCCATGGGAAGCTAGGTCCTTTAATCTTAGCTTATAACTTTCTTCTTTATGGTGTGAGTCTTTAAGACTTAAGTTTTCCTTTCTTTTATTTTTTGCATTAAATTTTTTAATTGTAAAAATACTAAGTCCTAATGATATCATAAATCATTTTGACTTAAGTATTTATTTTAAATGCAAAAAACAATAGAGGCTTTCAACTCATAGGAGGAAGAATAAATATGTGCTTATCTTTATGATTTGATTAAGCCATTGAAAAGAGAGGATAGGTCTTGATTTATGGCTTGGAGAAAAAATAGAAACATGTGTGATATGACTGAGTCATAAGGAGGGATGGAAATATGAATGGCTTTCATGGCATTGCCACAAATGGAGGGAAGTTTTCTCAGTTTGCAAACACATGGAGAGGTTGTAGGGGTTTTTTTTGAATTTTTATGAACATTGGAGGGAATATTGGAACTTTTTGAGTAGTCATCATGTTTGACATGGTCAAACTTGACTTTTCAGCTTTTTAGAGCTTTTGTGGATGAGATCTAGGGGCTATATTTGAGGCATGATGGTTGCATATGACCCAAGGAGGTTGTGAACTCCTTGTTTTGTGGAGCTCTTGTACTTAGTCTTTTGACTACTCATTTTTGTGAGTTAGTTCTTGATTATGCAAATTTCAGACTTAGTGACTTTTTCAGTCCTTTGGTAGAGATTTTTTGCATCTTTTGTAACTCATTTTGGACATGAATTCAAAAAGGACCTTGAATATCAGTACTTGAAGCCTTTTTCCCTCTTATTCTTGCAATGTTGTGTGTTATAAAAGTGATTGATCAAATCACATGTGAGGTATTTTAACTTCCTTGTAATTTTGTCTCACATTTTATGCCTTTTCTGCAAAGTTATTTTTATGCAAGTTGGAAATTGTGTTTAGAAATTGCACATACCTTTTAGATTGTGAAAGTGACTTTTCCCTTTTGAGAGATAGGTGAATTTTAGCCTTTTTTTGAAATATTTAAGCATAAACTTACAAAAATAAGCTGTGTAATTATTTCGTTTCAGTCATTGAAAAACAAGTGTCTATTCTCTAAAGTTTTTTAGGTCTTTACCAGTTAGGTGTATCACCATAGGAAGTAGTATCTACCATTTCTGTTTTGTTTTTTCAGTAATCTTTCTCCTTTCCCCCCTCAAGAATCATTATATAGGTGATAACCAGCTAGGAAGTCGGCCTTCTCCGGAGGTTGACCTCTGATTACAAGCAACCCCATAACTTTAGAGGTCTTCCCATGTTACATTAAATGGTTGAATTTCACATTCAACAAGGTGCAAAATCCAAGTGATAACAAAAAACTTTTAGACAAAAGGTGTTGGTGTTTTTGCTATGGTTTTTATGACACTCAAAACCCTAAGGTTTTAGTGATATTTTGGATGTTTTGGAAATGATGTTGTTTTTGGGACTCAAAATGTTGAAAACTTGGACTGATATTTCACTTCATTTTTTTAGAGGATATGTTTTTGGAAATATACTTGAACTAGCCTTGAGGTTTAAGCAAATGTTAATATCTTAGAATTTTGAGGGTAAAGGAATAATCCAAGTTGCGTTTTGATTTTGACTCCTAAAACTAGGTTTGATGTGTTTTCGATTTGTTGCAAATGGAATGATGGTGATATGAGGTGTTTTTGGAAGTTTGAAAGTTTCATTCTTAAAAGAGAAAAGCTTAACTAGTTTTAGGATCAATCCATGATTTTCTCTAAAAAAAGGAAAAGTAGCAATTTTAGAATAATAGTGGTAATTTTTGACAAAAGCGACCAAATTTATGTCAATAGTGGCCAAGTCTGAAGGAAAATTGCAGTAGAGTCAACAAAAGCGACCTCTATTGCAATTTTTTTGGCTGGTGAACAGTGAAAGAAAAAGCGATTTTTTTTTTGGCAAAAGAGACCATATTTATGTCAACTGTGGCTAGAAACTCTAAAGGTCAACTGCGACTAAAATCTTAGGTCAACTATGGTAATGATAAGAGCAATAGCGATATTTTTAGGTCAATTATGTTCTATTTTTCAAAAGCAACAAGATTTTGACAATGATTGTCATAAACTAGAAAGCAATAGTGGCTTGTTTTAGATCAACAATGGTAATGTTTAGGTCGATAGCGGTAAAAATAGTAACAATAGCGACTTCTGTTCAAGTTTGTTTTCCAATTTTTGTTTTGGCAGTAGTTTGAACAAGTTTGCAGTTTTGATATCTTTGTTTGATCTGACTTGTTTTGAGATTTTCACAAGTGATACAATACAAAACAACAATCAAAACTATTTGACTCTAATGCATGTTTCTTTCCACAAAATCTCAAAGTTTGTGAAATTCAAGATACTAAAACTACAATTCCCAATGTTGAATTTGGTCTAAAAGGTGACTTGAAATGTAAGCCTAAATATTTGAAAACCTTTAGAGATAATTTTTTAAGATATTATTTGAGGAGTGAAAATATAGGGCTCTTTTCAAAGGTATTCACACTAAGTCAAAGGGTTTGTGATTGTGATAATGAAGTTCAATGATTGTTTTGATGTGTTAATTTTTTAAATCAAGTAAAGTGTTTGATGTCAATAAAGTAAATTTGGCATGCATCAGGAAAGTCACCCTAAGTAGGTACACTCTTTTAGGTAGGCACAAATTGAAGCTACTTTCTCACGATTTCACAAACTTTAATATAGCCTATCAACAAACGTGCTTCGAGTCCTTTCTTATAAGTTCTCCATCGTGAGATGTATCTCATAGCAAGCTCCCTCTTTAAAGATGACTCAAAAAAAAGTAAAAAAACCCAAAGTGTTTATCTTCACCCAAGATCATCAAAAGATGCAGGGGGAGAGGATACACACTCATCTTTCCAATCACAATAGACACGTCATACAATTCATCGTAATTATTCTTTTTAAGCCCCTCGAGCGGTGCTACCCAAAAAAATGAATGAAGTGTGAACAAGATAGCAATTTGATTTTTATGTGCACCGAATTTGAAGTGTTCTAGATTTCAAGCAAGTAGATATCAATGTACAAAATCATAATGTATTTGTTTAGTTTTAAGCACCAACTTGAGTGTTTCTAATAGCCTTGTCTTAATGTGGTCAACAAAAATAAATATTGTTCGTTCGTCAACAAAATGAAAGTGTCTGGTAAAAAAAAAAAACATTCCATTTTATGAGCACCAAAAATGAAGTGTTGTTCTAAACTACGAAAGATTTTGAAAAGTTCATTTTAAGGCACTAAATTAAAATGTGCAAGTTGTGGGGTTCAATTTTTAAGCACCAATTCAAAAGATTTTCTAAACTAGGAAAGCTTTTGAAAAGTTCATTTTAAGACACCAAATCGAAATGTGCAAGTTGTGGGGTTCAATTCTTAAGCACCAATTTGAAAGATTTTCTAAACTAGGAAAGATTTTTGAAAGTTTATTTTAAAACACCAAATCTAAGTGTGCAATTTGTGGGTTCAATTTTATAACACCAAATTTGAAGTGTTTTCTAAACTAGGAAAGCTTTTTGAAAACTTGGACTTGGACCATTCGCCTCCCCTGTAATAAAAATGTTAGTCATTTTTGATGTAAAGTGTGGCATATTCTTGCAAGAGCTACAAAAACAAAGTTAGCAACCTAAACAACACCCAAAATAATCACCCGTTAGTATTAGAAATAAACAAAACTTCTTTGCAGATTTTAAATCAAAAGAACATAGCAAAGCATAAAGATTAGTCAAAAGCGGCCTTGTTATTTTCAACAATCGAGGTCCTTATTGTCAAAAGCGGCCATGTTATGTGCAACTACGGTCCTCATTATCAAAAGCGGCCCTATATTTAAGCAAAACCGGTCTATTTTTTCAATAGCAGTTGCAAAAAATGCAACCGCGGTTGAAACAAAGTAACAACCACATAAGATTCTTGTAGAATTCACGCAAAAAAATTTCAAGTGCGTTTCTAGAACCTACAACTGCTCAAAATACACTCAAAGAAATGTTAATGTCAAGGATCGAGGTCCCACTGGGCATGCTAGAATGTGTAAGGGGTAAATTGAGAGGCATAGGAAATCAAACAAAAATGAATCAAATAAGATTTAACTCAAACAAAAAGATAGATTTAATACCCATTACTCATGAAATGAACACTATAAAATCAAATGAATTCAAACAATCATATTGTTACCTAGCTCATGTTGAATTGTATTCACAAGGATGTTGAATTGTGTTTTTGTATCAATGAGAAGCCTCCATTATGCGTTGCAAAAGCTCCAATGTGCGTGAATGGTGATTGAAGATGTGTGTAAAATTTCCTAAGAAATCAATTATCAATTGAACATCACTTCATTGCACAAAATATGTCAACTCTCTGATTGTTTTTGAGGATGAAGAAGATTGCTATATATATTTTACATCTTGAGATGAACAATCAAGATTGTGTAGTAGAATATCCTGATCAACAGGTCAAAACCATTGAGAGGAATTAGATGGGAATAATTAGTGGATTTTGATTACGTAATCGGTGTGATTGATGAAATCATTTTGAGTGTTCAATGGAATTGAGGAAATAGATGGAGAGGTTAGTAGGATTGAGGAATAGATGAATCAATTAGAAAATAGATGGATCAGTTAGCCAATCAGAGTGAGCAATCGGTGATTGTAATTTGCTCAATCATAAAAGTGGGTGAGGGTAATTAATTAATTAAGCTTTTTTGAGTTGAACATGCAAGTCATGTTTGAATTTTGCACATAAAGTCATATTTACTTGTTGATGATTGAATAATTAATTTTATTATTTTGTTTGGAAAGGGAAAGTGATATAATTAAACTATTAAGTTTTAATAATTTAATTAATTTAGGGGAATAGGGTAAATTAGTGACATAATTAAATAATTGATGTTATTTAATTAATCATGAAGAATAAAGTTAGATTAGGACTTTATTAAATAAATGAAATTTATTTAATTAGTTGAAAATGATGAAAAAGTGAATTAATTAAAGAATGCAATATTATTCAATTAATAGAGGAAATTAGAGTTTTTGATGTAATTGATGCGAAATGCAGTGATATTAGATGATACTGATTCCAATGATGAGAAAATATTATTTAGGACGTGTGATAAGTGTTAGGTCATTTTACATGTCTACAACAATATCATAAGAAGGAGATGAATGTATGTAGGAATCTTAATGATTCAATTGCATGAAAAGAAAATTCAGATAAAAGAGTATAGGCATGTCATGTTAAATAAGCATTAAAATACTAAGAGTTAACTCAAATTTTGTATGGTGTACATAATAATATATAAATGAAGAGGGGAAAATTAGATGATAAGAGATATGAGATGAATTTAGTGATGCATTTTAAAGGGGATCATGTGCATGAGATGCTTAGGATATTGCTAGTGGTGTACTTGTTTGGTGTGCATGATACCTTATTCTTGTAAGATGAATTATTGCATGAATGAATGAAAGTGTTTAAATGTATGTGAAGTTGACCTATTAGATCATTTAATAAGATGAATTACGTCCCTAAATTTC
This sequence comes from Sequoiadendron giganteum, assembly GCA_007115665.2. Classification (NCBI taxonomy): domain Eukaryota; kingdom Viridiplantae; phylum Streptophyta; class Pinopsida; order Cupressales; family Cupressaceae; genus Sequoiadendron; species Sequoiadendron giganteum. The sequence goes on from CM021101.1 coordinate 406,371,789, forward strand.
ATTTCTCATAGTAAGAACCTGAGGTTAGGGCCTTAAAGTGCCTTGAATAAGTTATATGGGTCAAGTATGTTTGTTATATTTTGCATTTGTGGTCATAGTTGGTATTAGCCTATCTTGCTTATTGAGCTATTGTGTATTAAAGAAGATCCTATCTCATGTAACCTCCTATTGTGGACTATGATTTGAGATGACCTTACCCACATAGTGGAAGTAACTAGGTTTAAAATGAAATAATCTAAATCATGATGGTGTTGTGTTAGTTGGGCCTTGTGCCTTCATTATATTGACCTTGATAATTATAAGGACACCATTGTATCAAGCTTGTGATAGTGACTTGTGATGCAAGATTATGTAAGTCCCTTGTGTGGGTAGTTCTTGCATGGCTAAATGATTAGTCATCCCCCGTATGAGTTAATGTGCTCTTGTTTGGGAAATCATAGTTCCCTTGCACAACCTTGTTTTGTGAACATGTAATAGAATTGATCATATAAAATAAGTCCTTGAGGTTATATTATTCCAAGTGAATGTAATGTATTGATTGAATCTAAATTTTGCATATAATGTGAGAATTCCCTTTTCATATGTCTTCTTGCATTGCATAAGAATTTAAAATGTTTACAAGTTGAAAAGTGCATGGATGCATGTATTGATATTATAATTAATGCATGAAAGTGAAGTCGAAGATGACTTGTGTGTGGAATTTTCTGGGTAAGTTCTCTAGCGCACCTCAGATGAAAGGTATTGTGTAGCTATTTACTCCCTCCTTGTGACTAGTGTTAGCCACTCAATTATGTGAAGTGTTTCAAGTTGATGAATTATTTGATTTATTGATGAAATATTTCTTGTGTCATAATGACCAACATTTGTATTTTGGGTTTTTCTTATGATCGAAATTAGTCACCAACTCTTTTGACTATCGATTTTGAGACCCTTGGTCCTACTTGATTTATTATTGAAATTGTCGACATTTTTGAATTAGTGTTGAATTTAATGATTCTCATCTCTCTTCTAAGTTTTATTTTAACTCTCTTAGTGCCTATTCTAGATGTTGGCATCAATGGTTCTATATTATGTTAAGTGTCGTAACCTATCAAATTCACCATGAATGATGATAGAGGGAGTAGATTGCAAAGAATGTGAAGATCTTGTATTAATATCATGATTGAATTATGATTTAAAGCTTTGTGAAAAGTGGAATATATGTTGCTACATATGATGAATGATATGATATGCATTGTGTGAATAATCATGAGAAGATGTAAATTTCTCTATATGATTGATATTGATATATTCTTTCTATTCATGCGAGATGTGCTAAATTAAGAAAAGATTGTCTTCTTGTATATGCTTGATATGATTGAGGAAGAGTGATTGTGGTCTTACTTTTCAAGACGAGTGATGAATGTGGAACAATAGAGAAGAATCTCCTCTTTTCAGGTAAACTAATATTTTCAAGTGCTTTCGCCAAATCCCAGATCATTGAAAAAGATGATTTAACCTTGAAAATTTTATTTAATATGGTTCTTTGACACATCATACAAATAAGACATTGCTATATTATATACATATGTGCATGTAGATGTTACAAGTTGCATCAGAATTCTCCCCTGCCCAAAATATTTTGAGGTAGCTAAGCACGTCATGCAAGGTTAGTAGACCTTTAGGTAGGAAGAACTCCGTGGAAGTAGAAACCTCATGGTTGGGTGGAAAAGCACCCAAATCATGATTTTTTCTTTTGACTAGTCATGTGTGGATTGATGGTAGTCAAAGACTTCAAAAATTATGTTTACATACTATTGCTTGTTTATTACTTGTATTATACACCATCATTGGTATAAGTGTTGTTCTTTTGTTAAAATATGCTAATACTTGAATTATGCACTTGCACATGTGAAGATGTAACAAGTATGTAGTTATTTCTCACCTTATGATTATCTCTACTAAATTGATCATAGCTTACCTTTGACTCATGCACATTGGTGTTCTTGGATCACATTTGAGTGTCTGTATAATCATAATATTAATAATGAAAAATTTATTTGTTATAAGTACAATTTGATGGGAAGGGCATGAGGTCTAGGTCAACTGAGTTAGACAAGTGGATCATCAAACTTCTTAGATAATTTGAGAATGTGCATAAATGATATATGAAACACATGAGTATCGCTTGTGTAAGGACACATGTGAATAATTTTTTATATTAATCCTTCTTCATATATGATTGAGTAGCGATCTAGTTTAAAGCTATTCATAGTTAGGAGTTGTAGTCTTTTGTCTTACAATATGTGATCTTTCCATGAGGCACTAATATTTTAATGAGCTAGAAATAGCACAAGTGTGTATAAGGAAATAAAGGAACATTGAAGAGGAATCAAAAGCAACCTGACCAACTTATCAAACTATAGAGGTATGGTAAGCACATGTATGCTCATGCATGAATACAATTTTGAAGCTGTGAAAAATATGAAAATGTTATTTCTATTGTTTAAGCATTGAGATGAATTAAATCTTAATTGGATAAGAAGAAATGTCTCGAAGGGTTTTTGAATTTGAATTTGATTATGGGTACTAACATGGACTAAAGTGTAGTGTTAAATTTCTATAAGTGCTATAGAAAGATCACCACCATCGCGAGGGATAGAACATTGTTGGAGAGAGGTAACCTAGATTTACAAAATTGAAAGGTAGTAATGGAATACACACACTCACTTAGAAATAGTTGCATGATTGTTTCATCAAATGATCATGCTTGTCTTATCTTGAGTATGCTTGCATTAGCCTAAGTGTTTACAAAAATGAAGAATAGATTGCATTTGCATTAAATGGAATGTTAACTATGTGAGGTATGAAACTTGGTAGTTGCAAGGTGGCAAGTTCAACTTGAATGATGCATTGTTTAAGGGGGGAAGGATGTAACAACCCTAAATTATTAATTAATAATTTATTTAAACAATTTGTACATAAAATAAATACATAGCATTTTATATATATTATAAAAATATTTTCAAATTTTCATAATGATTAAATTGTACCAAGCTTTATTCTTGAGTAGGAAAATTGTGATATATTTAACAATTGATAAGAAGAATACTCTTTCAAAAATTCAAATGTGAAAATGATATTATTAACCAATTCATGATTCATGAAGATTGGAAAAAAAGGATAGTTTGAGGCCAAAAATTAAAATTGTGGTAATTAAGAGAAATGAATCATAATGGAGTCGCATCCTTATTTTAGAAAGGCAACTGCGTTATGAAATACCCGTTAACATTGGTGGACAACAAATTCCCAAATCATGTGCTACCCCAAACTTGCTAAAAACAACCCAAAAACAAGGATTGAGGCACCAAGTTTTAAAGAAATATAAAAATCAGCTTTACCATTTTTTTCAACGTATGGTTTTGGGAAGCTCTTCTCTTGTTTTAGAAAGATAATATAGTGCAGATTTTATACAATAGAAAAAAAAGACATTTTTTGATATGCCTCCATGCTTTCTTTCATGGGTTTGAGATAAAATATGCAAGTGCAGATTTCAAACAATAAAAGATATATTTTCTTGGGGTGCCAATGCTTTCTTTCATGAGGTTTTGAGTTATTCTTTTTGTAAACTTTATCATGACTAGTTAGTATTTTGGTACGCCATTAGAGGGCTGCCACAATTTTTTTTTTTTTTTTTAATGCAACCAACTACCCATTTTGAGGCACCAATAGCTTGACAGTTTTTCATAGCCATTTTGTGAGAAATTCAAGGGAGATTGATTCATGTTTGCATGCAAATAATTTGAGACAAAATACCAACATTTTGCTGCAACATATATTTCAATTTAATCTTGATTTGTACGAGTTCTTCCAAGTTGACTTGGTTGTAGCAAGTCAAGGGTTGAGTTCTAGAATCTCATCATTTTCAGCATACAAGTAAGTTTTGATTCACAGCGTTGATTGATTTAAATTTAAAATCAGATTTAAACCCTTTTGTTTTTTTGAATATGCAACTGAACTATATATATATCAGTGGGAATAAGATATATGCAATGATAGTAAAAATCTGAATTTTTCTAAAACATAGAGAAAAACAAATAAGTACCATTTTGATATTTAAAATTTCTTACAATACTTAAATTAATGCAATGATTATTGAAACAATTGAAAAAAATGACTTCAAACCACTTGAAAACACTATTCAGAAGTTGAAATTGTTTGTTAAACTGTCATTTCCATTTCATGTAAACCTGAAAGGAAACAACTAGTAGAAATTAAGTTATATCAAACTTAGAGTTGATTTAAAACAATGAATAGAAAACAAGTATAAATATGAAATTTTCCATTCATTCATTATTTCTATCATAAAGACCGTATGCTCGAAATATTTTAAAGCCATATATGTAAAAAAGTACATACTCGAGACATACCTTCTTAATTAATTATATGTTTCAAAATGAATGATAAAATTTCATAACATTATGTGTTTTTAGCATTAAGTATAAAACATTTCATTTTAAAGAGTGATGCATTATCATGGTCAAATTAAAGAGGCATTAAATACTTTTTGAAATCTATCCTTTCGAGTCTTTTTGATGAAAGAATAAAACTCATTAGTCGCTGCCATACTTTCAGATTTGCATGATAATTTCATTTATTTACGAGTTAGTGAGATGAATGTGAAAAAGGACATGTAGTATTCAATTTTGTATTCATGAAATGCATAAGTTGTATGTGATAAAGTGCATATAGACTATGGTTTTTTATTAATAGATAAAGGAGATATTATCTTATAATTAATTTCTTAGAAAGAAAATGATGCAATACAATCTGATAAATATTAAGGTTAATGTCATGGTAGAATCTTGATACAAGCTCATTCTAAAAGTAGATAGAAATGATTGATTTTATATGCATTATTCTTAGATTTGACATAGAGCTAGGACAATAAGGAAAAAATAAGTATATGTTAAACAATACTTTCCTTATATTGATCTTAGGCATATTGACGTTGTTTTAGAATAAATTTCTCTCATGCATTATTGAAATGTAGAATTTCATGTATGAAAAGACATAGGATCTCTCTCTTACTCTAGTCAATCTTGGGTAATATTTGCATAAGAATGTATACTCATATATAAGTATTAATACATACGCCAATATACATACATACATACATACATACATACATACATACATGAGATATACAAGTTCTTAAATTAATATTTGCATATTCATATAACACTAAAATCCCTATATTTCTAATATAAAACTCCATGATTATTGAAGCTTGAATGTAGTTATATTTGCATATTCTTGTATACATGTAGACAGAATAACTGTGTTGGCAATATATTCATTATGGTTAATATCATTAAGATATGCTAATATTGTACCTTGTTAAATTATAAAAAATGTTGACCAAATGGCATTAAAGATGAATTGTTAGGTTGATTTACATGATTGATATATGCATTTTAGAGTGTTCCTTGTTGTGCTTGGAACTCATGAAATATTTAGATATAGATGTATCATGCTTCACTATTCCATTACTCTAATTAGATTTGCATAGCTAGTTTTCCTTGTGCTGGGTCGAGCATTCTTCTTTCAGGAGGAATTTTGAGGAAGTGAATCACTTTGTAGTAGGGTGGAAATGCACTCCAAAAATGTTCTCTCCCTTGATGTGGTCGAGAGAGCTAATTGTTAAAAGAATCCTATCAGGAATTTCCTTGTTTGATACATCATATAATCTTGTTGTCGGCCATGTGGTTTATCATAAGGAATACATTCCTTTATTTTTTTCCCATAATATTGGCATTTGTACTCTAAATTTCTTGTCTTAATATAATTCCTTATCTCTATTCTAGAATGATTAGACTTGTGTCACCTTTATATGCTTGATTATGAGTAATATGTGAAATTGTTTTTTAATTTGTGGAGGATGCTACATTTGGTATTAGAGCTTAAGATTTGACATTAGGGCCTTGAGTTCACCTTGCTCAGTGCGATATTTGATTGCATGAAACTCCTGAAAGTGCTTAGCACATGATAAGTAAGTAAATTAGTAGATGTACCATGTAATAGAGAGTCTCTTAGATTTTGTCACACCTCATAGGAAAGGAATGATGTCCCTTGTTTTAGAATTCTCAAAAGCGAAATTAATCGCTCTTAGGTAATACCTTTAGCATATAGACTTATCATTAGAATGATTAATTTGATAAATGTTTGAGTTGGAAATATCCTAAATCCCCATGTGCATGACCTAAGTCCTTGTGTATCTTAGAAGGCATCACTTAAGCAATTCTGTTAAACAATTTCCTACCTTATCCGTACATTAGGCCTGCATATTTGATGCCTTGTCTTCATTCCTTTATATGTTTTTTTTTAGTTGCTGCCACACATTTGTTAGTTTCTATTGATGCATAGATAAGCTCTATTAATTGCAAGTGTCGATCCTTTCTTAATGCCATTTTCTTACATTAATGCAAGATCCACTAACTATATTATTTGTGTTGTAATGAAAGACCCTATAAGAGGAAGTATCATGAAATTATGTCTTGATTTATTAAGAATAATTTTAAATCATCAAGGTTCATAAAGGTATATTCATTCGATGATTATTAGTTTGGAATAAAGACATAATTAATGATGAGATAATTAATAGGATGGTATAGTAACTGATAGATTTATTAGTTTATGCAAGAATAGACAAGTAGTAGAAAAGTCAATTAATGAAAAATCCTACCTTCTTTAGAAGTTTATGAGATTTATGAATATAAGTAGTTAAAACATTATGAGATAGGGATGTATATTAAGTAAAAAGAAGATGGAATGTCCTTTGCATGATTACATGAAATCTTTCCAAGATGTTTTCCTAGTAAAGTATTTGAACACATCATAAGAAGTCCAAATATATATTGAAACTAGAGAAAATTAAACTTAGCGGTAATATGAGCCAAGAGTTTGGTCTTCTAGGCTACGTTTAAATAGAGTTATTGCATGGAAGGAAAAATTACTTTACAATGAAAATTTGCATAGTATCAAAGCATGGGGTTGAGTGTCTTATAAAGTTATTTAATTTGTATGACAAGAAATAAGCATATGTATGCACAATCTCATAAGAAGGAGATGAATGCATGTAGGCATCTTAATGATTCAATTGTATGAAAATAAGAGTCAGATAAAAGAGTATATGCATGTCATGTTAATTAAGCATTAAAATACTAAGAGTTGACTCAAATTTTGCATGGCGTACATAATAATATATATATGTAGAGGGGAAACTTAGATGATAAGATATATTAGCTACATTTAGTGGTGCATTTAAAAGGGGATCATGTGCATGAGATTCTTAGGATATTGCTAGTGTTACAGTACTTGTTTGGTGTGCATGGTACCTTGTTCTTGTAAGATGCATTGTTACATGCATGAATGAAAGTGTTTAAATATATGTGAAGTTGACCTATTAGATCATTTAGTACAATGATTTATGTCCCTAGATTGAATTTATCATAGTAAGAACCTGTGTGGTTAGTGCCTTAAATCACCTTGTTGAAGTTATATGGGTCAAGTATGTTTGTTATATTCTGCATTTGTGGCCATATTTGGTATTAGCCTATCTTGCTTATTGAGATATTGTGTGTTAAAGAGGATCCTATCTCATGTAACCTCTTATTGTGGACCATGATTTGAGATGAACCTACCCATATAGTGGAAGTAACTAGGTTTAAAATGAAATTATAAATCATGATGGTGTTGTGTTGGTTGGGCCTCGTGCCTTTGTTATATTGACCTTCATAAATATAAGGACACCATTATATCAAGCTTTTGATAGTGAATTGTGATGTAAGATTGTGTAAGTCCCCTTGTGTGGGTAGTTCTTGCATGGTTGAATGATTAATCATCCCTTGAATGAGTTAATGTTCTCTTGTTTGGGAAATCATAGTACCTTTGCACAACCTTGTTTTGTGAACATGTAATAAAACTTATCATATCAAATAATTCCTTGAAGTTATAATATTCCAAGTGAATGTAATGTATTGAGTGAATCTAACTTCCGCATATAATGTGAGAATTACTTTTTCATATGTCTTCTTGCATTGCATTAGAATTGAAAATGTTTGCAAGTTGAAAAGTGCATGGATGCATGTATTGATATTAGAATTAATGCGTGAAATTGAAGTCAAAGATGACTTGATGTGTGGAATGTTTGGGTTAGTTCTCTGGCACACCTCAGTCGAAAGGTGTCGTGTAGCTATTTACTTCCTCCTTGTGACTAGTGTTAGTCACTCAATTATGTGAAGTGTTTCAAGTTGATGAATTATTTGATTTATTGATGAAATATTTCTTGTGTTATAAGGACCAACATTTGTATTTTGTGTTTTTCTTATGGTCGTAATTAGTCACCAACTCTTTTGACTATCGATTTTGTGACCCTTGGTCATACTTGATTTATTGTTGAAATTGTCAATTTTTTTTGACTTAGTGTTGAATTTAATTATTCTCCTCTCTCTTTTGAGTTTTATTTTAAATCTCTTGGTGTCTATTCTAGATGTTGGCATCACTAGTTCTATGTTGTGTTAAGTGCTGTAACCTATCAAATTCACCATGAATGATTATAGAGAGAGTAGATTACAAAGAATGTATCGATATTGTATTAATATCATGATTGGATTATGTTTTAAAGCTTTGTGACAAGTGGCATATATGTTGCTACGTATGATGAATGATATGATATGCATTGTGTAAATAATAATGAGAAGATGTAAATTGCTCTATATGATTGATATTAATATATTTTTTCCATTCATGTGAGATGTGATAAATTAAGAAAATATTGTATTCTTGTATATTCTTGATATGCTTGAGTATGAGTGATTGCAATTTTACTTTTTGGGATAGGTGTTGAATGTGGAACAACAAATAATTATTTCCTCTTTTCGAGAAAATTGTAATATTTTCAAGTGCATTGGCCAAAGCCCAAATCATTGAAAAAGATGGATGATTTAGCCTAGCAAATTTTATTTAATATGGTTCTTTGCCACATCCTGTAAATAAGAAATTTCTATATCATACATATATGTGCATGCAAATTTTACATGTTGTAGTAGGATTCCTCCCTACCCATAATATTTTGAGGTAGCTAGGCACTTCATGTAGGGTTGATAGATCTTTAGGTAGGAAGAACTTCATGGAAGTATAAACCTCATGGTTAGGTGGAAAAGCACCCAAATCATGATTTCGTATTTTGACTAGCCATGTTTGGATTGATGGTAGTCAAAGGCTCCACAGATTATGTTTGCATACAATTGCTTGTTCATTACTTGTGTTATACACCATCATTAGTATAAGTGTTGTGCTTTTGTAAAATATGCTAACACTTGAATTATGCCTTGCACACGTGAAGATGTAACAAGTATGCAGTTATTTCTCACCTTGTGATTATCTCTACTAAATTGATCATTACTTACCTTTGACTCATGTACATTGGCATTCTTGGATCACATTTGAGTCTCTATATAAGCATAATTTTAATAATGAAAAAATTATCTATGATAAGCACAATGTGATGTGAAGGGCATGATGCCTAGGTCACCTAAGTTAGATAAGTGGATCCATAAAATTCTCAGATAATTTGAGAATGTGGGTGAATGATATATGGCACATATAAGTATCGCTTGTGGAAGGACACATGTGAATAATTTTTAGATTAATCCTTCTTCATATATGATCAAGTTATGATCTAGTTTAAAGCTAGTCATAGTTAGGAGTTGTAGTCCTTGCCTTACAATATGTGATCTTTTCATGAGGTACTAATATTCGAATGAGGTAGAAATAGCACAAGTGTGTATAAGGAAAAGACAAAAACATTAAAGATGAATCAAAAGAAACCCGACCAACTTATCAAACTACAAGCGCATGGTAAGCACAAGTATGCCCATGCATGAATACAATTTTGAGCTCTGTGAATAAATATGAAAAGTTATTTCTATTGTTTAAGCATTGAGACAAATTAAATCTTAATTGGATAAGAAGAAATGTCTCGAAGGGTTTTTAAATTTGAATTCGATAATGGGTACTAACATGGACTAAAGTGCAATGTTGTTTCTATGAGTGCTACAAAAAGATCATCACCATCACAAGGGAGAGAAAATTGTTGGAGAGAGGTAACTTAGCTTTGTGAAATTGAAAGGTAGTAATGGAATACACACACTCACTTATAAATAGTTGCATGATTATTTTTTCAAATGAGCGTGCTTGTCTTATCTTGAGTATGCTTGCATTATCCTAAGTATTTGCATAAATGAAGAATAGATTGCATTTGCATTAAATGGAATGTTAACTATGTGAGGTATGAAACTTGGTCGTTGCAAGGTGGCAAGTTCAACTTGAATGATGCATTGGGATGATGCATTATTTAAGGGGGGAAGGATGTAATGACCCTAAATTATCAATAATTATTAATTTATTTAAGTAATTTAAATGCAAAATAAATACATAGCAATTTAAAATAGACTATATAACTATTTTCAAATTTTCATAATGATTAAATTGTACCAAGTCATATTCTTGAGTAGTAAAATTGTGATATATTTAACAATTAATAAGAAGAATATTCTTTCAAATATTCAAATGTGAAAATGATAGTATTAACCAATTCATGATATGCTAAGATTAAAAAAATAAAAGATAGTTTGAGGCAAAAATTTAAATTATTGTAATTAAGAGAGACGACTCATAATGGAGTCACCTCCCTATTTTAGGGAGGCAGTTGCATTATGAGCTACCCATTAACATTGGTGGGTAGTAGATTCCCAAATCATACACCACCCAAAACTTGCTAAAAACAACCCAAAAACAAGGAGCGAGGCACCAAGTTTTAAAGAGATATAAAAATCAGCTTTACATTTTTTTCAATGCATTGTTTTGGGAAGTTCTTCTCTTGTTTTGGAAAGATAATATAGTGCAGATTTTATACAATAGAAAAAAAAGACAATTCTTGATATGCCTTCATGTTTGCTTGCATGGGTTTGAGATAAAATAAGTGCAGATTTAACATAACAAAAGATATATTTTCTTGGGGTGCCACATGTTTTCTTTAATGGGTTTTTGAGTTATTATTTTTGTAGAATTTTATAACAACTAGTTAGTCTTTTGGCATGCCATTAGAGGGTTGCCACAATTTTTTTTAATGACAACCAACTATCCATTTTGAGGAACCAATATCTTGACAGCTTTTCATAGCCATTTTGTGAGAAATCCAAGGGAGGTCGATTCATGTTTCCATGCAAATAATGTGAGACAAAATACCAACATTCTGTTGCAACATATATTTCAGTTTGATCTTGATTTGTACCAGTTCTTCCAAGTCAACTTGGTTGTAGCAAGTCAAGGAGTAAGTTCCAAAATCTCATCATTTCTAGCATACAAGTAGGTTTTGATTTATAGTGTTGATTGATTTAAATTTAACATCACATTTTAACCCTTTTGTTTATTTGAATATGCCATTGAAACACACACACACACACACACACACACACACACACACACACACACATATTAGTAGGAATAAGAGAGATAATTAAAAGAAAAGGGTTATTACCGAATCTCGTAAATAGTTAAATATGCAATGATAGTAAAAATCTTAGTTTTCCTAAAATACAGAGAAATAGAAATAAGTACCATTTTTATATTTAAAATTTCTTACAATACTTAAATTAATGCAATGATTATTGAAACAATAAAAAAAATGATTTCCAAACCACTTGAAAACACTATTGAAAAGTTTATTTTTTTTGTTAAATTGTCATTTCCATTTCATGTAAACCTGAAAGGAAACAACTAGTAGAAATTAAGTTATATAAAAAATAGAGTTGATTTAAAACAATGAATAGAAAACAAGTATAAAGAAGAAAGTTTACATGCATTCTTTATTTTTATCATAACGAACGTATGCTCAATTTTTTTTTTAATACCATATATGTAAAAAGGTACATACTTGAGATATACCTTCTTAATTAATTACATGTTTCAAAATGAATGGTAAAATTGCATAACATTATGTGTTTTTAGCATTAAGTATGAAGCATTTAATTTTAAAGAGTGATGCATTATCATGGTCAAATTAAAAAGAGGCATTAAATAGTGTTTAAAATATGTCCTTTTGAGTCTTTTTTATGTAAAAATAAAACTCATGAGTCACTGCAATACTTTCAGATTTGCATGATTATTTTATTTATTTACCAGTTAGTGAGATGAATGTGAAAATGGACATGTAGTATTCGGTTTTGCATTCATGAAATACATAAGTTGTATGTGATAAAGTACATATAGTCTTCAATTTTTTTATTAATAAATAAAGGATATATTATCTTATAATTACTTCCTTAGAAGGAAAATGATGCAATACAATTTGATAAATATTAAGGTTAATGTCATGGTAGAATCTTGATACAAGCTCATTCTAAAAGTAGATAGAAATGATTGATTTTGTACGCATTATTCTTAGATTTGACATAGAGCTAGGGCAACAAGGCAAAAAAAAAGTATATGTTAAAATATAATTTCCTCATATTGATCTTAGGCATATTGACGTCATTTTAGAATAGATTTCTCTCATGCATTTTTGAAATGTAGAATTTCATGAATGAAAAGACATAAGATCTCTCTCTTGCTCTAGTCAATCCTGGGTAGTATTTGCATAAGGATGTATACTAATATATAAATATTAATACATACACTAATATATATGTATATACATACATTCATGAGATATACCTTCTTAAATTAATATTTACATATTCTTATAATATTGAAATCCCTATATTTCTAATATAAAACTCCATGATTATTAAAGATTGAATTTAGTTATATTTGCATATACTTGTATGCATGTAGACATAATAACTATGTCGACAGTATATTCATTATGGTTAGTATCGTTAAGATATGTTAATACCTTGCTAAATCCATAGAAGATGACCCATTAGGTGCTTTTTCAAATGTTTTGTCTAGAGTTTTTCTAATAGAATATATAAGGATCTATATTACGTTGCACAAAAAATTATCATTGCACCAAAATATCAACCTATTAATGCTTGATACAACCACCAAAGTTAATGAATCCATGGGAGGCGATTAAACCATGTCATGAATCCAAGCGTTGTGCGACACAACACAAGGATACCAAGGGTACACACCTTGCAAAAATCCCTCTAGCACAAGTGACACCAAAAGATCGACCTGTTAATGCCCGATACAACTGCTAGAGTTAATAAATCCAAGGGAGATGGTTAAACCATGTTATAAATCCAAGTGTTGCATTGCACAACACAAGGAGACCAAGGGTGCACACCTTACAACATATTCATGGAAATATAGAGGAATTCAATCACACTAAGGTAGGTGATGTGTGGGTGAAAGAGATTACTAGAGATAATTTTTCCCTAAAACCAAAATACCAAAACCTAGTCACAAAGAAACCTTATGTATGGCAATGGTTTCTGAATTTTTACTTTGATCATAAATGGGTTAGGATTGCATTAAGAAGAATTCATGATAATAAAATTTGGACCGACATGTCTGGGATGATTACAAAGGAGGTGATTAGAGAGGTTATAGGTCTATTCTCCACTGAACCTATTCTTGTACTAAAATCAATCAAGAATGAGGTTGTAATATAAATCACAGGTGCAACTTATGAAAAGAGGGATCTAATGGTAAATCACATTAGAAATCCAACTATGAGGTATGAAACAATGTTAATTGGTTATAAAATCTACTTCACAAAAAGAGAGAAATTTGTATCTTCCATCACAATCAATGTGGCATATGAAATAGTGGAAAATGAGGTTGGCTATGATTTATGTGAATTGCTAAGACAATAGTTAATGGAGAACTTAAAAAAAAAAAGGATAAGAAATATGCATTCAAATATGGAACTTTAGTTGTGTGTCTACTTTTCTATTTCTTAAAGGAACTCCTTAGTTCTAAGAGTGTGGAATAGTTACGAGGTAGATTCGTTGCTCATCAAGTTGGAGACTTCCTGAGAAGTCTTGGTGATACAAAGGCACAAGATGATGATCTTGTTGCTTTCTTTGCAGTTTTTCAAAAGAGAATGCATGAAAGAGACATAATTCCTAGGAAAATGGTAGAGAAGTATTAGAATGATCACATTATTGGTATCAACAGATGAGTGCATGATGAAAGAAATAAAACCAAGAAAAATTTGGATCCTTGCATTGGGATATGAGATCAATGAACAAGAGATTACTGGTTTGGCTGATATTTTGTTGAAGATTCCAAAAGATACCACTAAATCAAGGTATGATACCTATGAAGAAAAATCTATGGAGGTGCATATGGAGTAGAGAAAACCATAGATAAATAAGAAGGTTTAAAAGTTTGCAAAGGATGTGTGCTTCACAAAGGATCAAGTGGAATAGGTAAAGAAAAGGCCAAAGGGAGAATCAAGTGTTGCAAGAGGATCCCAAAGTATAAGAAGATTTGGAAAAAATACCACCCCTTCTACTATACAAAAGTCCTTCAGGACTAAGCCCTTTGCTGGTGAGAAGAGGAAAACTACTGATAGTGCTCTGGTAAAGGATAAATTCCCTCCAATTGTGTAGACAAAAAGGCTTGAAAAGAAGAAAACCACTACAACAGAACCGCCTACATCCAATGCCAAGGAAATGACAAAAAAAGGCAGTAAGGGAAAATAATATAAGTGTAAACATTGAAGAAGAAGAAGTGGAGGAAGAAGATTTGGCATCATTGATATAGACAGTGAAGAGGAAATAAAAAATAAAATAAAATATTTTTTATTTCACATGAGAGAGAAGAAGAAATAATCCACTAAGAAGGTGTCATTGAAGAAGAAGAAAGCAGAAACAAGCCAAAAGAAGACTCCAGATGAAAGTAAAAAGAAAAAGTAGACAGAGCCAGTAAGACCTCACTCTCTAATGGAATTAGAAGCATTGTTCAATAACATTTTGTAGTATGAGATGTTAGGGGAGACTGCAAACCTATATAGTGAGGCGAATGAGGTGGATAAGGCCACCCTTGTTGAGGCTATCATTAAGTATATCTTTGTTTTAGAAGTTGATATGAAAAACATTGAAAAGAAAATTCATTCAGAGCTATGGAATGTCTTGGTGAGAAGACAAGAAGCAATTGAAGAAGAAGGAAAAATATAATAATATGCATTGGAAAAAGATGGTGCTCCTCTTTCAGAGGAAAACAAATCCACATTGGCTGAGTTATATAACACAAAATTTAGAGTAAAGAAAAGGGTAATTACCCTTATGGGTAGAGATAAGAATGAGTTTGGAAGGCTCTAGGAGAAAATTGATAAAATATCAGATATAGCATAGCAATATGGAATGATTTCAAAGAACACGGATCTGGAAGTCACTACAAGTGAAGAAGCACAAGAAATTGATGCTCAACATGAGCATGTACTAGATGAAGAAGCAAAGAAGAATGTTGGTGAAGAAGCAGAAAAGGAGGACACCTCTCCTCCTTTGGTACTTGAAGAAAATGTTATTCCATAAAATAACATAGATAAGCTTTCTGAAGAAGAGAATGTTGATGAAGAGAAGGAAGAAGAACAAGAAAATAATAAGGATGATGAAGATAAGAATGGAGATGCATCTAGAGATGCATAAATAGAAGAAGAGAATCTAATAAACTCCAAAAATAATGAGGAAAAGGATTTGAAGGGAAAGGCTATAGAGAACACAAAGACTGCTAGTGAATCCTCTGAATCCTCTTGAGATTCCTTAAAGAATCTACTTAGTATGTAGCTCAACTTCCAGCCTGTTGTATCAACACAACTGCTACAACTGCCTATGCAACAAGGAAATGTAGATCTTGATAATATTTCCCCACTTCAAACATTGAAACTTTACTTTTTGGTATGGAGAATTTGAATCTATTAATTGATACCTTTAACGAGTATGCCTTTTGTCTTAGAGGAAAAGTAGAAAATGAAGTTGAAAAGTAAATACATGATAAGAAGATGATGGAAATCACTAAGAAGTGTGCTCTTGCACACAAAAAGTTTCAAGATAATTTGAAGAATGCACAAGTTTGTGTGGATGAGGTAAAGGCTCTATTCCAATATTGTATGAAGTGGCCCATATCCACATAGAGCATCAAGAAGGAAATAGACTCTATTGAGTCTCAGATCAATAATGTCTCTAGTGCCTATGATTCGACACTTGACCTAGTTGGAGATATAAGGACTACTGTTGAATATTTTCATAAGAGATTCTTCTAGCTACAAGCCCAAAAGGAGAACATCATTTTATTGTTTAGAGAGCTAAGGGGCTTGGTGAATTCTAATTTCATATCTGTTTCAAGTTCCCTTTTGAGTTATAAGAAAGCTACATAGATGAATTTGGTACCTAGAACTCCGAAAGAAGGAGAAGAGATACTAATGGAATTTGAAACACAATGCAGATTGCTTGGGGTAGCCAAGAAGACACAGGAAGAAGGACAATAGGCTTGGTAGACTCATGTGCAAAAACTTCAAGATTCAACCTCCTCCGATTGACAACATTTATATTCTTTATGCATTTCTATCTTTCTGTTTCAAATTCTTTGTACATATGTGGAGTATATAAAATGGTTTCTTGTATATTTTTTTGGTTTTTTCTTTGGTACATGACTTAGGGGTAGTTAATTCAATATTTTAGTTTGTACATATGCATATATTTCTCAGGGTGAGATCTAGTATATGTTAGGAAAGTTGTTGCATGCACCCTTTTACTTTGATGTCAAAGGGGGAGAATATACTGGTGAATATTTTGGAGATTTTTTGGCATGTTTCCATCAATGAAAAAGGGGGATATTATCGGAAGAATGATGAGTTTTTCATTGATGCAGTTGTTGGAAACATGAGCATGAGGGATAGCACAATGTATACTATTATGTGTTGTAGTGTTTTCATTGATGTCAACATTGTATCTTGATATGGATATCATGGTGCATATCATTTTGGTTGGTTCTAACATATTTTGGGATGTTTGTGAAATACAATTTTGTAAGAAGGTTTGATCCAGTGAAGCAAATTGTGATGAAAAATGACTAAGTGTTTATACTAGTGTTTCTAGGTACAAAGCATAAATTTTTTGGGTCTACACTGGTCCATGAATTAATTTTTCACTCTACGGTTCTAGAATATTTTTGTTGGTTGGTATAAGCATCTAATTCCAAATTTGCATCTTGTTTTCAATTTTGATTTGAAAGTTATGAATAACAGAAGTTTGGCCTGGTAGTTACAATCATTTCCTGTACATTGTATATGAGTTGGAGAGTCCACATTCTTCATGGATAGGATTTTGGTTTTGCAAACTTAATATGTTGACAAATTTTAATAGAGTGTGATTTACATATGGAATAGAATTTTGAGGTATGCGTGTTTGAATATGGGTATATAGTTGAATAATTTTTGCATTAGGTCTTTTGCAATGCCAACCGAATAGGTGTGAAGATATGAAAAGGTTAACTAAGTATTAATTTGTTATGTGGGAGCTATTATAGGTCCATTCCGACCTATTTCAAAACATTTTAAGGATTGAATCTTGGTGCAAGGCATGTGTGGAAGGATTTAAACTGAAAAATCATATATTATATATTTTATGTGATACACCTAATTAGGCTGACCTAATTGATGTTATGCTTGAAGCAAATATATAAGCTAGATCATTTTCGGTGTTTTGATATATGAGAGTTCATGAAAGTGATGTGAATTATGTGAATACATTATGAATTTAAGTTATGAATGTTGAGTAGAATATCATAGTGATGTGAACGTAGAGGAAAGCAGAGTGTTAGATCAGAATCAAATGAAGTGTGTTAAGTGAATTTATTGAGCTTCATTGGATCTGTATCTCACACATTTGACAAATGCAATTATAACTAGCCACAACCTAGATTCTATCTCTTTTTCTCAATGGAAAGTGAGTCCACTTGGACAATGAGTCCACCTGCAATGAGCACTTATGTAAATATACTATAAATCGTTATAATATATTGTGAGTTAATTGTCACCATGGTTTTTCCCATTTTGAGTTTTCCACATAAAAATCTTGGTGTTCATGTTTATGTGATGTTTTTGGATGTTCATGCTTTCTTTCATTTACTATAATTGAATATATTATGTGGATTGGATGTTTAAATGTTTGAAAGGTTTAACAAAATAATGATTCACCCCCTCTCAGTATTTTGGGTGTTCAACACCCATGTAATACCAAAAAAAAAAAATTTAAATATTTTCATTGTTCCTTAAACATAAAAGAGAATTGGCTAGTAGGTTTTCATGTCCAATACCAAAAAACAACTCATATACCACATTTGTCACAAATATCAATCCATAATTTGTATTTTATGTACAAGTGTAATGTGTCAATTCTTTTGATGAGCTCGTCAAAAGAGGAATCCAAATAAAAAAGGCCCTTGCTATTGAAGGGGTTATAAAAATTAATTCCAATGACCAAAATCAAAATGATAAATCAAAATTTTCCAATGATAAACCCAAATTAGCTAGAAAAAATAAGAATGTAGTTGGAGGTGGGGTAAAAAAGTCAAAGTATGTTAAAAACATCCAACAAAATTCATCCATCATCATTCCATCAGCACCTTGTAAACTTAAGAAAAAAATAAGACAGTTCACACCCCTAGGGGAACCAATCAAGGTAGTATTTCATCAACTAGTCATGGCTAACAAGGTTTCCTTTCCACTTACAAAACCCTTTCATGATATTCAACCAAAACCATCCTAGTATAAGGAGGATGAATATTCTAATTATAATTAAATCAAAGGCCGTGTCATAGGAAAGTGTGCAAAATTAAAGAACTATATCCAAGACCTTGTAGATAGGGGTGAAATTAAAATCAAAGGACCATAAAACGCCTCACCTAATCAAGGTTTGGGTATATATCTATAGACACAATAAATATACAGATTGATCCTAATATTACTAACATCACTTCTTCTTGAATCACCCCCTTTACTAATCAATTTAATTGAATAATCTTTATTTGATTAAATTCATCATATTTCCAATCGTAATTAAATAAATCAATTTTATTTGATTAAGTCACCCGCTCCTATTAGCTAAATAAATCATATTATTTAATTAATCTTATAATCCCTCTTGTAATTAAATAATTCACTGTATTTAATCACTCTCTAAAGTCATCTTCTTAAATTAAATAAATTGATCTTTATTTCATTTAAAACTAACATCACCCTCTTTAATTAAATAAATCAATCTTTATTTAATTAAATCTAAATCCATTATTCCTCTCAACTTTTTTTTTTTAACTTTCTAGGGGGTATCCTCGCGGCCCAGCCCAGCGCCCAGTAGCTCGTATCTTGGGTACCTGAGGTGAGCTAAGGTGAGACTAATCCCCCTCGAGATGCACCCACCCTCCTGCTAGACCAATGCATCGGTTGAATCTGGCCCTCGGAGTCGAACCCAAGACCTCGGGGAGCAAACCCGAGACTTAATCAAAATTGTCAAATTAGCTAATCTTCATCTAATTTAATCGAATCTTGATTAATCCTAATCTTCATCCATCAAATCCTCTAGATTTTACAACTTGCACAATAAATCATTTTATTTGATTTATTAATTCTTCTATTTTCTCTCAACTTGGCATCAATGAGGGAATATTCCTCCAATTTGAAAATCCCTCCAAAAGGGATGAGTACATCCAACAAGACATTAAAGGCCTCTTACATGTCCTTGGTCTTGAGCCGAGTGGCATTTACTCCATTCTTCTCTCCCTCCAACTTGTCATTTCACAAATTTTAAATTCCACCTAACCATATTTATGTGCACATTCATCAAAATGGGCTCATTCCTCCTCCAATCACATGTGGACAAGTGGCCTTCTCTTATTGGTTGGTCTTTTATCCCACATTCATCCATTTTGCCTCTTCCTCCATCATTCTCTCCTATTTATAGGAGACTCTCATTTGAATCTTGGATCCATCAATTAAGAGCACAAACACTATAGGCATTTAGCATTTGAGTTCATAGCATTTTTCATATTTTGCAATCAATTTAGCCAGGTTATTGGAAAATTTCATCAAGGAAGCAAAAATCATCACCAAAGATCATCACTTTGCATCAAGGAATTGGGAAAGGGCCATTTTCTATATCAAAATGACACCAATTCCCCCATGGGATTAAGATTTTTCTCATTAGAATAGGATTTGATAGCTTTGTTCTTGTTTTCATGTTTCAAACTAATTTCATGGGGAATGTTGATCTAACTTGCATAATGAGCTAATTATATGTTTTTTCTTTTGTGTTTGTGCAGGTATAGATTCACCGTTCACATTTTGGCGCTAGAAGGAGGTAGATCTGAAGGAAATTGTCACATTTTTCTAAAAAATTATGTTGTTTTTTGAAGTTTTTGTTGTTTACAGGAAACTGCACCATTGGCCATTAAACTAGGCCGCTATCAGTCCAACGGTGCCATATTGTGACACTTTCAAACTCTAAACTATGCCACTGAGGTCTTCTCACCCATAAAATTTGAATTCAAAACTCTAAACTACGTCACTTGCCAAACAGTGTCGTAATTGCACTCACTATTTTTCTGTAGACCTCCACTCTCAGTCCCTAGTGGCGCTATATTGCATCGCTGAATTTCCCAAACTACGTTGCAATCGTGGATTGCACCGCTGAGGTTGGGTAAAAGATAAATTTTAGTTTTTATTCAGCATGTGCTTTTTCATTTTGGTTATTTTGACTTCCAACTGGTTTTTGGCCTCTATTTTTACAACATTAACCAGTTTTTGTAGGTTGACTTGATCAAAGGTGAAGGAAGGAAACAAAGACCAAGATTTCTCTATGTTTTCATTATCTCATTGTATCAAGTGTTTTAAAACACTTTGGGAAAAAATATAATTCTCTTTCTAAGGATTTGTCATCTTCTTGCTTTTTAGGACTCAATAAATTTCGTTTGGGCTTAAAAAGAACAAGACAAAGGGATTTAAAAAGAACCATAGGCAACTCACTAGATTTTATTTTGGAACTTAATAAATGAACAAACAAATCTCACACTTCAAAATTGTTGTTTAAAAAGAATTCATATCATTGCTTTGTGGTTAAAATGAACATGTGTACTCTTTGTTTTGTAATCCCTTATCCAAATTAATATCATTTAAAAGATGTATGTACTTCTCTTGTACCTCATGACGATCTTGAGAACCAAAAGTATTTTTTGTGATATTAGGTTGTATAAGTGATTACCTCCACACTTCAATTTGGATTCTTAAAATTGAACAAACCTTGCGAGTTTGAAGAAAATGTATTGTGTGTGCTCCCACCTAAATGCGTTAGGTGGTTGAACTACAAATACACTTCTTCACTATTGTTCACCTTTAAAGAGCCTGCCTTGGTGGGAAAAAGTACTCACCCCAAGGGAACGACTCAAACCGGTAATGAGCTAAACACCAAACTACTCCCAACTGGTATATAAATTCGAATGTTGAGGAAATATCATCATTATAGGAACTCCTATGGACAAGCAGGTGATACTCTTTATATGAGTTTATCTTGCCTCTTGTGTGGATTTATGAACGCGTGACTTGATTAAGAGCCAAAATTGTGTAAAAGCCAAAAACCTTATCTATTTGTTGATGCAAGAACGATTGTTCTATAGTTGTCCCACATTTTTACAACTCTTGGTAGAGATGAGAAGTATTCCATGGGAGTTTCATGGGTATTGATGCTTGGCTGACCCGAGAAGTGAGTGCACTATAAGGGGGAACCTGTGTGGTCAAGCATCTAATCATCCCATAAGAGTAGGTGTAGTTGGATTTATCCAAGTGGGAATTCTATAAATATTTCCTCCTTTCATCCTAGGGCTGTGTATATTATTTGAAATCAAAATACTTTGCTTGGATCTAAAACACTTGAAAAACATTCACAGGATCTTCAAAATTTCAAATCCTTTAGGGGGAACAAATACCTTTAACAAATCCAAGTGCTCTTGCTTGGCCTATGGATTTCATCCTTAGAGGCTTCTAAGTATTTGGATTTATATCATAATTTGTTCTCACTAAAGTCAACGTTAGGAAAATTTTGCCTTGATTTCCTTGATTCCCACATAATGGACTTTGTGGGATGAGAAAAAGTTAAGAAATTGGACATCTAGTTTGAGAACCTAATCAAGAATTGTTTGTGGTAAAAGGAAGTCATTAAGAAAATATAAGAAATAATTGAACCCCACACATGTGCTCTTCCAAATGATATCTCGAAAGATCAAAATCCAAAAACCAAAATCCAACAGTCTTAGTCAAAAATCTCACAAGAAACCTTTTTCTATGCTTTACAAATTTAGAGAAAGATTGACTTTCAAATTTTACAAACATGCATCAAAGAACAATCCAAACTTGTATGAATTTTATTGTCAACAAAATCCAAGTCTCTTTCAAAAGTTTTCTTTTCTCACATAGGGAGTACCAAGCATGTTCTTCAATACCGAGGTCTTGTATAAAGGAGTTCTATATAGGTCTAATCTAGGATCAAAGTCATAATTTTCATCCATCCCTTGAGCATTAAATCAAAAATCATTTCATCAAAAACTCTTAGAAATCTTGAAAAAATATTTCATGCTATACTTGTGGCAAACCCAAATCATCTTGTTTGGTTAGATGTGTGTAGATGAATCCTTCACCATATATTTGATCAAATTATCAATCCTTGTGAACAAGTATACCTCTTGATAACATCCAACATCTTGAGATTTATAAGTTCATTATCTAAAGGCAAAATAAAATCAAAATCATCTTGTTTGACTAGGGGTGTATAGATGAATCCTTCTTTACACACTTAGTCAAATTATCATCTTGTGTACAAGTCTACTCTAGGACAACATCCAACCTCTTAGAGTTTACAAGGTCACTATCTAAACCCAAAATCTAATCAAGCCAAGATTGAAATCAAATCAAATCAAATCAAACCAAACCAAATCAAATCAGGTCCTAAAGTCTATTATCTCCTTCAAGATTTCTCAAGAGTTCAATCATTCACATCATCCATCTTCCATTTGTCTCATCATCAAGTTTGATCCTTAATCATCCTAGTTTTTCTCTTTTGTGCCTAGAGTTAGGTCGATCTAAATAATTAGAGGTTCATCTCACATATTCTTGAAAATTGATCCCTATTTTATGGTGCAAACTAGATCGTAACACAAGAAGAACATGAAAACCAACAAATAAACATCAACTTAAGTGATTTGAGCCAAACCACTCCCAAAATGAATCCCATTGGATTAAGCAATCTTCCTCTATCATCACAAAATCCTCAAGAGGAAGGTAAAGTGGAAGACATCACCAATAATATCTTAGGGATGACACAAGATAAAATTATCGAAATGGTTCAAAATCCAAAAAATCATAGAATTATCAGTGCCATGATGAGGCTCAATCCCTCCCAATACATGCTTGAGTTGGAAAAAGGAGGGACTAAACTCCCTTCTGATTTTGATGTAAGCAATATTATGGAGAAGCCCCTCGGGATCATGCCTCCAATCCCACCCACACACCCATTTCGAAGAATCACCCAAAGAATCCCGCAAATCATATCATCCATTGCTCCAACTCCACCAATTGTCAACAAGGGAAGCTCATTGCTTCATGCACTTCAAACACATCCCCTTGTTAACAACCAAGATTTGGATGCAAACAGCATATTGGGTCAGTCCATCCCATTGAATCCATTTCACCCATACATTCAAATTGCATTTCATGATCCTACCCATCCATCCTCTTTTCACAAAACATCGATTTATCCTCTCAACACGCAAATCTCTCTCCCCATGACCTCACGAGGAGAAGGTGAATTATTTGGAGTAGGGGGAATCTTTGATCCCTCATCATCATTGTCATCTCTTCAAGGGAATACACCATCCATTTTTCCACCATTTCCACCTTCGCCATTAAAATTCGCACCACCCCTTGGGTTAGGCCTTCCCCCTTTACTCACCATCAATCAAAAAAATATGAGCAACCCTCCGATCATGAATCAAAAAATCATATCGAAAACTACCATCTTTCCATCGATATTGCAACAACAGGTGGTAACCATCCAAGCAATCCCAGTAACCAACACATCATCTACCATCCCCCAAGTATCTCAAAACATGGTCTCCCAAGGACCAAGAATCTCAATCAACCATCCACCACCCAAACCCAATTATCAATACAACGGCCCCTCTCATCACAACAGCCAACACTATTCCTAATCCACCACCACCACCACCACCGCCAAAGCCCAACATGGAAAACTCATTTAGCATCGTGTTGCAAGCAACTCAATGAGCCACCTATCAAAATGCACTTCAATAAATTTAAAATCAACAAGCCGCATAACTAGCTGCCCAAAAATTGCAAGCACAATTAGCGACACAACAAGTGCAACAGGTTGCCCAAGCCCAAGCTTTACTACAACAACAACAAGCTTCCCAAGTTGCGCAAGTAGCTCTAGCCGCTCAAGCTACACAAGCAACCCAACAAGCATAGGTTCAAGCTCAAGCCCAATATCAAGCTCAATAAGTGCAAGCACAATGCTCAATAGTAGGCACAATTGCAAGCAACCCAACAACAAGCATATCAACAAGCCCTGCAACAATATCAAGAACAACAATAGGAAACTCAACAACAAGCCAAATAATAAGCTTTGTTGGCTCAACAACAATAAGACCAACAACAAGCTTTGTTGGGACAACAAAAACATACCAACAATAAGCATTGTTGGTGCAACAAAAAATGCAG
This sequence comes from Sequoiadendron giganteum, assembly GCA_007115665.2. Lineage (NCBI taxonomy): Eukaryota > Viridiplantae > Streptophyta > Pinopsida > Cupressales > Cupressaceae > Sequoiadendron > Sequoiadendron giganteum. The sequence continues at coordinate 406,396,567 of CM021101.1, forward strand.
GCATATCAACAAGCCCTAATCACATAGTAGAGCTTACAAAAAACTCCCACCAACATACCTAACACTCCACCCATCAATAAAACACCTCAACCACCTCAAAACAAATTCACCCCACCTCTTTATCCGCAAGATGATGTGACAACACAAATCAAATTGCTCTCACAGCAAGTCCTCGATCTCCAATCAGGGAAAATAATGAGGACACCAAGCAATATGTGCCCTTATCCTTTCGACAGGAACCTTACAATGGTACCATTCCTAAAGGGTTTTAAAATCCCTAAATTTGACAAATATCATGGGTTAGGAAAATTTGAGGATCACATCAATGAATTCCAGATACATTGTATGAAAGTCACATATAACGATACATATCTAATGTGGCTATTTCCTCGAAGCTTGGCTGGCCCTACCATGGAGTGGTTCTCTCACTTGCCTAATGGTATGAAAACATTCCAAGAGATCATAGATGCATTCATAAAAAAATTATGCATTCAACATTGGCATGGATGTTAGTCTAGAGGAACTATCTATGATCAAGCAAGGTAAGGGGGGATCATTCACTTCCTTCCTACAATGATGGCAATTCAAGGCCAATTAGAGCAAGTGGGCCATGCTGAAAGAGCAACAAATTTGCACCATCATTTCCAATCTTGAGAAAACCTTGGCATTTCATCTAAAAATGAAATGCATCACCACTTACGACTAGTTGATCCCTAAGGCGCTCAACATTGAACGGGCCCTTGGGGCACACCCACATATCCAAAACATCAAGACAACTACACTTCCACTAGCTATAATGAAAAACCTAACACGTGGGTGAAAAATAGGAATGCCACTAATGATGGTGTGGTTGATGCCAAGGTCGTAATCAGTAATTCAAAATAGAACACCTAAACATATCAACAACTATAGAACAACAATCACAACAACACACAAACCAATACAATAGCACAAGAACCACCCAATAATCAAATCAACAATCTGAATAATCAAGGGGGACCACCTCCACGAAAAAAATATCCCCCCAAGAGGAAGTTCATAGCCCTTGGTGAATCAGTCGAATCCATCATGAAGAAATTGGTAAACGAGAATCTCATCAAAATCCCCACTTATGAAAATTATCAAGAGCCCCAAGTGAAACCACCCTAGTACAATGAAAATTACCTTTGTGATTATCATAAAATCAAGGGGCACACAATAGCCAATTGCATGAAGCTGAAAAATATAATCCGATACCTCATTGATGACAAGATCATAAACGTGGAACAACCAGCAGAAAATCAAGATCTTAAGATCTACACGAATCCGATGTTGGATCATAACATAGGAAATAATAAAGGGAAACAAAAGTATGCAAATGTGAACCATGTGTATGATCAATTTGTCGCATCCCTAGATGAATGGGTCACTGTTGTTAAGTCAAGGGAGCCAAAGCTAATTGTGGAGTCACCACATGTGACGACAAAGTCACCATTGTTGGGTCATCACAACCACCTAGGGCATCCACCTCAAATTCAAAATTTTCTCCTAGTGGATATAATGTCTTAGACCAATTGAAAAGAACTCCCGCTCAGATCTCCATCATGAAGTTACTGAAGATCTCTGCCACCCATAGTGAAATCCTTGAGGAAGCATTGGCTTCATCTACTGTCTCAACCAATTTTGATACCGAACAATTCTAAGCTATGATCAGAAACATTACCACTCCAAATCTCCTCACATTTTCTGATCAGGACTTCCCCACCCAACTATCTCATAATTGTGCACTCCACCTTGAGGTCTTGGTTCATAAAAACAAAGTCAAAAGGGTCTTGGTGGATGGGAGTGTAGGTCTAAACATTTGTTCTCTCAAGCTCATAAAGAACTTGTGATTCTCCGAGGATTCCATTGAAAAAGGAAAGGGCATCACAATAAGAGCTTATGATGATCAAGAAAGAGTGTCTCAAGGAACTATCCAACTCCCTATTCAAGTAGGGCCAACCATTATGGAAACCACCTATCATGACCTTGACCTTGATTTGCCTTATAATATCCTCTTGGGGCATCCGTGGATCCATGGGATGCAAGTAGTTGCATCAACCTTCCATTAGTGTGTCAAGTTATCATACCAAAATCAAGAGGTCACAATCTACGATGATCTGGAGCCCTTTTCCTATTGCAAAAAATTAGAAGCAAAATACTATAAAATCCCCCAAGTCCCAAAGAATGATGAAGGCCCTTCAACTCCATATATAGACCTAGCCAACATAGCCTCCACTTCTAGGACAAAGACACTCACCATTCCTAACATCTGAAATCAAGGTCATAATTCAAGATAATGGGTGTGGGGATTAAAAAATGAAGAAAGGAGCCTTTGTGGTAGTGGAGTTACCTCAATCCCCTAGATCCCATGGACAGCCGGAACCCACCAATACAACAGTTCAAACCTTCAGAGCAGATCCCTCTCGATCTCATCCATGCACCAGCTCAGGAGCTCCACCCAATTATCACACCTTGGCCCTTTTCACAGTGGGGGCTCGATCTCATTGGTAAAATCACTCCCACCTCATCCAATGGCCATAAGTTCATCATCACCGCCACAAAGTATTTTATGAAGTGGGTGGAGGCCATTCCCATGACCTGTATAACAAGAAAGCAGATATCCAAGTTCATCTTCAACTACCTTATTTTTTGATACGGTGTCCCTCAAGCCATTATCTCAGATAATGGGACACATTTTAAAAATTAGGATATTCGTGACTTATGCCAAAAATTCAATATCCAACATCACTTTTCCACTATGTATTATCCCCAAGGCAATGGCCAAGTAGAAGCTACCAATACGACCATCTTGAAAATCCTTAAGAAAATAGTCAATTATGTTGGTCATGACTGGCATCTACGATTGAATCTTGCCTTATGGGCCTACCGCATAAGCATCCACACACCAATAGGTTCCACCCCCTTCTCCTTGGTCTACAGATCAAAGGCCATCCTCCTCATTGATATCAAGCTCCCGTCCCCAAGAATATCACTGCATAATCTCATTTTAGATGAAGAATATCGAGTCTCATGATTGAATGAGCTAGAACAATTGGATGAGCGGCATATGGATGCCTTAAAACACTTGCAAGTCTATTATAATCACCTCAAGTGAATCTACAACAAGAAAATCAAGAGTCAAACCTTCCAATTTGGTGAGCTAGTATTAAAGGAGAATTAGGAGAACGTGCCAAATCCAGATAGCAAGGGAAAGTTCAAGCCCAACTAGATGGGACCATTCATCATCACCGCAAGCTACAAATCAGGAGCATGCCAACTATCAACACCCAAAGGTGAACCTCTCCAGGAACCCATGAACAACTCCTATCTCAAAAAGTTTTATGCTTGATATTTTAAGGGTAAAACCAAAAATACAAAAAAATCAAAATAAAAAAATCCAAAAAAAATAGAAAAAGGATTGCAAAATAGTAAAGAAAAAATCGTCCTTTAGTGAAAACCACTTCGGTGGCACTTTGGGCAAGTACCTTGGTGAAAACTTGAAAAATAGGAACCATGTGTAAATAAAGCACTCTCCATCCACCAAGATCTCTACGATTGACCCCGCATCACTCATTTATCCATCACATTCCATCACCTTTCATCCATCTCATCCTTCCACCATCCATTTGTGTTTGTATCATAGCTTGATCTTGTGTTTGTATCATGTTCCACCCTAGTACTACTTGGCACATTCCTAAGGCCAGTTTATCTTGCCTATATCGAAGTAGTCTATAGCATCACGCTGGGGGCATGTTCTTTTACCTGCATCAGATTGGATTCGTGTATATTCTTGAAGTCTTCTTTAAAATTTAAAAAATCCAAAAATATTCATAAAATCCTTCAAAAAATCCAAAAACATGTCAAAAATCCAAAAAATCAAAATAGCGGAGTCATCTTGTCAAACTACACCATATCTAGGCTTGAAATTAGGAAAGGTTGATCTTTGATCATCCCCTGAGACACCCTAGGTCAGTCCTTTAGGAGTCTGTCATAATAAGCTGGTGATCTGTTTGTTCATATCTCATCAATAATCATGTGTCAGTCGAACTACGTGGTCTCTGTGTATATAACGTAGGTAAGGCTAATATTTTGGTCAGATCTCGAGACCTCTAGGATAGGTCTTTAGGTTAGATTCTTGGTCAAAATATTAGAAAACCCAGAAAATCAAAAAATTTGAAAATCAAAACATTTGTAAAACATCTCAAAAATCTCAAAAACAGCCTCAAAGCATTTCAAAAACACCAAAAACATCCAAATATTTGAAAACATCCATCCATCTCCATCTCTCTTTCACCCGAAATAATCTCATTCATAATAAATCATCATCATCTTCATCCTTTGGCAAATCAGTCAGAAGCAAGTCTAGCAGGTTCAAAAGTGAAAACCCAATTGTCGAAGTCTCAAGCCTAGGTCAGTAAGTAAGCAAGTTAATCAACTCTGAGTATCAATAGATTATCATCCAATCAATCCAACATCATCTGATAACATGTCTTAGGATGCATCCTTCCTACAATGGACATCAAAATCAAGCATCGCCATAGTTTAGTCTTGGCTAGTGGTATGAAGAACATTAGCTTGTTTGTTTACTTTATCTTTGTCTTTTTGACTTATCTTATTGCACTCATTCCAATGACCTCTCGATGATGTCCAAACAAAGGGATTTAGAGAGAAATGAATGGGGCAACAATCATTATCTTTTTTTATCTGTTGTGCTTGTTGGATATTCTTGTAATATAACTTCGTCATGCGTGCTTTGTTTGGTTTGTAGGAAGGGTGTTTTAGGTGTATTGTTGACCACATAGGAAGGCTTTCTTTTCTATGTTTTGGTCCGATAAGTTTAGAATATCTGAACTACATTCTGAATAAGGTTTTGTATGTTAAGTGTGAACAAGAGTACTCCTATTTGATTGTCGAGTCAAAGTCCATCACACTAGGAATAACTCCATCTTGGTTCTTTATACCTTGATGCATTGTACCTATGTGTATTATCAAACATAAGGTAAATGGCCCTTTTAAAATTCCAATTCCTAGTAGGAAAATTGCCATCATCATCATCATCAATAACGTAGATGTTGGATCCTCTTTTCATTTTCTTCTATTTCTCTCCATACTAACATGGTACCATGGCAGTTAATCAAAAACATTGCTAATGCATCCTCCTTGCATCCACAAACCATCAACATAATGCATATCATATCGTATCATATAGGAAACATAAATGCATTACATTTCATCATTAATATAGATTGGTAAACATAATAAATTTGCATTCATTATAGGCATTATTAAATCATCCATTGCATAATTACATATCATATCATTTACATCATCATCACACATTCATAATAACCTTGTTACATAATCATTGACATTTCATAAATCATGTCATAATCATCACATTACAAATCATTGCATATCATAAAGCATTACAATAGTGCAATCATGAATCATTGTAAAACATGAATCAACACATAGGCATGCCATATCACATAGTATAAAAGAATATAATCATCTCACCTCATCATCATTTCATAATCATTTACATATCACATCATCTTAAATAAATTGCATTCACATCATTGCATTTTGCATAATCATGAATCATTATCATAAAAAAATTACATAGGCCATCTCATATCATACATAATCACTTTTTACATTGCATTGGTATCCATCGCATAATCACATAAACATCATATCATCCATCCATATATCATCCACCATAAATGAATAAGGAAAATAAATAAAAGAACTATTATCATATACATTCCATAAGTCATAGAGCATCACTTAATCCATTAGGGGCATAATATAAAGACCATTTTCACATCATAACATTTTTTGCATCCATACATTGCCATCATAAAGTACATAGAAAATATACAAAAACAGAAATACATCCATAAAAATTTGCATCACAACATAACATCATACATCGTATTACATCACATAAAATAAATGCATCTCATAAGATAGAGTCATAACATCTACATATCATGAATCATAACATATAGGGAATTAAATACATCCATCCATCATGCATAATTAAAATACAACACATCTCATAAACGAATTGAACCATCTCATATATATATCTTCAAAAAAATGTAATTGTCATGGAACAAAAATTAGGATCAAATGTGTCTGCATCAATCAGAGTATACAAATGCCCATGGGGCTATAAAAAAATGGAGCCTGTGGATCTCAAAAGGAATGTTGTCTCTAAACACAAAATGGTAGCTAGCCCTGCTAGATACTACCCTCCCCCATCTGTCTCTCAGCCCGATCCTCAAGCTATCTCATCCCTGTCTGCTGGGAATACTCTGGCACCTGGGCCCCTGCTGGCACAACCTGCCGATAATGCAACCTATGGTACTCCGCCTCTCTAACTGCCTCATGGTATACATGTGTCAAAACTGTCCCGCCTTGGGAGGTGGAGGCCATACTCTCAAGCTACCATCTCTGGCCTATCTCTTGGTCTCACTTTGATCGGGCCTGATCTCTCTGTGGTAAGGGCCTGGTCCCTCTTGCTTGTGAGCACCTGCACTTGTTCCTAAAGCTGTTGTATCAACACATCTCTCTAATCTGGATGAGGTGGTGGTGGCGGGGGCTGTTGCTGGTGGTCTCTAGGGACCTCTCCCTGCTGCCTATCTCCATCTCTCTATTGATCTACCAAAGGAATTTTCTTTGACTAATGTGGAGGTGGTCCTCCTCCTCCTCTTGGGCCTCTCCCTCCATCCTAATTCCCATCTCCATCTCCTCTACCTCCCCGCCCCCACCTTGTTGATCGACCTCTGGCTCTCCTCCGTGGTAGGGCTACCCCAGGCACTGCCAATCTCACTAGTGGTATGAACCATGTTGTGTATGTTGCTGTGACCCCTGCATTTGCCTACCCCTGATCATAAGGCCATGACCTAGCCACCAACTATCTAAAGGATGTGATTGCCTCCTCAATCGGGATAGGCCTGCCCCATGTAGCCTCCCTTGAAGTACGAGAAAATATGGCCATGTACTGGTCATCAGGATGGTCCTATGTCTCCCTAAATTGTCTAGCCACTCTATTTGGGAGATACCTCTGTATCATGGTATTCTCCCTCCCTTGCATAAGTCTTTAATGTTGACCAAAGAACAAATTTTGTGTGTCATCGTACCATGTAGGCATGCCCAACCAAGGCATCCAAGTGAACACTATCATCTCGTCTATAACCCTCCTCCAGTGAGGGATGCTGGCTACCCCTGTGTGTGTGAAAGTCAAAGCCCCTCTGTATCAAAAGACTATAGGATCATCTAGATCCATGGTAATTGGTGTAACCTATGGGTGGAACACTACAATGTGCTCCTAGGCCCAGATATGTAAGAGTGTGACCCTGGCCCTGATGACCCTACTATCCAAGTACACAAACTCGTAAAGGTCATGGTAGAGTGAGGCCAGCATCACTGGCCCCTAGGAAAAGCACTCTCTTTGGTGGAGCATCCGCTCCGAGGAAAGACCCCATCTTGGACTAAAATATCAACCGCATTGATCTGATGCCACAAGGCCCAAAATGATGGCATCAACAAGTAATCTAAAGGTGGGCATTGTGCCCCTATATCACTCTAGCTCGATCTACCCCTCTGCAAAGACAATCTCCTCAAGCTCCATCACATCATAGTGAGTGTCCCTCCTAGAATCCACATCATAGATCACTCACTCTCCGTGGATAGGAAAATGAACAATGCGATAGAGGTCCTCCAATGTGACCGTAGCCTCGTCAGTGGGAAAGTGAAATGATGATGTCTCACTATGCCATCTCTCTGCCAGGGCAGTCATCATGCCCAAATGTGTCTGGACGGGGGTTGCGTACGCAATGTACCACAACCAAATCGCCCCAATGTGCTCTTGGAACAACTCATGTAGACTGACTAATTTTTTGAGTATTAGTGCCCTGTGCTCCCATGAGTGAATTATCCCTAGGTCATCCTATGCAAGAAAAGTCACAGTGTCAAGTTTCGTAAAAAAATGAGATTCTATTCTAAGTTGACATAATTAAAACAACAAATGCGACATTGTTTGCGATTGCAACACTATTTGGAAGTTCCAAACTACGCTGCTGGACCCTTCAAACTCCAAACTGCGTCGCCGCATCGCAATTTGGTTGTGCATCAGTTTGACCCCTAAACCCTAATTTCCAAAGTACGCCACATGATGCAATCTTCATATGCGGCAGACTTTGGACCAAAACCCTAATTCCTAAACTAGACCGTAGTGGTGCAATTTGCAAATGCGATGTAGTTTGAGGCCATGCGATGTCAATTGTGCACTTTTAGTGGCGCTATATAGCATCGCTTGACCTTGTTTGACCTTTTGACCCTAATAAATGCACATAAAAATCAAAATGAAAAGTCGAGTAAGGGTCACATATTGTTGGTCTTGCTCCGACTAGCTGTTGGTGTACTCACACTCGATCAAACACGTGTCATGGAAGCACTCATTGCGCCATCTCGAATAGTAGTTAGAGCTCAAAAATACAAAATGTCAAAAGGCTAAGTGTGCAAATGAATTGAAAGTGATGCCTTAGGGCCTATTTAAGCCCGCAAATTAGGGTTTTTTGACCCTGTTTAGCCATCCAAGTAGGGTTTTGGACCCTCGATCCTGTTTTAGCCTAATCAAGGGTAGTTTTGCATCGTTTTTTCACATTTTGCATTGTTTTTGGCATCCTGGACCCTTTCTGGACTTGTCGGACAGCTTGTCCTCTTTTTTTCGTGAGATCACTCAAAAATCCAAATTTTCATCTGATCTCTTGAGGGGACAGTATACCAACACAATCCTTCTTGTTGGGGTAGCAGTGGGGCATTTGAAAATTTGATTTTTTTTTGAATTTTGATCCTGACAATTTATTCTTGGAACCAATGCAACAGGTGCATTACTTCAAAGAGGGGAAAAATGTAGACACGAAAAATATACAGATTGATCCTACACATTTGATCCTAACCTTACTAACATCACTTCTTCTTGAATCACCCCCTTTACTAATCAATTTAATTGAATAATCTTTATTTGATTAAATTCATCATATTTTCTCTCTTAATTAAATAAATCAATTTTATCTGACTAAGTCACTCGCTCCTATTAATTAAACAAATCATCTTATTTAATTAATCTTATAATTCCTCTTGTAATTAAATAATCCATTTTATTTAATCACTCTCTAAAGTCATCTCCTTAAATTAAATAAATTGATCTTTATTTGATTTAAAACTAACATCACCCTCTTTAATTAAATAAATCAATATTTATTTAATTAAATCTAAATCCATTATTCCTCTCAACTTTGATTTATTTAAATCCAAAATCTAAGTCAAAATTGTCAAATCAGCTAATCTTCATCTAATTTAATCAAATCTTGATTAATCCTAATCTTCATCCATCAAATCCTCTAGATTTTGCAACTTGCACAATAAATCATTTTATTTGATTTATTAATTCTTCTATTTTCTCTCAACTTGGCATCAATGAGGGAATATTCCTCCAATTTGAAAATCCCTCCAAAAGGGATGAGTACATATAGCAAGGCATTAAAGGCCTCTTACATGTCCTTGGTCTTGAGCCAAGTGGCATTTACTCCATTCTTCTCTCCCTTCAACTTGTCATTTCACAAATTTCAAATTCCACCTAACCATATTTATGTGCACATTCATCAAAATGTGCTCATTCCTCCTCCAATCACATGTGGACAAGTGGCCTTCTCTCATTGGTTGGTCTTTTGTCCCACATTCATCCATTTTTCCTCTTCCTCCATCATTCTCTCCTATTTATAGGAGACTCTCATTTGAATCTTGGATCCATCAACTAAGAGCACAATCACTATAGGCATTTAGCATTTGAGTTCATAGTATTTTTCATATTTTGCAATCAATTTAGCTAGGTTATTGGAAAATTTCATCAAGGAAGCAACAATCATCACCAAAGATCATCACTTTGCATCAAGGAATTGGGAAAGGGCCATTTTCCACATCAAAATGGCACCAATTCCCCGATGGGATTGAGAGTTTTCTCATTAGAATAGGATTTGATAGCTTTGTTCTTGTTTTCATCATTTTATTTCTTGTTTTCATGTTTCAAACTATTTCATGGGGAATGTTGATCTAACTTGCATAATGAGCTAACTATATGTTTGTTATTTTGTGTTTGTGTAGGTATAGATTCACCATTCACAATATCAAAACCCATTCCATAGGTATAATTAATAGCACTCTCAAGGATAGGACTCCTAGATGCAAAAACCATCCATCACCACGAAAATATTTACACCTATGACTCTATTGTTGGAAATATAAAGAAATTTGGCAAACGAGTTCATTTCATTAAAATAAAAAATAACTATTTATGTCATCACAGTATGATGTTGAAAATTCATGATACAAGGTCCTACTCCATCCAATCCAAACACCCAAATTCAATATGGCCTCATCAACCACCTTGAGAAAAATTATTTCCATCTTTGAGCTCCTTTGAACATCCCCTCTCATAGGGACATCTTAAATTGAATCCTATAAGAATCCCAAGTTTCTCATAATATTGATCCATCATGCTTTCAAGCCTTGGTTGGCCACCTTTCCATGAACCATCACCTCATGTTCAATCTAAATGATTTTCCTTCCCTTGATCCATCAATCCCCTTTATATCAAGGTTATCATTTCCAAACATAAAGTAAAAAATATTATCATATATAATTGGTCAAGCCTAAACATTTATACACTTTGACTGTTGCAACATTTGGGTTATACAATAAAAGAATTGGGATCTTAAACAATCACCATTAGGACCTATAATAATGTAGAAACAAAATCAGTTGGTACTATTTACTTTCCTAACAAGGTAGGACATTAATTACAACATATCGTATGTCATGTCCTCAATCTAAACCTTCCATATAGCATCTTTCTTGGTCATCTATAGCTCCATAACATGCACTTCATACCATCTACATACCATCAATATCTTGATTTTTCATACAATAGTGTGTAAATTACTATCCCTAGTGACCTCCACCCCTTTCAATATTATAATATGTTGGAAGGAAAATATGACAAACATTTTCCATCTTCTAATATAATTCCCAAGTCCTCCTCCACAAACTCCAAATTATACATCAACCCTAGTGATTTACCTTACACATATTTTGTTCCATCCACCAAACCACAATCCTTAAAATCCACATTCAATATACTTGATAAAGGTTGTAGAGAATATTAAATCCACGAGTCCCTTCATATCACTAAATATCTTGTCTCACCTCAATCCTTTGGTCAAAGACAACCAAAAATCCAAGATCCCATCCTCACCCCACAAGGAGGGTCCACTATCTTCCTTTTTAATTGTTACCTTTTTGACGAGGATATAGAGGGATTTGATCCTACATGGCTTTCCAAAAATTATTAGTATGTTATATTATTTAAATAAATAAAATATATTATACCCTTCATATTTGTAGAAAAACAAACTATAAAGGAAAAGGTCTTGACTTACATGAGAAGGCCCCCTTGAATCCATTGACCTACAAGTAAATGATGAAACTTATAGCTTAGGATATGGTGCTTATGATTATTATTGTGATTCCCTTGTCAAATTTCTTGATAACACTAGGAATACCTCTTCTTACCTCAATGAGATTGAATTACATGTCATTCCTAGTCCTTCGAGGAGCTTTCTACCACAAGCCTATTCCATGAAAACCATCCTTGCCATCTATTTTGACTTACAATATCCTAAAATCATCAACTAGGACCAACACAACCCTCTTTCCTTGGGTAAATCTCAAAACAATGAGACCATACTATTTCTTATGCAATCCCATAAACACACCCCCCTAGGATATCATAAATAGGGTGTTTGGATCATATTGAGTTCATCTGCATGTTTTAGATAACAGGAAAATATTTTAGAGGAACTATTAGAATCCACATTTGATATAGATACACCCTTCAATAGTGAGCTTCACCTTCCATTGACTCTCATCCTACTTCAAGATGGTCTCCCCTCCTTCTCAAGGAAGTCGTAGACATAAATCTAGAGATACAGGAGTAGGGATAACTTCAAGAAACCCCCCACTCGATGCAGGTGTAAAATCCTGGTGAATCCTGTATACTTCTCGATGAAAAATATTAATTTTATTGGCGATATTTTTCGTTTTTCACGAAATTTTTTTTTTCCCTTTGGCGTATCTTTTATAATCCTTGGAAGTCTATGGAAAATCGTGGTGAATTGCAATTTTTTTTAATCGAATAAAATATTTTTCATTGGCGAATAAAACCGTTTTTCAAACCAGAATTTTTTTTCCATTGGCGATTAAAACCTTTTTTCAAAGCAAAAAATTTATTTTCATTAGCGAATTAAAATGAATCTCAAAATGATAAAAAAATCCAGTGGCCAAATAAAAATCATATGGGCCGTTCGATGGATGACTGTAGTTGCATTCCGGAAGTAAATCTCTAAAGCACTAGACTTGCGATTTGAAACCTCCGAAATATCACTAGAACCGTTAGATTTCTAGAAATAAATGGTTGAGATTTTATTACCGTACAAATGGTTATAAAGTTTTATTTCTCAGTGATTGGGTGACCTCAGCGGGATGCACAACTTTCGAAGTGACAACTTATTTAATGAATTGTACGATGCCATTAAGGGATGTCTTCTCAAACACCAACTGGATAGATTTAACGTAATCTTTTAAATCCTCTGAAAGGATAGATCTTAAATAAGGTATTAAGGAGTTTGAAGAAACGGATTTAGTAGCAGATTGTCACTTCCTGCTGGTAAAGTTAAGTGAGCCTGCATACGAGGAAAGGTGGTAGCATTTTGAACTCCATACTCAGAGTTTCCTCAAAATGGTACTTCCAGTCGATATTAGGGTATGGGAAGATGAAATTGTGGCCGTCATGCAACCAAATTTGAATTGGTCTGAAGAAGAGCAACTCGACATCATTTCCCAGCTACGTTCAGTGGCGTGTAAAGAGAAAACCAGCTATGCCGAGTACAACAGGGTAATTTTTGTTTTAGAAGAAGAAGAAGAACGCGCTAAATTTCATAATTTAGTTATGGAAATGCAGTTGGAACTGTATAGAGTCCCGAAACCTCCAGCAGTTTAACAACATACATGAATCCTTTTGTGAATTGTGAATTTGTGACACATAATGATAAGGGGGCGTAGTTTCAACTTTTGAGCGCTTTTTGAGTTTTGATTGTATAGGGTGTGGGGTGACAGGTCTGTGAAACCACATTTTTGGCATTAGAGAGATAAAAGAATATATTTCTAAATCTATGTATTTATCAATGCTTCCTTTTAATTATGAATGAATTGTGTTTCTTCATGATAATTGTTCAATGTTTATCTATTAGTGTTAGTTCAAATTTAGAATGCTTATTTTTTCATCTCCGAGACTTTGTGTTCAGATTAATTCATTTGTTAAAAGAGAAAATATTGTTTTTCTGTACTGATTGTCAAAAAAATGAACTTTATGTCATTTGTTTTAAAATATTTTGCATCTACTTTCATGGTTAAAGTGACAAATCTGTACACCAACAAGAAAAAAGAGTTGCAGTTCGGAAGTAAATCTCTGAAGCATTAGACTTGAGAATTGAAACCTTCGGAATAACACATTAATCGTTAGATGTAGACATGTGGCGAGATAAAGGCCCATCACTCATCGCTCATTCACTCTTTTCAATGCCTCGAATCTCAATGTTGTACATTTCATTTAATTGAAATTCTCAATCTTTTTGAAGAAAGTGTGGTTGGCAGTGGCAGTGGCAGCGATTAATGCCATATGTGATATGAACATCCGAAGCAATTTCTCGGACAACTCATAGCTTTAATGAAACAAGATTTGTAATGATTTCATATCATTTGAATGAGTGATTTTGATAGCTTGTCAGCTTGAGGTAGAGTTCAAGTTGGCACGTAGCAAGACGTCAATCAAATTAGAAATTTTAATTATATAGGCTGGTAGCGGCACTAGTGGCCCATAAATAGGGATAGTGATTCAGTGATTAGTAGATAGTTCCATAAGGGTTTTTATTTTCTAGGGTTAATAAGGATTCACGAAGAAGATGATGCAGTATTGGGGATACTGTAAATTCTCCTACCTACAATTATGTAGATACAGAGTAATCAGTAAAAGATGAATTTCCTTCAAGTTCAGAATGGGTGGAATTGGAAAAAAGTTGATTTGGGTAACTTGAATTTTCAGACGGGTTTTGAACCAGGATGAGGAGCTCTGATGGAGATAAGTGCTATCCCAATGCATAGAGGCTGCAGGTAAAAGATGGGAGTAGATTTGCTTCTCCTCCTGTATTCTAATAGCTCCCATTTCCCCAGCATGGTTGGCTAGGCAAGCCCCATGCATTTATTTTCAAAGAGACATTTGTATTTCATCTTTTGTATGACTCTGGTTCTCGAAGGGGATAAGTACATTTTGTATCTTCACGATTCCCATTTCCCTAGGACTGATTGGAACCCCCTTTGCACAACATGGTTGGCAAATCCACTAGCAGAAGCTTGGAATCATGAATTTATTTTCAGAGCCACATTTATTTTTAGAGATAGATGTGTATTAAGTTTTCAACAACAAAGCTTGGAAATTGGAATCAATTTGTAATCCATTGTAACGAGCAACAACTTGGAATAAATTATTAAATTTTGTTTATGTAAAGTACTAAAGTGACACACTAACATATGTTATTTATACAAAACAGGAGCTACAATGCTACTCGTCTGTAAAAAGATATGTAATAATGTGACATTGAAATTCAATTGCAATAAAATAAATGGTTGTGTTGTGTTATTCTTGAATCTTGATTCCTTGAATATTCATTATTCATTTACTTTTAAGAGTAAAGAGTTGTTTTTTGAGTTCGGACTTCAGTGTCTATTAATAATTTAATATATTCAAATCAGTTTTTTTTCTTTTGAGAAATCAAGTAATATACTCTATGCAATATGCACTTGAGAATTCATGGTTATATCGGGCCATCGGGGGAATGCAATCATTCGTTCCACCGATGTTATGTGTTACAATGATGTGCTTACTTTTGTTGATTCTATCGGTATATCGGGGACTGGGAGCACACCTTATGAGTTATGAGTCTTTGCCTTCGGGCCATCGGCGGGGTTGTGATGGGGGTTCCACCGATAAAGCATTGTTAGGCCGATGCCTATGGTATTGACTTTAAAACACATGTGTCATGTTAATTTTTTTAAGTTAATATCATAAATTAGTAAATTACTCAAGTTTCAAGTTCAACCGTTGGATGAACATTTGATGTATGGTTGTAGTTACATTCTGTAATGAAATGAATAGAGCGATGGGCTTCCCAACTTAAACCTCTGGAATCACCCTATAACCATTAGATTTAGAAAGATCAACGGTTAATATTAAGAATTTCCAACTTGTAGAGTCTAGACCTAAGACGTGTCATTCACTTTAATGTTCCAATTTCGAGAAACAAAGCATTTAAAGCACTTTGTAGTTTGTAATGCTAAGTGTCAACTGCCAAGTGATTAGTGTTTATTTTTAAACTTTAAAGTTAAGATTATGAGTTATGAGTCTTTGCCTTCGGGCCATCGGCGGGGCTATGATGGGGGTTCCACCGATAAAGCATTGTTAGGCCGATGCCTATGGTATTGACTTTAAAACACATGTGTCATGTTAATTTTTTTAAGTTAATATCATAAATTAGTAAATTACTCAAGTTTCAAGTTCAACCATTGGATGAACATTTGATGTATGGTTGTAGTTACATTTCGTAATGAAATGAATAGAGTGATGGGCTTCCCAACTTAAACCTCTGGAATTACCCTATATCCGTTAGATTCAGAAAGATCAACGGTTAAGATTATGACAATAGCAAACAATCAATATGAAAATTTTATGACAGTTTGGTCATTTAAATGCCTATCAAAAAAATTGTTTAATTTATGAATTTTTATATAAAATCTTTTATAAATGGATTATCTTGAAAAATTAGAAAACAATGATAATTGTTAGTGATAAATATAAAAATCTACTGTTATAATTAACAATTAACAAAAGTTTCTAAAATCGTATTAAAAATAAATCTTGTTAAATATATTCTAAAAATTAAAAATAATTATGTTTTATTTTGAAAAGATTCTAAATTAATATATATTTTTATAATAATATTATAAATCATATATATTAATATAAAAAATGATAGCTATTATAAAAAAGTCAAAAGTTTCTAAATTCATATTAAAAATATTCAAAAAAAGTTATATTCTATTTTCTTTTTATAATAAAAATTATAAAATGATATATATTATAAATTAAAATACTATATAATAATTTTTTACGGTTTAATAAAAATATAGCAAGTCAAACTATACAGTCTAATAAATTTTATAGCTATAATATACGGTCTAAAATTGAAAAGATGGTCAAATATTTAACAGACCATCAAATTCCATGCCTGCTGTCAACTGTCAAGTGATTAATGTTTATTTTTAAAGTTAATATCATTAATTACTCAAGTTTCAACCGTTGGATGAACATTTGATGTATGGTTGTAGTTGCATTCCGTAATGACATGCACAGAGCTATGGGCTTCCCAACTTAAACCTCCAGAATCACCCTATAACTGTTAGATTTAAAAAGATCAACGGTGAAGAATTTGCAACTTGTAGACCTAAGACGTGTCATTCACTTTAATGTTCCAGTTTCGAGAAACAAAGAATTTAAAGCACTTTGTATTGCTAAGTGTCAACTGTCAAGTGATTAATGTTTATTTTTAAAGTTAATATCATTAACTACTCAAGTTTCAACCATTGGATGAACATTTGATGTATGGTTGTAGTTGCATTCCCTAATGATATGCACAGAGCGATGGGCTTCCCAACTTAAACCTCTGGAATCACCCTATAACCGTTAGATTTAAAAAGATCAACGGTGAAGAATTTGCATCTTGTAGTTTTGTAGACCTAACTCCTAAGACGTGTCATTCACTTTAACGTTCCAATTACGAGAAAAAAAAATTTAAAACACTTTGCACTTTGAAATTGTACAGTGATTTTTAAAGTCTTCAATCTTCAGATTGCTCATTGTAGTGCACCACCTTGTTTTGCATTCCATAGTTCCACTTCCAACAACGCCATTCCAGTTTTCAAGCGTCGGGACTCATAATCTAGGTAAGTGAAAGAATTCCTGCGGCTACATTTCAATTTTCATCATTTGACATTTCTTAAAATCTTATTTTGTCAAAGTTTGAAGTTTGGTTTTAGACTTTAGAGACTCAAGAATTCATTAAAATTAAGGAGGACTGATAGGTATTACTTATTAGGGAATTCAAATTACACAACTTCACATTTGTAGAAGCATGTCTACCACCAGTACCACTACAATAATGTCCGATAAAAAAATGCATTATGCAGAATTGCTTAAAACCCTAGGTTTCACTGATGGGTACCATGATATTTATGATCCTGAAATCTATGGTAGGCGTACCTCAGAACTTAGATTTTCATCTTAGAATAAGGCTGCAAAGCAAATAGAAGTTGATAGTATCAGTGCACCGTGGGTAACTAGATTAGGGCGCAGGATGTTACATGAAGTTTTCCCTTGCCCAAAATTTATCATGGTCTGTGCCAAAAATTATGATGATAAGAAAATAGCAATTGTTAATAAAGATAACCAAGAAGAATTGTTATCCATTAATGCAGAAGAACTTGGAAAAGTGTTGGGGTTTACAACCGAAGAATTTGGAAACCACCACATTGACCTAGAAAAACTTGCTAGTGATTATGAAGCAGTGGAAGAAAGGCTGAAAAATGATTTCTTAAATCAAATAATTAAGGATAGAAACAAATTGAAAGGTGATTATAAGCCTCCTTATAATTTGGATTTTTTTAAACCATGGGTTCAGGATACTATTTCCATGCTTGCATTTTGCATCGATCTAGATAGCAATTTGGAAGTGGGTGCAAGCCTCCTTGAAATGGTATATAATATCCATTATACTAAAGAACATGTCAAATATAATTATACACAACACATTATAGAATCCATGCATAAACAATTTTTAATGATTACAGCAAGTTCCACGAAGACATTTAGGTTCACAACCTACTTGTACTATCTTTTTCTATTCAAATTTAGAGGAATGTTTCAGACCAACAAGCTTCAGATTCAGCCCTACAGTAATGCAGAGGAAAAAAAATGGCTCTAGTATATGAATGGACCAATGAGATAAGGATGCATGATTCTCTAAGGAACTACAGTCATTTTGTAGACTAATTTTTGGCTCCATTGCATCAAGTAATTACAAATAATCCAATGCCTAGATTGCCTATGTCATGTAGAAACTGCATGCAACTAGGAAAAGAAATACAATTGGCTGATTGGTACTTACTGGAAGAATATACTGTGCTAAGATTTTATGGATCGGGAGTACAACCATACAAACTTCCAATACATGTGATAGAAAGGGTTTTTGCATTGGAATATGTAAGGCAGGTGCAGAGTGCTGATGAACTACACTTTCTCAGTCAGCAAAAGAAGGCCTTATTTCCTTCTTTACCTTTTTCATGTTGAGGGTTCACATTCGAGAGAAAAGCATTTAGTGTGGCACATAATCTTTTGAATTTTTTTGACTTTGATCCTATCTGTCACTGGTAGTATGATCCATGTGACATCATTAAATCAATGATTGTGGCCAATAGGAATGCTGCAAATAGAATTCAACATCAAAATAAACCCTTGCTTGAAAACTTGAGAAACAAGGGTTCTTGGGATGAGGTCAAAATAACAATGGAGAAAAGTGTTGTTGAGAATGGTATTTCTTTTGAACAATTGTCAACGAAAATTATGGTATTGCACCGAAAGACAATCAAGACATACAAAAAGATTTATGTAAAAAGTGATAAACTATCTAGTAGAGTAAAAATTCCAGGTTCTCTAGAGACGAAACTTATAGATAAAAAATGGTCACGATAAAAAATTACTGCCTTTTGGTCTATGAGGAAGGACCTAGGTGATCCAAGAGCTCTTGAAGAGTATGATAATAATGAAGAAGATGAAGAATTTAGCAAATTGTGGAATATAGAGCATGGGCATCCCGATGGACGTGATGAATCTGATGATGATATTGATATGGAAGAAGAAGAACAAAGCCATGCCAATTACAAACCTGGCTTAAGTGAGGCCGCAAAAGTAGAATATGCTTCGACATATACTTCAAGAGTAGCCATAATTGGAAAAATTGGTTATGAAGGTGGTCCTTTGGGGTCCAAAGGACAAGGCGGAGGCCCTTGGACAATACAAAGTGTTGAGCATAGAAAAATAGTTGATAAATCTGGCCTTGGGCTTGGAGGTGAAAAAGTAGACCAAGGGGATACAAGATAAAATCAATTTGTTCGAGCTTCTAGTCCTCATCCTCATGATCAGATACAATCACAACTAGGACATGCCCTTGGTGGACAACTTAGTGCAACTGGGAGTGCCATTGGTGGTGATGGTATGGGTAGTAGTACTAGTAGTGGTCAACATGTGCAACAACGACAAATTACACACAATACTAAGAGGAAAACAAAAAAAGATACCACAGAAAAACTAGGTGATCAAGGCAATCAAAAGAGGCAAAGGATTTTGACAAGTCAAAGTCACACTATCAATGGATCCACCAGTACCACAAAGGAGTTATTTCTAGAAACTCCCACAAATCAAGTTAGTGTGGGTGCAACATCATTAGCAACTGCAAGTACTCCTATTCCTTTGCCATTCAAGCATTCCATCGTTCCTGCCTCCCTAGGTTATGATTTCATTGAAGAGTTTAAAAAGAAATCAGACTTGAATAAAAAAGAAAAGAAGCAACTGATGGAGAGTGCGTCTTCTGTAACTTTAGAGACTACAACAACCATGGTATTACCCACATTT
Source organism: Sequoiadendron giganteum (assembly GCA_007115665.2). NCBI lineage: Eukaryota > Viridiplantae > Streptophyta > Pinopsida > Cupressales > Cupressaceae > Sequoiadendron > Sequoiadendron giganteum. The sequence goes on from CM021101.1 coordinate 406,416,515, forward strand.
GACACAAATAAAGAAATCATGGAGTACACAATTGTTGTTCCCACAGTTCAAAACAAACCAACAAATCAGATGGATCGATCTGAATACCAAGTAACCAATTTTCAATTGGATTTTTCTGGCCTGAAAAATACTGACAAAATTAATGTATCAAATAAGAACAATGAATTGGTGTACACATCATTGCTAAAGCAAGATAGAGAGAAGAAAAAGTTGCAGACCCAAATAGAAAAGTTACAGGCAGACCTAGCAAGTGAGAAAGCAAAGAGAGAGAAGTGAATGACCTGAAGCGAAGGCTAGATGAGAGCAACAAGAAATATGATGAGGAAAAATCCACTTCAGAAAAATTAAGACTAAACATTGCGAATGGAAATGCATAGTGGGAACAAAAATTGGAGAAACAGAGAAAAACAAATGAAAGATTGGAGACAGAGCTGACGGAAGCAAAAGAAGAAATTAAGTCTTCTCAAAATAAGTTATCTGCATTTTGTAGAGATACAGTGAGGCATATGAAACAAAAGATCTGGGATGAAATAATGCAGAGGTTTGATCATTTGTGTGACATGTTTCAATTGATTGATGCTTCCAGACAACATTATAAAAAGCTCAACAAATATTTAGTGGACAACAAAAAGGTGTTGGAATTAGAGAAATACGCAAATGAAGTTCTACAAACAGTCTACAAAGCCAGTGACAATGATCTGAAATCAAAAGGGATTACTAATCAGATTGAAACCTCAATGAAGCTGTCATCTATCATTGAAAAGTGTTCAAGAATTTCTGGAACAAAGGAATATTTGCATTTGGTTGTAGACAAGATGAAGGTGGTGGATGAAAAGGTAAGGAACTTCACAAAGCTTGGTTTTCAAGAGCCTTTTGACACAAATGAGCGATTCATTGGAAAGGATGCTTTTAGAAAGAAGATGGAAGGTGCAAGGAAGATTGATTTGGACCAGTTTCCTCATAACCAAGATGTGAACTATTTGGATTCCATCAGAACACTGATAACCTTGAATGTAAAATTGACTGAAGAATTCAAGACAGGTTCCAATTACAATCAAGAAATGTTAACAAAACTTCAAGTCAAACAACATTAGTTAGAGAAAATGACAATTCCACCACCTGAAGAGTGGAAGTTTCTAGAAAAGTTGATACAATGAATTGATTTATTATTTTCAATCTTTGATAATATGAGTTTCGAAGTTCCAACTCAGCTCTATGCAGACTTGTCTTTGGGCATTGGCAATATTTTGCATTGCCAATGCCAATATGTACTCCTTCATGTTAAATTCAATTAAAAAGCTCAAATTCAGACTTCAGTAATGTGATGATGTTCAATTATCTGGATTCTGTATTATTTATTTTATCATTTGAACTAGTGATGAACTATTAGCTCATTATATTTACTTCTTGGTAGAGCTTCCATTTCCAAGTTATGGATGTTGAACTATTAGCTCATTATATTTACTTCTTGGTAGAGCTAAAGCTTATAAGTTATGGATGTTGAACTGTTAGCTTCTATTATGTTTTGACTAAAAATCCTGATCAGTATCCACCAACTTATACCTCACCCACATCCCACATACTGCAAAAATACACTACATTTGATTTTATGATTAGCACAAATTGCAGGGATTTATGTGACAAGATCCATTTTGTGGCCCACATTACTACTTGATCAATGATCATGTCCATAAATAAATATAAAACCCCATGGTCACAGCCCCTATTCCTGAAGAATTCAAATTCAATGTACTGACAAATTGAATAACATAAACGACCACTTTGGAGACATCCAAATAAGTTAATAACTTATAAGCATATGAATCCACAACAGTTGAACACTCGAAAGAAAATCAATAAATATGTGTAACCTTCTCCATTGTACTAATCTTCAAAATTCAAATGATATGCATTATAAAAATAGTTTACGATATGAGATGGATGGGCGAATTGGTGCAATCTATTATCTATCTTCTTACTATTTTCTACTCTAAAGTCTAATTAAAAATGATGTGATGATCCATTGATCTCCTATTGGGGTCTTGATCTATCTTATATATGAGAGGCAACAAGCTACAAACCCCTTGCAAAAAGTCATGACGTTTTGACAACTAAACATAACTCAAATTATAAATAAAACAATGCCGCAGGTGAATGCACTGAACCGTTAATCTCCAAGCAGAAGCCCGTGACCACTGACCACCTAAGATCTATTCAAGGCTTCTAATCCATGATAGGGTGCTCATCATGCTGTCCGATGGCGTTCTTCCTCTGAATCTGATGGTTGTCCCGTTGAATCTGATTCTGACAAATCTACAGTTTGGCTAATAAACATATTGACTGCAGAGAGGTGATGGATGTACTCCTGTTCAACATAGGTGTCCACGTTAGAGATCGCCTCTTTCATATCATATTCCATAGCCATTATTTTTTTGAGTTTCTTATGAGTGTTTTGTAAAACCATATCCTCGTCATTTATTTCTTGTAACGCAGCAGTCATAAGCCCATCAAGCTCTTCATTCCAATCATCATATTCTCGCAGATTTCTAATGCCAAAATGAAGTGTCGAGAGTGGGACTGAATCAAAGCAGTTGAAATCTTCCCTAAGCCTGTTAGGATATCCATTATGTGATTCTACCAACTTGTTATATGTCAGCAATATTTGTCCTTTCGTGAAATTCTTATCTAGGAGCTCCTTTTTTTTCTCCATCATTATAGGTTGCAATTGTTCATTCTGCACCAATGCAATGCTTGTATGTTTGAATCTTTCCCAATATTCAATAGCACATTTCATCATTTTATTGAACCTTTTTTTATCATTTCAGATACAGTGTTATATTTGATGGTTTTCACTTCTTTCTCCAATTCTTTGCATTTCCCCTGGGATTTCAGATGGCAATTCTTCTAGTAGACTGCATCAACCAATGCATCAAGCACTCTCTTATCTTTTTCAAGCCATGGTGAGTACAACTCTGATGTGGAGGAGAAAGATGTTTTTTCTCTCTGATTTGCTAGCTCCTTCTTCAGTTTGTCATTTTGCTTAATCAGTTTATCGATCTGTGCTTTGGTAAATTTTGCCACATTTATGTTCAATTTTGTTGTCTCCATAGGGTTGGTATCCACTACTCCTTGAACCAAGAGATGACCAAACACTTGGTTTGGATTAATAATTATAGCAGGTCTTTTATCATGGGGATACAGTGACCAAATAAGCAAGGTGGCTTCGTCTGGGTTGTACCCAGATCCTGAATACATTTTGTCACTTGCTTCTTTTGTTAAATTCATTATTGTATCCCCTCTTTTTCTAAAGCTATCAAATACAATTGAAGAGCTAATATCCCACCCTGGTAGGAGCAACACTCTAGCTTCTTGAAGCAATTCCCTACCTCTTTCAGGAGTGATGGACTTCATTTCCTTTTCTACCTCCCTTTTCAATTCCTCTAGAGCGGTAATGTTCAGGAGTGATATCCTGTATCTGTTGTCTCATTTTTCTACCTTTATATTCATAAACAAATGATTTAAATTCAGAAGATTTAACAAAATCACAATCATAAATAAACTATTGTCCATCCATGACCCTCACATCATCAGATAGTTCATTTGATGCCTCAAATCTTACAATATTCTGCTCTTGAGGGGGATCGTACTGTGCAATCACAGGAGCACTGATTTGTTTGACCTGCTCACACTCTTCATCACCCTGCTCTTCTTCACTTATATCAATATCTACAGAAAAACATACCTCAGGAGTGGGCTGTGAAGGTATGTAATCCAAGGTCTCTATGTCTTTAGCTTGTACTCCTAAATAGGTTGCATGAGGTGCATAAAAAACAACTGGGGGAACATCCTTTACCAGTTCATTGACATGAGCGATGAGTTTCTCAATTCTTGTTAAAGGATCTTGTATCTCACCAATTGCCTTTGAATAAGATGGGACATTTTTCCTCTTCCATTCCTCTGCAAGAATAATCTTGTTATAGTCAGCCATTCTTTCCTTGGTGGAAGCCTCATCATGGTTTCTTATGACATCTTCGATTGAGAACAAATGTTCATAACTTGATAGCCCCTGCGATAATCTCGCCTTGTGAATAAACCCTTCTGCATCAAATTGTTTCCTTACATCACCTAGAGGTAGGTTGTATTGTGCTAATTTACCATCAATTTCTCCATTTCCTTCATTGGAAACCACTGTAAAGTCTCCAAAACATAAGGTGTTGGGCATAATTGATTGTTTTCTATGTCCTTTGAGGTGTTTGGAATTAGATTTTTCCAATTGCCTCACAATTTCTAAAAAAGCAATTCGGTCAGGAACTACTCGTGGAATCAAGTGTGGAGCCCCTTCAAACCCATAAATCCTTATCACTGTACAATCAAGGAAAGCATACCAGTCTCCCCAGTTATGATTCACTTTATTTCTCCGGTCATTTTCCTTTGGTCTTAGAAATCTTTGTACTTCGGGGGATAGTTTATAGTTGCACGGATACCCCAACAACTTCATCAATGGTTTTACAAATAATTCTTCAAAATAAAGGTAATGAGACCTACCAAATCAGCTATCCCACAATGAATTCCACATTTGTATAGGTTTAAAATCTCCATTTTCATCTGCATCTTTTATCCTTAATTCTTCACTCCAGACCCCTTTGACTTGTCCCTCGTACAATAGCAAATGCATAAGCAAAGAATAGTGTTCAAAATTAATATTATCACTATTATTTTTAATCTTTTCGAGCCCTCAATGTAGGGCGTTGGCCAAGTAGCTAGCATAATCAAATGGCCTGGAATCCTTGCTCTATATGTTTGTAGCTAAGACCATTGGGGCAATCGACATGAGAGGTGGAACCTCTACTCCCAAAACCTGACCAATTGAATAATAGGTGTATCGGAAATACTCTTCGAACAAATCTTCATGGAAAGGAGGGTTTTCACTGCTAGAGAACCTCCTGAGTTGGCCTCCTTCATCCTTGGGCCTATGCAAAGGTAATTTCCATCTCTTATAGCTGGTACCCATGTGGCGATACTCTGTCAAGAGATCTTTGAGCGTGGATGATAAATTCAGTGAACACTCTAACTGAAAGACATTAGAAATGAGATCCCTAGAAATAACAAGCATGTCACCCCTGCCATGTGATTGAATAGTTCTTTTCTTGGGGTCATATCTGATAGCAAGAGCTTTAATTAGCTCTGTGTTCACAAACACATTGGGCACCACAAGTCTTCCCAGGTTCAACCTCCATGGATTGCAGACTGGTTGGAACCTAAATTGTTTTCTGTAATGGTACATGAAGAGGTCGTACCCTCGTTGCGGTATCCAAATATCCCCTAAGCCCTTATGTTTGTCCCATAATCAATCCATGGAAGGATTCATTTGAGCACTCCTCTTGGGTCTCAGCCCCAACCCAAGACATTGATCTATTAGGTCTTCATTTAGGAGTCTCTTAGGCTTTTCGATTTTTATTTTTTTAGCTTTAGGTTTGTCTGTACTCTCTTCCATTATTTAAATCTTAAGCTTTTTAGTAAAATAGCTTCTCAACTGGGTCTGAAAGTGAAGTACTTACATGAGTCTCACTGAGTCACCTCCACAGTCCACCGGTCTTTGCTGCATCAAAACTCCAAGTTTTTGCCTTTCTGCTTCTGCCCTAAGCGAAATCTTCTAGGATTTTGTAACAACTATGCGATCAACTTGTGATATAATTCACTTCAATTTTGGTTCATAAATGCATTGCAGCACGATGCCACAGGATGTCAGACCAGTCTTTCACCAATAGCCACCCTCTCCACCGATGGACACCTATCATTTGTTCTATCGATGGGACGCCAGATAATGTTTCCCCGATGCACCATAGTTCCCCCGATATACTTTATGCATTCGATAATTCATGCCCATGGCCATGGGCCATGGTTATAATTCATGGTTACTTTGTTGACAACTTGACTCTATCGGTATATCGAGAGAGCACCTTAGGAGTCAGCCCGATAGAGTATTGTTACACCGATACTAGGTTGTGAGCTATTTTTTATCGGACCATCGACGGGATTGTGATAGGGTTCCGCCGATGAACCATTGTTAGGCCGATGGTATTGAATTTTGTTAGGAATGGGGGAAGGACTATGTCACTACAGAATTTCAAATTTTGTTTAATATTTATGGATGCAATGTGAATGTAGGCTTTAATATGGATCTTGTCACACAAATTTTTACAGTTTGCATTGTTCATAAAATCAAAGTGTGGTATATTTTTGTGATTATTGATAAAATAAGATAATTCATGCCCATGGTCATAAATTATAATTCATGGTTACTTTTGTTGACAACTTGACTCTATCGGTATATCGGGAGAGCACCTTAGGAGTCATCCTGATAGAGTATTGTTACACCGATACTAGGTTGTGAGTTATTTTTATCGGGCCATCGGCGGGATTGTGATGGGGGTTCCACCGATGAAGCATTGTTAGGCCGATGCCCGATGGTATTGAATCTTATATAATTTATAAAATATCAACTACGTTACTAACTTACTACAGTTTGACTTTGGCATATGTATTATGATTCATGAAGTGCAATATAATATAAAATATCATGGAGACTTGGACTGCAATATAAAATAAAATATTTTGAACTTGAAGTGCAATGATACACAATTTATTTGAATACAATATACAAAATCATCAACTACAGTTTGGAATATGATTCAAGCTGACATGCAGTGCTTGAGTGCAATATAAAATAAGATATCACGAAGTGCAATGATTCACAATTTCAATGTTCATTGAATACAATATAAAATATCATCAGACATCAACTACAGTTTGGACTTTGGAACAATGGAAACTGATTCATGAAGTGCAAAAAAAATACCTAAAACCTGCTAATTATCTCCCATTTCCCAAACGGAGTCAGGGTCCTCAAACCGATCCGCATCTTCAGATAAAGTAAAAGAGTCATCTTGATTCTGAGACTGCTATGCAGTTTCTTCGGCCTGTGTCTCAAATTCAACATTCATTGTTTGATTTGTGTCAATTTCAATATCATTGTCATCTATCCCAGGCCTAGACCCACTGCCACTATCACCAGTACCGGCGGCTGTTGGAATTGGAGAGCTTGTGTTGCACAACCCGGTCCCTCTTCTTTCACATGTGGACCTCCAAATTGCGAGTGCCCTTTCAAAAGGATTTTTTTTGACATTATACGCAGTTCCTTTCATCCTCAAGCAATTTTCCAAATTCTTGTCCAGTTTGTTTCTTAACTTTGATTTCAAAAACCCCAATGTACTGAAAACTCTCTCATCCTCCACCAACCCCAATATCATTGTTTGACATAAATCAGCAAGTTTGAAATATTCTGACATCGAATCGCGCAATATTTCACTCTGACCTAAGCTTGTCGAAACCTTTTTTATTGATCCCGGTTCAAAGGCCTTCTCCTTGCCCATGGATTTATACTGCTCCCTCATAGCTATTGAAAAACTCCAACATTACTTTCTAAGCTTATTTTCATCTAAAATTCCTTCTATTATTTGTTCATTGTATGTTACCTTTTCTGAAAACTGTTCGATCAAGATTTTTACTTGATCATGAAAATATTTTGGGTTATCTCAGTTTACCCAAAATTGAGGATACACAATACCCATGGCTTCAAGTATTTCATGTCAAGGGAATCTTTCACGAATCTCTGAGGAAAGAGATTTTGCAATTTCCTTCAAATTATCACCAACAGATTTAACAATGCCATTAAAATATTCCTCGTTAACAGGTACTTCTTTTCTAGAGTGCCTGCTTGTCTTACAATGGTACATTGGTATCTCATATCCATGTACACAAATACATAAGTGCCCGATTGCATTAAATTGTAAATAATTATCAAGATTATTCAAATCAGTAATTTTTTGCCACAACAAATAATTTGCGCCTTCTTGTGTTGGATCTAGATATAGATGATCGAGGGCCAAGCATGTAAGTTTACGTAGATTGGCATATTCATAAATATACATAGTTCTATCTTGGGCTTTCTTCACAAGATTTTTCATCTCATCCAGCATGGGGGGAAGACTAGCTAAAGTCAAGAGTGTCTCTATATCGCTTAACCTATGTAAGAGGTCAGGAGCTTTGTCTACTATGCTATGATGCTCGTACATCACTCCAATCAAGGATTGATATTCTGAAAGAACTCATTGCGCTGGTCCATGCAGGGAGATCCATCTGGTATCGACATCCTTGAGAAGCTTGTTTCCAGGTGTTATTCCCTCAATAAAATGTTAAAATTCAAGGAAACGTTTGGGACTTCGGTAGAAGTATGCGTAGATCTTGCGAACTAGATTTTCAACTTTTGATACTCTAGGAAACTTGCTTACAATTTTGAATGCTAAATTCATTATGTGGGCCATGCAGTGAATGCCAAGTATGTATGGTGCACAAGTAGTTTGTAACTTTGTGCAAAGACCGCTCCTTTGACCTTGCATCACTGCAGCTCCATAAGCTCCTACACACACCAACTTTTTGGCAATTGTCAACTCATCCATACCTGCAATTTCATTCAAAGATTTCTTGACTAGTTCAAATAGATTTTGTGATGTTGAACTGTCCTTCATTTTATGAACACAAAGAAGATGAGCTTGGTGAACATGTTGTTCTACAATATACAAATGCATACAAACCCAAGAAGTATTGTCTACCTGCAGTAACTTCATCTAAAGATAATGCAATGAAATTTGACTCTTTTAATTTCTCCTTTAAATCTTGCTTTTCCACTGCAGCAAGACAGTTCGCCCATTCCCATCCAGCGTTTACTGACCAATGTGAGAAGGGAAAGTGGGGAACACTCAAATAAGATAATAAATCAAAATATTCTAGGTAGTCTCCCTGGACAAAATATGAAAAACAACACTCATCTAAACAGTTTTTGACAGATTTGTTGTTGCCATGGCTTTTCTAAAATGAGCCTCAAGTGTACCTTCACATTTTTTAATCTTCGACATTCTATGGTTATGCTCTCCATAATCTACGGTATACTTAACATGAAGACATTCTTCCTTTGATTTCCATCGTACGACTGATTGTTCCTTTCCATCTATGATTTGTTTTTCGTAAACTTTGTCGATATGCTTTTCTATAGTGTCCAGCTTTAGCTGCATCATCTTGTCTCTTCCACATTTCCAACTACAAATCTTACATCTGACCTTTGTTTCCCTTTCAATATCATTTTCATTTAATACCCCCACTGGTTCAAGGAATGGGTACTTCGACAACCAACCAATTTGAAAATTCCTTGTCATTTCCCACTCACGCCCCAATTTTGCTTTTCCTTTTCTTTTCTTGCTACCAACATCATCCTCATCCAAGTTGATTATCTCATTTTGGCTATCCAGGGTATCCCTTGGAACATCTTCTGCGGTATTGCCATCCTCATTTGATACATTTTGATTTAAGACAATGACAATCTCACCTTAACCTTCCTGTGGCGAAAGAGTTGATGATGTATCTCCGTCTTCAATAATATTTGGTGGAAGAGTTGATGGTGTAGCTCCACCTTGATTTGATGGATTAGAAGCTTTTCCAATTCCAAAGTAAGACTGTATGGTACCTCCTTGTTTTGGGTGTTTTGATGGCCTCCTAGTCTCTTCATTACCCACCTGCTCAGGAGTCTTACCGTTGCTGCTCGACATATTGATCTCACTTCGAATAAAAACTGGAAAAAAATGTCTTCTTGTTTAAGAAGGACAGACTGACAGAGAATATAGATCCCATTCCCTACTTAAAATTATATTTAAGACTGAAGCAAGAATGGAAAACAGATAAAGAAATCTTATTATTATAACTAATAGTCTAATAACTAATAACAGTATGAAGAAATGATCACTCACCTTTGAGTCTACGTTTTCGGGTTTCATTGACTTCTGAATTGAGAAGTAGAACCTCAGAACCGAACAAAATGTGTAAGAACAAAAAACAGTTTCAATTGTATTTATATCAATCCATATTTGGTGAATTCCGTGGGATTTTGAAATAGTATGTTAAAAATTTGGCAAATCCCGCGTGCTTATACAACAATACCTTGAAATTTTCAAGGCGAAATAGGTCCTCATAAGCAACTATTTATAAATTTTAATTGGCGAAATGGGTCTTCACAAGCAATTAGTTGTAAATTTTAATTGGTGAAATGGGTCTTCATATAATGTTGTTTTAATAGTATTGGCAAATATGTTGGTGACTTTGACATGCTCCCCAGGATTCCAGGCGAAAATATTGATCGGTGCATTGGAAACGCGTAGTTTGTTATGGTGAATTTATTGCCTAAACATGCCTCGTAAAAAAAAACTGCTAGCAAATGGACATGCATTGGACCGATAGTCCATGAATTCTTGGCAATTTGAACACCCTACAGATACGATAGATTCTCCAAATTCGAATTGCCAGATTCCTAGAATTTTCCAATTGGCGAAGATTCACCACTAAAGTTATCCCTGTACAGGAGAGACCTAAATTGACACATAGAGCAATTTCTTTAGATCCCAAGTTGAAGGCAAGTATCCCCATAATACTTAGGAATTATCTAGATGTAATTGCATGGTCTTACACTCACATGCTTGGCTTGGTTCCATCCTTTTATTTCACCACCTTGTGATATGGCCTAATGGAAAACTAGGTCACTACAAGTTAAGATAAATGCATTCTAAGGTGTCCCTCCAAGTAAAGGAATAACTTTAGAAGTTGCTAGATGTTGAATTTACTCAACCTATTAATTAAACTAAATGAATTAGCGTATGTGTAGAATTTAGGGATATCAATAGAGCTTGCACCAAGGATTATTTTTCTCTTCTTAATATTGACATGATAGTAGATCTTCACTAGCTATCCATGAGGTTTTATTCCTTATGGATAATTTTTAGGATATAACCAAATTTAAATAACACCAAAGGACTAACAAAAATAGCATTCATCACCCCTTAAGGAACATTCTATTATAGAGTCATGTCATTTGGCCTAAAAAATGTTGGTGTCACATATTAGAGGGCCTTGACCATCATATTTCATGATATGTTGCATGATATTGTTGAGGATTATGTGGATGACATCTTGGGAAAAATAAAAACTCAAATTAGATCACTCAGGAATCTTACATCATATTTTTTGAAGACTCAAACAATACAAAGTCAATTTAAATCCTAAGAAATGCATCTTTGGAGTCATATCAAGAAATACCCTAAGTCTCATTATTTCTAGGTGTGATATTGAATTAGATCCAAATAAGGTAAAATAAATAGTGTAACTAAGGCAAAAATCTGGGTTAGCATGAAAAAAAATGCATAAACAAAGCCCTAGCTAAACAATGAAGTACAAGGACGAAAATAGCATAAAGAAAAGAATAATTTCACCAAATAGCCTTCATTCCCTCCATGATTTACCTTCATTGCCCTTCTCCATTTGTTGCAAAATGATGCTTGTGTTGGCAACACAAGGGTAGACAACTGAGAGGGAGGATGAATCAGTTGTCACATAATTTCAAACTTATTAAACTTATTAACCTTTCTTCTCAGATCTGATTAATAACAGTGAAAGCATGAATCAAAAACACATTAGAAACACACATAACACCAAGATTTTTGCATGGAAACCCTATTAGGGGAAAAACCACAGTGGAGGTTAATCCACAAGTTATACCCTATTAAAAGTATAAGAATAATATATGAGGAATGCACATGCATTCAGGCACACTGCCTAGATCTCACTGTCTTACAAAAAATATTCAGATTAAATCCATCTGAGGAATTTGAACTAAGAAAGTAGCATCTGCTAATGCTTGAGTAAAGTTTCGGTTAAGCACATGAACACTTCTTCACTTTCTTTCACTCTTCTTCACACTCTGCTCTACCTTTGAATGATCTGAACCTTTTTTGCACATAGCACTCGAACACTTAACATTTCACATACATCTCAAATGAAGAAACAATCACTTATATATATCCGCAACAAGAAATTACATTGCTTCATGTCGGCTCCAACAAAATAATAGAATGAATGCAAATTGTTGGCCGAAAACAATAACGATTATTAATGTGCATCAACCAATTTTGGCCACAACATAGTAGAGACCCAAAACAATGTTCTCGAACACAAAACACCTTCAAAGATTCTTCCTCGAAGATCCACAACACTCTTCAAACACCTTGTCGGCCATGAACATGAAAAACATGAACATGCAAGAGAAAATATCGGATCGTGAGCACAATGATCAATGTACATGTGAAACACAGATAAAACATAATCTAGAAACATCCATGAATACCACAGTAACATACACAACAACTCTGATTATCAAATACACGCTATCTTCTCCCATGAACACCATATGCAGTAACAAAATAGCTGCCAGAACACAAAAACTTATAACTTGCTCAAATCTTCATGCGCACCTCTAAAAATTTTGGAGTAGAAAATAGATAGGCTTGAAAACAAACCCTATAATCCACAATATCTCTCTATCAATACAATAAAATTTCTACCATACTGATCTTCACTGCTTCACATACAACCTGTAACATATTTTATTACAATTTTCTCAATATCCTTCACATATACAATCTTAAAGAAATTAATCTTAATAGTGTTGACATCAATGACAACCACATATGAGCAACTCAACCACAACATCCAAAAATCTCCCACTTTGGCATTGATGGAAACACATGATGTGAAAAACACACCATCAACACAACTAACTCTTCTTCCAACAATCTCCCCTTTACACATTTCTCTTCTTCTCCCTTAGTTCTCCAAGAGTTTTGTCACATTACTCTTCTCCTCCTTTGACATCAATGGCAGAGGTGAACAAGTTCTAAACCACATATCTGAATCATCTGACTACTCTCCTTGAGTAGAAGCCACAACAACATCAATCTGAATCAAGATATGAATGTGAATGCACAGTCTTATGCAAAGACTATGCATCTTAGTTCTGAATAGGAGGGGTAACACCCCTAACTTCCCTCTAAGATACTCAAAATCATCCTTGGGAAAAGGCTTAGTAAAGATGTTTTCGATATGTTCCTTAGTAGGAACATACTCCAGTCTAACTTCCTTATCACTCACTTTATCTCTCAAAAAGTGGTACTTGATAGATATATGCTTGGTCTTTGAATGCAATACCAGATTTTTAGAAATGTTTATAGCACTTGAGTTATCACATAATATGGCAATAGGTTCATCATAAACAACTCTAATATCTTTCAACATTTGCTTCATCCACAATACTTGAGTACAATTGTTAGCAACAACAATATATTCTACCTTTGTAGTAGACAAAGAAATGACATTTTATGTTTTGCTTAACCATGAAATCAATTTCTTTCCCAAGAAAAATGTGCCACCACTAGTACTTTTCTTGTCATTCACATCTCCTGCCCAATCAACATCAGTAAAGGCACTTAAAGTAAGATCATCATCTTTAGGATACCATAGGCCAAAATCAACTATTCCCTTCAAGTATCTAAAAATTCTCTTCACAACAATCACATGAGATTCCTTAGGATCAGTTTGAAATCTAGCAACAATGCATACAACATTCATGATATCAAGTCTAGTTTGATTCAAATAAATAAATCCACCAATCATTGATCTATATCTAGTTTGATTCACCTTCAGAGAATCATCATATTGTGTCAACTTACATCCGGTCACCATGGGTGTACCGACTGGTTTTGAATCTTCCATACCAAACTTCTTTAGCAGTTCTCTCACATACTTGGACTGAGAAATAAAGATCCCTTTATCTACTTGAGTAATTTTTAATCCCAAAAATAATTTTAACTCTCCAATCATTGACATCTCAAACTCATTCTGCATCTCATTAGAAAACTTCATGCACAAACCATCATCTCCTCCAAAAATGATATCATCAACAAAAATTTCCACAAACAAATCTTTATCATTATCAGTCTTGAAATATAGATTACTATCAGTAGTACCTATGTTAAATCCAAGCTTCAACAAGTACTTATCCAATCTGGCATACCAAGCTCTAGGGGCTTGCTTGAGTCCATATAATTCTTTCTTCAACCGACAAACCATATCTCCCTGATCAGTCAATTGAAATTCATCAGGTTGCTCAATACACATCTCTTCCTCTAATTCGCGATTTAGAAATTCTGACTTGAAATCCATTTGATAAACTTTGTAGTTTTTGTAAGTAGCATAAGCAAGAAACAGTCTCACAGCTTTAATTCTAGCAACAGGAGAAAAATTTTCTTCAAAGTAAATTCCTTCCATCTGCGAGTATCCTTTTCATACTAGTCTTGCTTTGTTTCTAATAACTTCACCTTGTTCATTCAATTTGTTTCTAAAGACCCATTTAGTTCCAATTACATTTTTGTCTTTAGGTCTAGGAACAAGAATCCATGTATTATTCTTCTCAATTTGTTGTAGTTCTTCTTTCATTGCTTCAATCCAATGTTCATCTTTGCATGCTTCATTGACATTACTTTGCTCAGCCTTTGAAATTAATCAATATTCTTGTACAATTCTTCTCCTAGTTTGGACAAATTTGTTCTTATCTCCTATAATTTGATTTTCTAAATGATTTAATCTCACATACCTTGGAGTCTTAGAGTGTTCTTTAATTTCAGGCTCTTGTGATCTCTCTTCTGTACTTTCACTAGTCTCTCCTTCTTCTTGATCTTCTTGATGATCTGAACTTGATTTGAAGTCTGACTCTTGTTTGTACTACCATTTTGATCATCAGAATCATATCCACAAGTTTTGGAGGGTCTAGAAATGTCTTCATCAGCCTTAACATTTTCACTTTCAACAATTTTCTTCAATCTCTTGTTGTAGTACTAGTAGGCCTTACTCTTAGTATAATAACCAAGAAAGATTCCTTCATCACTTCTAACATCAAAATTTCCTATATCTTCATCTCTCTTGATATAGCATTTAATCACAAAGATTTTGAAATATCTAATAGTAGGCTTATGACCAAACCATAGCTCAAAAGGAGTCTTACCAGTATTACCTTTGATTTGTACCTGGTTGAGGATATAAACAATAGTACTCACAACTTCTCTCCAATGGATATGAGGGAAATTTCCTTCCAACATCATAGTTCTAGCAGCATCTTGAAGTGTCCTATTTTTCCTTTCCATAACTCCATTCTGTTGAGGGGTCTGCGATGTAGATAATTGTCTCTTTATCTCATGTTCTTCACAAAAAGAGTTAAACTCACCAGAAGTAAATTCGACACCTCTATCTAATCTCAGACACTTAATCTTCAAACTTGTCTCTATCTCAACCATAGCGTTAAAGATCTTGAACTTTTCTAGAGCTTCAAATTTATCCCTTAAGAAAGTAATGCACATCATCCTAGAGTAATCATCAATAAGCAACATGAAGTACCTGTAACCTTGTAGACTTCTGATTCTAGCAGGACCACATGAGTCAATATGCACAAGCTCCAACAATTCATTTGAACAATGTTGTTTGCTCTGAAATGAAATTCTAGTTTGTTTTCCTAAATAACATTCCTTGCATATGGTATCAGTAGGCTTCACCAACTTAGGAAGATCTCTCACAACCTATGAGGAACTTATCTTGATAATATTGTCAAAGTTTACATGACACATTCTTCTATGCCACAACCAACTCTCATCAACTTAAGCAATCAAACAACTTTTACTAGCAACATTCAGATGAAATATATTACCTTTTGTTTTAGTTCTTGAAGCAATTGCATTTCTAGAACTTCCCAGTATGCTACATTTTCCATCTTTGAATTGAAGATTGTATCCCTTAAAAACCATCTGTCCAACACTCAAAATATTATGCTTCAAACCTTCAACATAAAGAACATCATCAGTATTATGCTTACCATCAAAAGAAATACATCCTCTACCACATATTATACCACCATTTTTATCATCAAATATTACGACACCACCATCATACTTCTCCATGCTTACAAATTTACTTTTATCACCTGTCATGTGATGTGAACATCCACTGTCAATTACCCATTTATCTTTTTCTTCAACTCGAGCAGCTAGAGCTTTCTCCACATTTGTACAACTAGTAGATTCAGTAGACACATGATTATTTTCCTTGATAGCAATAAATACAAACTCATCTTCACTTACATTCCCTTTTTCAGATTCATCATCTGTCACACCTTCATCAGCAGCATAGTAACACTTTTTTTGAAATTTAGGCTTGTAAGGTCTTGGCTTAGAAACTCTTTCTGGACACCTTGATGCAAAATGACCTATCTTGTTGCAAGAAAAACATTTAATAGGAAACTTTCCTTTATACTTACCTTCTCCTCTGGCTTCCCTTTTGATAATAAGTAATTCAAGCTCATTTAGTTCTCTTTCTTCTTCTTCAATCTATCTCAATTCTTCCTCATATTTGAATACCTTTCTAGAAGAACTTTCAACCGAATCATATCTCTTCTTGTCTCTCCCAGAAGTAGTAGCTTTAAATGTAGATTTTGTCTTTGGAGGGGCATCACCGAATTCACTCAACTCAAAAGCAGTAAGTTTACCAACCAACATATCTCTGGTTATGTTTGTCATAGTTTGGAGCTCCTCAATGGCTACAACTTTGATTTTGTATGCATCAAGCAAGAATCTAAGCACTTTAGCAACAATCTCTTATTCATCCACCTATCCACTAGCACATCTGATACCACACACAAGTTCATTCACTCTTTGCATGAAGGTAACAATATTCTCATCTTACCCATTTTCAAAAATTCATATTTTCCTTTTAGACTCTATAGCTTAGCTATCTTCACATTAGCATCACCTTCATATAAAGTTTCCAACTTTTTCCAAATCTCATAAGTAGTCCTTAGCTCCATAACATTCATCATCTCAGAATCAGTCAAAGCACTCAACAATGCTTCCTTAGCCCTGATGTTACATTCAACATCCCTAATCTCAACAATAGTAGTAGGACCATAATGAGGAATAACATACCTATTGCATCTAATGTTCCAGTAAGATTCACCAATGCATCTCAGATGACACTCCATTTGAGTCTTCCATAGAGAATTATTTGTTCCATCAAATCTCAAACTATCCTTCTTGTATGTCACCATCCCGGATCACCTCAAGATGTTAAACTTCTTCCAAGGAACCTGCTCTGATACCAATTGTTGGCAACACACGAGTAGACAATGAGAGGGGGATGAATCAGTTGTCATAGAATTTCAAAC
The DNA here is from genome assembly GCA_007115665.2 of Sequoiadendron giganteum. NCBI lineage: Eukaryota > Viridiplantae > Streptophyta > Pinopsida > Cupressales > Cupressaceae > Sequoiadendron > Sequoiadendron giganteum. The sequence continues at coordinate 406,433,715 of CM021101.1, forward strand.
TTATTAAACTTATTAACCTTTATTCTCAAATTTGATTAATAATAGTGAAAGCAAGAATCGACAACACATCAGAAACACACATAACACCAAGATTTTTGCGTGGAAACCTTGTTAGGGGAAAAAAAATGGTGGAGGTTAATTCACAAGTTATATCCTGTTAAAAGTATAAGAAGAATATATGAAGAATGCACATGCATTCAGGCACACTGCCTAGAGCTCACTGCTCAAAGGAAGACTCACTATCTTATAGAAAATATTCAAATTAAATCCATCTGAGGAATTTTAACTGAGAAAGTAGCATCTGCTAATGCTTGAATACAATTCTGGTTAAGCACATGAACACATCTTCACTTTCTTTCACTCTTCTTCACACTCTACTCTACCTTCAAATCTCTGCTTGTCTTGCCTGAAAGCAGTAGCTTTAAATGCATATTATGTCTTTGAAGGGGCATCACCGAATTCACTCAACTCAAAAGTAGTAATTTTACCAACCAACATATCTCTAGTTATGTTTGTCACAGTTCAGAGCTCCTCAATGGCTACAACTTTGATTTTGTATGCATCGGGCAAGGATCTAAGCACTTTAGCAACAATCTCTAATTCATCCACATATCCACCAACACATTTGATACCACACACAAGTTCATTCACTCTTTGCATGAAGGTAGCAATATTCTCATCATTACCCATTTTCAACAGTTCATATTTTCCTTTTAGACTCTGTAGCTTAGCCATCTTCACATTAGCATCACTTTCATATAAAGTTTCCAATTTTTTCTAGATTTCATAAGCAGTCCTTAGCTCCATAGCATTCATCATCTCAAAATCAGTCAAAGCACTCAACAATGCTTCCTTAGCCCTGATGTTACATTCAACATCCCTAATCTCAATAGTAGTAGTAGGACCATACTGAGGAATAGCATACCTATTACATCTAATATTCCAGTAAGATTCACCAATGCATCTCAAATGACACTCCATTTGAGTCTTCCACAAAATAATTTGTTCCATCAAATCTCAGACTATCCTTCTTGTATGTCGCCATCCCGGATCACCTCAAGATGTTAAACTTCTTCCGAGGAACCTGATTTGATACCAATTGTTGGAAATACAAGGGCAAACAACTGAGACGGGGGGTGAATCAGTTGTCACATAATTTCAAACTTATTAACCTTTATTATTAGATTTGATTAATAACAGTGAAAGCATGAATCAACAACACATCAGAAACACACATAACACCAAGAATTTTGCATGGAAACCCTGTTAGGGGAAAAACCATGGTGGAGGTTAATCCAAAAGTTATACCCTTTTAAAAGTACAAGAATAATATATGAGGAATGCACATGCATTCAGGCACACTGCCTAGAGCTCACTTCTCAAAGGAAGACTCATTGTCTTATAGAAAATATTCAAATTAAATCCATTTGAGGAATTTGAACTGAGAAAGTAGCATCTAATAATGCTTGAGTACAGTTCTGGTTAAGCACATGAACACTTCTTCACTTTCTTTCACTCTTCTTCACACTTTGCTCTGCCTTCAAATGATCTAAACCTTTTTCACACATAGCACTTGCACACTTAACATTTCACATACATCTCAAATGAAGAAACAATCACATATATATCTACAACAATAAATTGCATTGCTTCATGTCGACTCCAACAAAATAATAGAATGAATGCAAACTGTCGGCCCAAAACAATAAATATTATTAATGCGCATCAACCAAGGTCAGACACAACATAGTAGAGACCCAAAACAATGTTCTCGAACACAAAACACCTTCAAAGATTCTTCCTCAAAGATCCACAACACGCTTCAAACACCTTGTCGGTCATGAACATGAAAAACATGAACATGCAAGAGAAAATCTCGGATCACAAACACAATGATCAATGCGGACATGCAACATAGATAGAACATAATCTAGAAACATCCATGAACACCACAGTAACATACAAAACAACTCTGATTATCAAATACACGTTATCTTCTTCCATGAACACCATTTGCAGTAACAGAATAGCTGTCAGAACACATAAACTTATAACTTGCTCAAATCTTCATGTGCACCTTTGAAACTTTTGGAGTAGAAACTAGATAGGCTTGAAAACAAACCCTTTAATCCACAACATATCACTATCAACACACAAAAATTTCTACCATATTGATCTTCACTGCTTCACAAACAACCTGTAACATATTTTATTACAATTTTCTTAATATCCTCGACATATACAGTCTTAAAGACATTAATACTAATAGTGTTGAAATCAAAGAAAACCACATATCAACAACTCGACCACAACATCCAGTAGTTTGACCTCAGATTTTTGTGAGCAACTATGACTATGATAAGATCTAAGAAAATATTAAAGGATTTGATCTAAAATGCAAGTGTACTTAGATTTCTACAAGCATGAAGAAGTGTGGAAGCCTACATTTTGAAGCATGAAGTGTGAGATGATGAAGTGATGAAGTTAGGAGATGATAAAAAAAGTCCCCAAATGAGGTTGACATTGCCTTTTTGTAAAAAAGTCAGTTTTGGATGAATGGCCAAGATTAAAATTTGAGAGATGCCCTAAGATCAAAGGTTGTAAATGCATGTGACAACTAGAAATTAGGGTTAGGGAAAAGTTAGGTTAAAATTTGAAATGGAGGGTTGAGATTTGATTTTGGGAATCAAATCAAAGGTCAAGAATGCATGTGACAAGAAGATATTGAGCACACAAAATGAAGTTATGGAGAATCAAATAAGAATTTAAAATTATTTGATTCAAGAGGTGATGTGGACCTTTTAAATTAAAAATCAATTTAATTCAAAAGTGGTGGGGCCATGTGATAGTAAATAATGATTTTAAATTATTTACTTGGTGAGAATTTAGAAATTGGGAAATTTAAATAAATGACTATTTAAATTTAGGGAAAAAGTCAATAAGACAATTAAATAATTAAGAATTATTATTTAATTATGGAGAAAATGGACAAGGTGGACAATAATTAAATAAATCATAGGAATTTATTTAATTATAAGAGGACATAAGGAACTGATGTATTTAAATAAATAAACAATCAAATAAATAAAGTTTATTTATTTAAATAATCAGGAAGACATAGTGGACAAATAATAATTAAATAAATTTAAGAATTTATTTAATTATAGAGGGACACAAGGAGTTAGTGACATATTTAAATAAAATAGATGTAATTTATTTATTTAAATATCCAGGAGGAATAAAAGATATGAATTAATTAAATAATTGAGAATTATTTAATTAATAGTTGAATTTGGACTATAGGACATAATTAAATATCTTAATTATGTTGAAAAATAAAGTTTGCAGGCCTAGGGAAATTTTATATGTCTACAAATAGCATAAATTTCACCTTGTAAGAACCTTATGCAGATATATAACTTACAAGGAAAACTCCAAGGTATTAGGTGATTAGCAAATAAGTGTCATCCTTTCTCATATCTATTCAAAAATAATGTTAGTTTTGAGTGGGATCAGTAATGCCAAGTAGTATTTGACCAAATAAAATAATAACTATCCCACCCTCCAATTTTGGTGGCACCCACACTATATATTCCTTTATATCTCTACATCTCAATTACACAACATGTCTTAGGTTCCCTACCAGCCCAACACAATTTTCAAGAGAGAATGCCATCTATTGCATCATCAAGACATTAGTGGGATGTGAACTCAATTACTCATCCATAAGAAAACTTTCCTTACAATAGTATTTCCTCACAAATATTTGATATTACATGCTTAATGCTACTACCTGTCTTATTACCAAAATTGACCCATTGAAATACATGTTGTCCAAGGTATCCCTTATAGATAGAATGGCTAAGTGGTTTATGATCCTTATTGAGTTTGATATTGAATATGTCCATTAGAATGAAATTGAGGGATAATTTAATAGAGGATCCTATTGCAAACTATCATCCTTTGACCATATAATTTCCAAATGAATTCATCCTTCACTTTGAAGAATTCAAACCATGAACATTACACTTTGATGGATCATTTACCTCACATGGTTCGCTTGTTGGCATCCTTTAAATCACCCCCAATGTGATTTCATCCCAAAATTATTATGCATTAGTTTCCTTTGTACTAACAATATAGAAGAAATGATACATTGATATCTAATCTACAACTAGTAATATAATGTAACATCCAATATTCATATATTTTTGGTGATTCACAATTAGTAGTCAAACAAGTCAATGGTGAGTTTCTTACTAAGGATGAAAAACTTGTACCATACAAATTAATAGTGGATAGCTTTAAATATTATTTCTTGGTCATATATTTTGAGCAAATTTTTCGCACAACAACAAAGTTGTCAATGTAATGGACACTATTAGATCTCTTTTAGATATGCTTAATGAATCTCATGAATATCACTTCCTTGAGAATAAATCCTCATTCCTACTTATGATATACCAAAATCTAATAGAATATGTGATATAGTTGGTCCCGACACCCCTTTCTACAATGACATCTATGCTTATCTCCAAAGCCAAACCATTCCTCTAGACATGTCACCACCAAACACAAATCCTTTATTCAACATGCCTCTTATGACACCCTCCTTGGTGGAATACTCTATTATAGGGGCTATGATGGTACTTTGATTAGATTTATCAACTCAAACAAAGCTAACTTTGCACTTCAGGAAGTTCATAATGGAATTTATGGTGCTCATACAAATGGTGTGATCTTAGCCAAGAAGATCATTTGTATAGGATATATTTGCCTACCATGAATCAGATGTTTTCCAACATGTGAAATATTATTTTGTTGTCGCAAACATGGAAACCTCACACACCATCTTAGAGTATCACACTATCTTTATTCGTCCACATTGGATTCCTTGCTCAATACAATACCATATTATCAGATAAATGGAATCTCTCTTTCTCCAAATGTACCATCTACTATTATATCTTCAATAAATAGGTTTTTTGTTATTCTTCCACTTTGGATACACAAGACACAACAAGATACATGAACTTAAATTGGAGATCCTTCAAATAATTAGAGAATGAATTGATAAAATCAAGATCTCCACCATGCCTACATTGTCATCGATTCTAACCGACAATAATTTGGGGAAGCATTCAATATTGATAAATGGGAATAAACAATAAAGGGAGTGGTAGATCCTTAGGAATAAAATTTTGGATTTAGTCCCACTTTCATAGGGAAGGAATATCATTTGATACAAATATATCTAAAAAATCTAATATAATGAAAATGGAAACTTTTAAAAGTTCAAGGCTCAACTTGTGGCATTGATTACTCTTAAGCATTTTCTTATCACTAATTTTTTATCAAAATGATGTGAAGAGTGTCTTTATTCATTGAGATCTTTAATAGTTCTATATGGTGCAACCACACAATTTTCAACTAAGAAAGTCTCTTTATGGACTTAAAATCCCCTTGAACTTTGTATGAGAATATGGACTCCTATATCCTCTTAGTAGGGTTTTCATCATGTCACTCACATCCCAATGTTTACATCTTGTGATTAAATATTAATATTTTGATCTTAGTTGTATGTGTGGATGGAATCATCATCATAGTTAGTTCTACAAACATTATTGTGAAACTAAAAACAAGTCTAAATAGAATATTTAATAGATATACTTGGATCCTGCACTCTATTTTTTGGCATTGATGTTACTCAAGCTAATTCTAGGATTAGTCTTACACAACCTAAGTATTCTCTTGATCTTCTTACGCAATGTCACATGGTTGATTGCAAGAATATATGAATCCCTTTCTTTATCAAGTGAATATTGAAGCTAAGTGTTCTACTCTAGCTAGTTCATGCTAACTTGTGTGGAAAACTTGTTAGAAACCTCATCTAATTTTTTACTCACACTTGTTTTAATATATTTTTATCATTGGTATCATTTCTCAAGTTATGTAGGAGACAAATGAAGTTCATTGGAAATTTTCCAAACATATATTAAATTATGTCCAAAGAATCAATTGATATGAAATTTATTACATGGTAAGAAACACTAACGGTTAGGTTAAATATACAAATTTAGATTGGGTTGGCAATATTGGCAAAAGCCCACTTTAAGTTACAACTTTGATATTGATTACAAACCCATATGTGGATTAAGTAAGAAGAAACATGTTATTGTTTTATATTTCAAAGAGGTTGAGTATCAAGGGGCTACTAATATCATTTCAAGGTTTTTTATTCCTTCATCTTGGTCTTTGGTCATCTAGTGCCATAATCAAAGTGTTACATCTTGTAATGGTATTTTTCTCCAAAATATAAAATTGTATAGATTTAATATAGAAGAGAAAAATTTATATGTCAATGTATTTATTACTATTATCTAAATTTAAAGATTATAAAGTATTTATAATTTAAAAGAAATATGCAAATATGGTTATTTATCAAAATCACTAATTTCATATTTTGGCACTTTAAAATATATAAAATTGCATACAACATATGATATTATAAAAATTAAATTCACATCTTTTGGATGCAACATGACTCCTGACGTGCTCTCTCTATTGTGGTGAGCTCTCCTAGGTCACTTGTTATTGATCCTAATTTTGAGGTGCATTCTCTTGACAATGTTGGTTTGCAAGCAACATCTAGTGGTGGACAATTTTATTTGGTGGCTTTGGTTGGGTAAAGGGTCCCATATGATCTTGGTGGGTTCACTCACTCTTTGTGTTGCAAGAAGCCTTTTGCTTGTTTAAAGTCCTCACTTGTCCTTAGTTATGGATAAAATTTTATCAATGCAAAATATTTTACCTCTATTAGATTAATTTACAAAATAATCATTTATGGACCTGTTTTCCAAACGTGGACCAATGGGTTCTAGATTTCTAGAGACCTCTTATAGGAAAATAGAATCAAACTCTATCCATCTGCTAGGGAATTTTTCATTGTGACCTTTCAATAGGTTATAGATAAGGAAGCAATGTTGGATGGTAGGATTTTGGATGTAGGTCCAACATTCCCTCTCACTCAAGCCTCAATTCCCCTCTTATCATGCATGTTTGGGTAAGGTTGCCTAATCTCACTCTCCATTTTTTCATGTGTCTCATGTCTTGAAAATATTAGCAACATGGTTGGTCATTTTCTCCCTCCATTTTTATGGGTCTTATGTCTTGAAAATATTAACAATATGATTGGTCATTTTCTCACGATTATGTTGATTCTTCAAATGTTGGTCATACAAACTATGCTCATATCTTGATTGACATTAATATTTCCAAGGATCTTCTCAGGGATATTGTCCTTATGGTGGAGGGTAGGCCCTAGACTTAGCTACTTGATTATGAGGGTATCCCTTTCTCATGCAAAAGATTCTTTTCTATTGGTCACCTTGCTTTTGATTGCCCCCATTCTCGATATAGCATGACATGTTTTGATACTTGGTGGAGGAATGATCATTTTGAATGCTTGAATGTTAGATAATTTTTTACTCTAAGGATTACAAGTCTCTTGTGTCTTCCCCAGTTGTTGTTGGGTCAAATTTGGACGTGATTCCTTCTAGGTTTGATGTCTTTCCATCAACTTCCTCTCTTCATGAGGTTGTTCCTTATCCTAGCTCAGTTATGGTTGATGCTCTTTCTTTTGTGTTTGCATCTCTTGAGGGGTTGTTGGTAGGACTAGTGTTCCTTGCACACATATTGATTATATGAAACTTATTTCTTTCATAGTTAGACACACTTGTTCTCTATGTGTGGTAGAGTAGGTAATGACTTCGATAAAATAATTTCCTCTCCTCTCCCTCCAATATGTGGAAATTTGTAAAATTATGTGTCCTAGACTATTGTCCCAAGGAGGAAGAGAGGTCTTCCTAAAAATATTTGTTTCCATTAAATATGCCTTGGTTGAGTGGTCTATTGGGCAAGGACCTAGTGTTGTAGAGAGAAGTTCTCCTCTATTTGTTGGGCATTGTCCTTTGTTTTCCTTTGCATAGCTATTTTTGTGTGGTAACTATTCTAAAGAGGCAACTTCGCTACAATCTTATTATTGGCTAACTTTTGTGTGTAATGTCCCCTTTTTAGCTCATTTCAGTTTCTTGATAGTTTAGCCTATTATTTGACCTTCCTAGGCTAATGGAGTTGGTTAGAGGGTCATGTGTAGATATCCGATTCTATGGTGGCACTTGGTGGTGCCTTTCTTTTTTGGATCTTGGTGTTGTTCAGGATTGACCTTTGGGAGTGATTTGGGACTTAGTTGTGCACACTGACTATTTATAGTAAGTCACTTGGTTAATAGAGTCCAATATTTCTATTTTTGGAAAGGCACCTGATTGCGTGCTAGATGCAGTGGTTGAACTCCTAGTTTAGACGGAGTTAAGAAATAATATTTTTTAATGAAATTATGTTATTTTTAATTATTATTAAAATTTAGCCTTAATAATAATCAATTATTAAAAGGTACATATCATTAAGTTATATTTTGACTTCATTAAAAATGGGTCCATTTAACGATTAAAGATAAATTATAAAGTATCTTGATATTGGCACTCAATTAATGAGATACTATAAAGTCAAAAAAAAAAAAACATTAAAATATATTTTAATGATGAAAAAGCATCTTGGGGGTTGACCTAATTCTTGAAGAGTATATAAACCATCAAAAGAAAATTCATTCATCATTTTTGACACTTAACTTTTGAAGAATTCTTGAGAAGAGGAGAAGAAACCACGGTTTCTGCATTCTAAGGCATTGGAGAGCGTAGCTTCTTCATTTTTCAGCTCTCTGAGTGTGTGCGATATCATCTGAAGGCTACATATTGTGACAATAGTCATAATTGTGCTTCATTGGCGAAAGATTTTGAAGTTTAGACAAGGTTTTGAAGAGCTATTTGCATATCTTTCAAGGAACAAGGCGATTATTAATCTACTTTCACATACTTGTTGGGTCGTATAATTGCTCGATACCAAGCCGTATTGTGCACCTACAACAGGCCACACAATCTCATTAAGGAGGCATTTTGGTTTCTTGAAGAAAACGCCTAAGTGGGTATTGAGTTGATATCATCTTCTTTGGAGGCGACTAGATTTTTGTTTCCAATCTGAGGCACATTTATGGTGGAGAAATCTTCTATAGCTGCAATACGTCTAATCCTAGGGTTTCCTCTTGCTGTTGTAATTAATTTCAAAATATTCAGATTGTCTTCTCCTTTCATCGGGTATGAGATTTGTAAAGTTCTTTTCAATAATAATCTGAAATCAATATATACTGAGTTGCTACATTAATATGTAATTCTTATTTGCATTCCTTGTGAATATTTTTCTTCAATACTTGTATTTCTTGGAATGCTTTATCAAAATAAAAAATAAAAAAAAAGAAAATTATAAAAACACAAAAGCAAATTGTAGATTAGCAGTGCATAAGAATTATTATAGGAAGAACAAGGGTTCTTACATTGTGTCAACTGGTTTGTATTGTGAAGGGTTTTGGGTTCCTTTTAAAACCTATTTTCCCTTAATCAAAAATATTTTTTGGTAATTTAATAAAATCAACTCTATTTTATTTATTTATAATTCTAAATGTCTTTAAATAATAATAAGTTTAATGTTTATTTGAATAGGATAAATTGGAAAGGTCGCTCTTACCCTTGGAAGATTTTAGTGATTTTGGCCCTCATAGCTATGACACACTCCAAAAAGCTTACGTAAAAACATAACATGTGCTTATATGCATCGTGCTTACACACTATAGCCCTAGCTAGGACAATCCCAAGTATACTGTGTACCCCAACTTGGGATTCCCATAGACTACCAAACCACCATCTTCCTTGAGTTATTTTCATGCCCTTTCGAAGTCTCACCAAATACTTTATATAATCTCTTAAAGGATGGTTTTCAAACCATCACACTATTTCACAAATGTGTTAGTTATTTAATAAATATAATTATTCATCTCTTAAAAAATGGAATCTATTAAATATTCGTTATTATCCCCCCTTTTAACTAAAGGATCATAATAACCTATATTTTATATCTCTCTTTTAATTTTAAAGGGTTATTTCATAGAAGATCAACTTTCTTTTCATTTGGAGAAAAAATTTGTAACATTTCTTCCCCTATAATTTAATTGTTCTCCTTAATAGCATGAGATGCATCTACATCACAGCTCAAAAAACACATGAACAATAAATGAAGATAGTGATTATGAATATATTCATTCTTCATGCAATGTTGTCAACAACATAACATTTCTATTTTATGATTACCTCATCTATATTCTATTTTTAATATTCATGGATCTTTCAATAATTCTTTTTTTCATTTTAAATTGGCAAATAAGTTCAATAGAATCACTTTGCCAATCAAAATTATGATGGGAACTATATATATAATAAATTTATAATTGAAGAGTTATTATTATTATATATGTATAATCTCATATCTTTCAATTTTATCATTTTTCTCACTCATGTAATCATTTTTCTATAATATAGATGTTTTAATCTTGCACATGTAATATCAACATAACAATTACAATAGTATTATCATGTGATCAAATAGTACTTTCTAGTGAAGGATATGCATATCTCATACTATGCAATCACTCATCATTGAGTACCATATAATTTATATACTCAAAATATATCCCAAGATGATATTCATGCATTTTGGACTACATGAATGTCTTATTTTCCCATATCAAATACTGTTGAATGAAAATAAGTACATACATATCCTTAAACAAAATTTATATCATTTCACATAGTCACTCAAACAAAGCTTTAGGCAAGTTTTTAATCCAACAAGGATACAATGTAAATTAGCTTATTGTTATTAATAGGGTGTTTGTAACACCTAATCTATTCAAACCATTTTTCAACATGTATCACGTTGTCATAGACTCAAGTAACTAATGACATGATCTAAGATTCTAAGGATATATTTTCTATACAATACTTTATAAAACACATGTACAAAGTTTTGTGTTGATCAAGTCCAATAATAAAGTACAATAAAACAAAAGATGGTATGAAATCTTACCATTTATAGAAAACACTCACCACCCCTAAAGCACTTTATATAGGAAATCCTTAAATTTGTATATAATAGTTTTATTCTAATATCTAACACTTGTTGAACTTCCATATAAAAAAAATAGAAAAGATTTAAAGCTTGTCTCTCCCCGATAAAAAAATGAGATGTCCCCATATTTGACACTAAGATAATTTACTAGTTTGATATCTTATAAAAAAATTATTTCGTTCCACTTAACTCATTTAAACATCATATTTTTCCAAAGTTAAAGATGTGAAAACAATCCTAGAACCTATGGATCATGGGCCCACAATGTAACTTATGTTAAACAAATCTAGGTGTCAATTTTAAATAGACATAACAAGCATAGTAAAACCACTATCTCAAAATAGACACAAAAACAAATAAAAACTAATGGATATACAAATTGGCATGGACCTATTGGTACCTAACCCGACTTGTATTCATTCAAGCATTTCACAAAGTTGGATACTTATAATAGTCATGTGAATTTGAACAAAGACGTGGATGGTCTAGAAAAAAGATGTTACAATTTCTTAGTTAGAACCCAAAAAATTAAAATAATTACTTCAAAATTTTCAAAATATTAGCTTTTACACTATAGCATTTATTTTTTATTTTTTGGGTATGTTATATTTAACAAATAATTTATCCTTTAGTGAAAATGATAACTAAATCAATATAAGACTTTTGAGGATTAATTACTAATGAATTTTTAATTTAAAAAGATTGTTTAAATATTCGTTCAATAATGAGAAATAACTATTGTATTAAAGAATTGCATTTTTCATAACTTCCCAATGACATGCCTTATTATCAAACTATTAAACTCCTTGTTGTGATAATTGTTACAAAGGGGGTAGTTAAATGAAAGTATTAAATAAACTAGATTTTTCTAGAAAGTATCTAAAAATAACTATTCTTACTCGATGACAACACTAAATAAAATAATGATTATTGGTATTTTTAAGCATTTCACTGTATGTAAATAAGTTTTCACTATAAGGCTTTGTAGTTCTAAAATTTGGCATCATATATTTTTAAAATTATTTGTTGTTGTTTTTTATTAGTGAAAAATAGGTTTTGAAGGGGCCTCAAAATCCTTTACAACAAGAGACATCTAGCACATAGTTGGAGAACAATAAAAAAAGTAGTAAAAAAACTACCACAAAACAACAACCAAGTATTTACACACCAAACATCACAAAGAAGGATGACCAACTACACTAGCCCTAAACCCTTCCTAACACTTTGAGCACCCAAAACTTGGGTGTGGAAAGCATAAGCATGTTTAGGATGACCACATTTCCTTCTATGGAACATATTTCACATAATATCATCCTCCAAAGACTCAAATAGAGGGGAGAGGGAAGGGCTATCCTCCACTGCCCCTAAAGGCGACAAAATAGGAGTAATCAACTTTACTAAATCATCCAAAGACATATGTTTTCTAGATTTGAACCTTATCATCAAAGATTCCAAAGGTGGAATAGCCATAGGGCCCATGGAAGATAACCCATCACGAGTTCCAAAAGATACCGAGGCCCTTGGGGCCAAGTCCTCCTCCAACACCTCCTCAAAATCAAAAAAATCTCCAGCCATCAAGCGCTCATGGTAGACATTTTTTTGTCAAGTCTTCTTGCCTTTCTTGTGGCGAGAGGTAGGGAAAGTTGAAGCCAAGTGTCCAATAACAAAGAATCTCTTGCGATGAAAGGAGAGACCCTCATAATCGAGTGTTTGAGTCCATAGTTTTTCCTAAGAAGTAAGATAATATCCTAAGGTAGATCCTTAGAGGTATTGATCTACACGAAAATGCCGACATAAGTAGCATTATGATATTTTATCATTATAGTATCTTCTTATAAAAACAATGAAAAGCATTGTTATTAGATTCAAGACAAGACACTTCCCAAATATGGAGAGGAAGATTGGGAAGTTTAACCCAAATAGATAGAATACTCAAGGATTTTATCAATGGGTGTAAGGCAAGAAACCAAGGTTTAAGAGAGAAGGAATAATTTCCCCATCATCCAAAACCTACATCCTATCAACACCCAATTGGAAGGATGCCACAAAAGAACCCCTGACATAGGGATAGAGTTCAATCCTGCCCTCCATGAGGGGCCTCCAAGTCTACAAAGCCCATTTGTTCTGATCATAAAGAGAAGGCCAAAAACCATTAGATTTGTAGATGAGAGCATAACATTTAAAGTGATTATCTAACATCTCTTGCCCACGTATAACAAATAGCACTTGCACCAGAAGGGGTGCAAGGGTTACGCCGATAGAAAAATATATGAACACCATGGCAAGTGACTTACCTCAAGATTCTTCTCAAATTGTGTCATCTGTCAATGATGTTGAATGATGAAACTAGATTGGAATAGGTAATTATGCATTTTGTAGAATAATAATTGAAATAAGTACCTCAAGAGCAATAGTCATGGCTACTTTAACCTCCTCCTCATTCAAATTAATCGTTGCAGTCCCCAAACCAATGAGTGGATAAACCAGATCTTGAAACCCAATGTTGGCTCTAGCAGATTCCTTTTGCAAAGGTAAAAACCACCCAACCAATATAACTAGTTCTCTTCTGCTAGAATTTAGTTGTTCCTAATCTCCAACATTTTGGGTAGTTTACTAAAATACAACTTCTAAGATAAAAGAAAGCTTTGATAGTATAACAATTGCACTAAAAGTTCGATTGTTTTCATTATTTAAAATAGATAAACAACTACATGATTGAATTTGATTATTTATATTCTCTCAATACAAATTTCAAAATGAAACCGATGAATCGATACTTGAACTGCTTTAGTGAAGCAAAGAAAATCACTAAAATATTATGTTAAATATTCCTAATAGATTTGCACAAAAAATTAGACAAAAGGATGACATACGAATGCCACAGACAAAACCTACGTTAGATCAAGCACGCTCCAAACATCTCGATAGCAGAAAATGGATTTCATTCTCTATTCTAAACAAAATGACAAACTTGAAAATCAAATCCCCTATATCCCACTTGAAATATATAAAGAAAATGAATAAATCTAAAAATAAAAAAAAGAACTTATAATTGTAAAAATGATGTTTTGAGAACTAATTTGCTAACAATCTTTACCACAAGTAAATAAGATGCAATTGTATTTATGGATGGTCCAACCATATACAAGGATGGTTCTTGTTTCTCTCAACACCTATCTATTAGAATTAACTTCACATAAGCATACTCTTGTTTGCACTAAGGTTTTGTGGATTGTTCAAGCATTCATGTGTAGTAGCATGTGTGGAGTGTAAATTGAAGGATGCAATAAAAGTACACATGTATGTGGGAATGTTAACATTTGCATAAAGATTTTAAGTCGAAATCAGCCAGAGTTGTACTTAAATCTTAATTTGAAGCCTTTAAAGCTGTTCTTAAGTAATAACTTGTGAGAAATAAGGTTTTGTAAGAAAATTTGTGTTAATGAGACTAAATATCGATCATTTTTATACTTTTAAGAAAATCCCGAGAAGTGGGTAGCAGTTATTCACAATTATATGTTTGACTAACTGCAATTCATTATGTTCATTCTTTTGGATGAAAAGACCAGAAAAGCTTGATTTGATACTCTATATGTTAATGAATTTGTTGGATGACATCAAGCTCAAAGAAGATAAGGTGGAGTACACTGCATTGAAATTTTGAGGATGAAATCAAGAATCTTATAGAAATCTTGAAGCATAGTTGAGATTGAGTAGTCTCGTTCGAAAGACACACAAACACTCTAGCATCATCTGTTATTATCAGGAAAATACAATTCTAGATTTGATGGATATGCAAGCCCTACTGAATAAATGATTGAAGTGGTTTTCGACATTCTAAATTTATAAGGTTTGGAATTGAATGAGAGTGAAAGGATTGATTAGCTTCCAGAAAGAAATCAAGGATGCCCTCCTCCACACATTAATTGCCAAGAGAAATAAGAGTATTTGTCTGCTAATCCATTAACAAAAGACTTTATTTTCCTTGGAAAATCTGCAACTCAAGCTCCCCTCCTCCACTCATTCCTTCCTCCATAGGATTTGAATTCACATTTTTTGGGCTATAAAACTGCTTCCATTGCCTCATAATTTACCGTATTCCTCGTAATCGTCATTGCTAGCATAGTCTGAAGTAGCTTGAGCTTAAGAAAGCTAATTTACAGGGGCATTCCAACCGACGTATAGTTTGGTCTATTTCTTTTTAAGATGGAAGAGCATTTGCATTTAATTCATGGACGGTGATGATAACAAATCCAATTTGATTCCACTCATTACAATAATTTTACAGTTGTAAGATTTGTTTAAAATATTTTGTATTAAATAGCAGTCGTCGTGCAGAAAAAATAAATCTGGAAGCCACTTGTTGATTAAAATGATCACAAAACAGAGGAAGAAAAGAGTTGCAGAAATGAGATAGAACAAACAAAGATAAAACAGAAAACACACACAAAAAAGGAGAAACCAGATTTACAGTGGTTTTCCATAAAAGACTACATCCACTTTCAGGGGATTCTCAATATTATTCATCTCTTATTATATCTATTACATCTACTTCACCAGTATATATCTTCATACAACATAATGCAAAAAATAACATCTTCTTCTAGAAGATTCTTGAATGCAAACATGCACAGGAGGAGTCTGTTGATGGCAGAACAATCTCCCACTTGAAGACAAGTCATACCAGAAAGAAGAATGCTCAGAGATATCCCCTAAGGCTGGCCTATTGTCACATCGGAACAAGACCAAGAGAAGCTCTACAAAATTCAAACTTCTCTCGAGCTACCACTTTTGTCAACGCATCTGCCAGATTCAATTTAGTGTCAATTTTCTCTAGCCGCAACTTGCCTTCATCAAGAGCATGATGAATGAAGTGATACCTCAGCTCTATATGCTTGGTGCGACTATAAAAAGCAGAATTTTTGGCCAAATGAATGGCACTATTACTATCACAAAACAAAGGAAAAATTGTTTGCTTATACCATAGTTTTCCCAACAACCGTTGTAACTAGATCATTTCTTTGGCTCCTTCAGTTAGAGCAATGTATTCAACCTTGATTGAAGAGAGAGAAACCAGTTGTTGCAAGCAAGATACCCAGCTTATTGCTACCCCAACAAAAGTAAAAACATAACCAGTAGTAGACCTCCTCTTATCCAAATCTCTAGCCATATCTGAATCAACATAACCATGAAGTTGAGTGCTCTTACCTCCAAAAATAAAACATAACTAGAATTCCCTTTCAAATAGCAAAGAATCCATTGAATGGCTTGCCAATGTGTCTTACCCAGATTACTCAAAAATCTACTCACAACTCTGACTGCATGAGCAATATCTGGTCTTGTACAAATCATAGTGTACATTAGGCTACCAACTGCGGAAGAATATGGAATTTTTTTCATGGATTCTTGTTCCTCAGAAGATTTTAGACACATAGTTGATTAGAGACAAAAGTGATCAGCTAAGGGTGTGCTGACAGACTTTGCTTTGGACATATTAAACTTAGCCAACACTTTATGGATGTATTTTTCTTGGGACAATCTGATTTCCCTTTTATTTATATCCTTGATTATATGCATCCCAAAAATTATCTTTGCTGCCCCTAAGTCTTTCATAGCAAAACGAAGAGCTAAATGATGTTTCAACTCACGAAAAATTTGCACACTAGTTCCAACAACCAACATATCATAAACATAAAGTAAGAGAATGAAAAACTCACCATTATCAAGTCTCTTATAGTAGACACACATATTTTATTCACATCTAATAAACTATTGTTGAGTCATGAAACTGCCAAATTTCAAGTACCACTACCTCGGGGCTTGCTTAGCTTGTCCCTGTTTAACAAAACCTTCAGGCTGCTCCATATACAGTTCCTCATCAATATCCCCATGAAAAAATGTTTCTTTAACATCGAGTTTCTCAAGCTCTAAATTATAAATAGTTGTCATGCCTAGAATAACATGAATTGTATACATTTTTACAATTGGTGAAAAAAATTCATTAAAGTCAATACCTTTTTGTTGAGAAAAACCTTTCACCACTAATGTGGCCATGTACCTTCGACGTCCTCTATCTTCCTCTTTCAAATGGTAAACCCTTTTTTTTTTCAGCGGCTTTCGAGTTGGCGGAAGAGGAACCAAATCCCGTGTCTCATTTGCACACAAAGACTTCATTTCTTCATTCATAGCTTCCATCCATTTCACTGAATTTGCATCTTTGCAAGCTTGTTTAAAAGTTTCAGGCTCTGCTTCATCACAAAGCAATAATTCATAATCATCAAATAACAATAACTCATAATCATCATATTTAGCTAGAGGTCTCTATTGTCGAGTAGATTGTTGTAATTGAGGACTCATTTCTGGCTGCAAATTACCCTATTTCTCTATATTTTCTTCATTATTCTATAAATTACCTTCAATGCCCTATCTTTCTAAACTCCCTACACACTGCTTTATTCAGGAAAAACACCAACTCCCTATTGAAGCCATTGTGATATGTCAAACAAGTTATTTTGACCAAGAGAAGGTTGGGCTTGTAGATGTGAAGCCTGTATAGGAAAGGTTAAGGGCAAAGGCTCATAATTTGAAGGTTGTGTGCTAACTTTTGGAGGCTGTGCAACATCTATTAAAGGTTGTGAATGACCATTTAGAGGTTGTGTTGGAATGTGGGGAGGTTGCACCAATAGATTGGGAGGCAGCGAACTTTCTTTGATAGGTTGCACATTCACTAAAGGTTGTGTATTAACTGATGAAGGCAACGTTTGACTTGTAGAAGGCAGCTCACAAGTATAATGAGGGGCATTTTTAATAAAATGTTGTGCATTATTAAACATAGGCAACAATGAATTGGAAGAGGGCGCAACACTAAGAGTAGACTGCGAACAAACAGGAGTGCCAATGTTTGAAGGCAAAGAACTAGTAGAAATTACTAAAGGCTGGGAAAAAGAAATAAAAGTTTGTCTAACACTACCATTATCAAATAAATCAACATCAAAATATTCATCTGAAGATTTGTCCAAAGGCTGCAAACCTGGAATTTTTTTCTTATTGAAGACAACATCTTGACTGCGAACAATCCTTTTTGTGATGGGATCCCACAGACTGAAACTAAATTGATCTTCTCCATAGCCGATAAAAATACACCTCTTTGATTTGAAATCAATCTTCGTTCGCTGCTCCTTGGGAATATGCATGAATGCTTCACAACCAAACACCCGCAAATGGTGATATGAAATTCTTTTTCTAGTCCACCTCTCCTCCAGAATATCAAAGTCCAATCAAGATGAGGGAGGTCAATTGATCAAATAGACTGCAGTGTTACATGCCTTTGCCCAAAACTCTTTTCCTAAACCAGCATTAGAGAGCATGTGTTGAGATCTCTCTAAAATAGTCTGATTCATCCTCTCGACTGCACCATTCTCCCGAGGTGTGAATGGTACCACTTTGATTCTTCGAATGCCATTGTCTATACAAAACGTGTCAAAATTTGAAGAGAAAAACTCTCCCCCATTGTCAGTTTTGAGACATGTAATTTTAGTTCCAATTTGATTTTCAATAAGAGCTTTGAAGACTTTAAACTTTGAAAAAACTTATGATTTCTTATGCAACATATAAATCCAAATTTTTCGAGTGCAATCATCTAAAAAAGTCAAAAAATTATTTTGCACCATCAAATGATGTTACTTCTGTGGGACCAAAGACCTCAAAATGTACAAGTTCCAATGGAGTGGTTTTAGCATCATGGCCTGTTTTCAAAAAACTACTTTGGATCTGTTTGCCATAAAGGCAATGTTCACACAAATACAAATCAATGGATTTGAGGCCTAAAAGTTGTCCTCGTTGAAGCATAACTTCAAGTCCTTTCTTGTTGATATGCCCAAGCCTTTCGTGCCATATTTCAGAACCACTTTCCTCAACTGTCATAGCTCCTCCCACTTCATCATTGCACTCTAAAACATACAAACTTCCCAATTTCTTTCCCTTTGCAAGCACCAACACACCTTTGTTACTTTCCAAAAATCTAAACCAAAATTAACATTGAACCCTTTAGTATACAACAGACCTAGAGAAATCAAATTTCTTTGGAGTGTAGGAACATGCCTCATGTCCTTCAATAACCATTTATTACCATTTTGCAAGGACAATAATACATCACCTTTTCTGACAATATCGCATTCCTTGTTATCTCCAAGAAATAATTTTCAAAACATACCTTCCTGGTAATTGGTAAAAGCACTCTGACACGCAGTAGCATGAAATGAAGTGCCAAAGTCAACTACCCACGAGGCTGTAGTCGTGTCTCCTGCTGACAAAATCAAAACACCATCATCAACAACATTAACTTCATTATTATTTACCTTGTCTTGAGCCTTTTTATTGTTCCAACAATTTTTCTTTGTATGTCCCGATTTCCCACAGAACCAACAAGCACCAATGCGTCCTCTAGACTTCGATCTATATGTAGATTTTGACCTTCTTCTATTATTATTTTTCCCTCTTTCGTGACTTCTCCCTCTATCTTGATTTCTCCCTCTATTTTCAGTGCTCACAGCGGTTAGTGCATCACCGGAAGAAAGCTTTGAATGTTTTCTTCTCATGTCTTCACTGAGAAGTGTAGCAACAACATCATCAAATTTCAGTTTTCTTTTGGCAACCACCAAAGTGCTCACTACCATCACCACACCTTCCCAACTATTTGGTAAAGAACACAATAATAAAATATCCTTGATCTCATCATCTAAGATAATACCCACAAAGATTAATTGGGTGACTAATGTATTGAATTCATTTAAATGATTTGAGACAATACCCCCTTCTCACATTTTCAAATTATACAATTTCTTCATGATGAATACCTTATTCGAAGCTGATTCAATCTCATACAATGAAGATAACTTGTCCCATAGCTCCTTTGTAGTCTTCTCAGTTGAGACATTAAAGAGCACATTGCTGGACAGTGATAAGAAAATAGTTGTATGAGTTTTATGATCCATCTTCTCCCAATCTTCATTCGACATAGAACCCTTTCCTTTGGTTTTTTTGAGCAAGGCAAGTGCGAAGTCTTGCTTGATCAATAGTGACTCCATCTGAAATTTTCATAGTTTGAAGGTCTAACCTGCAAATTTCTCTATCTTCCATTTTTCTAGATCATCCATGGCTCTATAAATTGTTTACTGATTTCCCAATGAACCAAGTCTGCAATGAGCTTCTTCACCAAGTTATGATACCAATTGTTAATTAAAATGATCATAGAACAGAGGAAGAAAAGAGTTGCAAAAATGAAATAGAACAAACAAAGATAAAATAGAAAACACACACAGAAAAGGAGACACCAAATTTACAGTGGTTCACCATAAAAGGCTACATCCACTTTCAGGTGATTCTCAATATTATTCTTCTCTCTGTATATTTGTTACATCTACTTCACCAGTATATATCTTCATACAACATAATGCAAAAAATAACATCTTCTTCTAGAAGATTCCCGAATGCAAACATGCATAGGAGGAGTTTGTTGATGGTAGAAAAAATATTGCCATTTGCTAAAGATAGCCAGTTGGTTAGACTTGGCTTCATACGCATAACATGTATCCAACACCACCAACCACTTTGCAGTTTCACAACAATCAATTGTGTATAACAGCGTGAAATAGGTTTTGGGCAGAAACCTCACACTATATATAGCCTATCGGCTAACCAGGGAATAACGCCCTGCCACGCAACCCTAGAGGAAGTTGCAAACAACTACTTAAACAAGCTAATTTTTTTTTAAGAACAAATAAAAGCAAGTTCATTAACTAATGCCAACAACCTTTAAATTGTTAAAAGAATAAGAAAGTTAAAGTAAAAGTTGATTAATGTTGTACAATGATTATAAGAAAGTTAAAGTAAGAAATTGTTAAAAGAATAATTTTGAAAGAGTAAAAAATAGTGATTAAAAAATCTATATAAATAAAAGTTAAAACATATAAAAATATAATAAAAAACAATTATAATTTAATATACTATATTATAGTATATGATATATTATGTTATATTATAATTTATCATTTAATATACTATAATATATTATAGTGGATTATATAATAAACTATAACATAATATTATTATAATTTAATTCTTAATCATTAATATATTATACTTTTAATAATTAAGTATAATTTTTAATATTAGAATCTAGGTTTTATTTTACTTTGTATTCCTATTTGTTACTTTGTCGTATATTTTTTGTTCTAGAATATATATATAATTTCAATTTTTAAAATTGAAACTTTTATTAAATCATATAAAAACATTTAAATACTTTAATTTATCAATTAAACTCTTTTTCCAAATTACTACGAATAATTCAAGAAAATACTCATTCATCCACTAACTTTAAAATAAACTAAATTTAAATTAAACTCCAAATCCACCATTTATCTTAATTTCTTAAATTTAATTGACTAACTTCTAAACGTGAATAAATACAAAAATAAACATTACAACAATTCACAATATTTAATTACTAAAAAATAAAGTTATGCAAAAATAAAAAGACATATAAAATATTTGCAGTTTCACAACAATCAATAGTGTATAACGGCGTGAAATAGGTTTTGGGCAGAAACCTCACACTATATATAGCCTATCGGCTAACCAGGGAATGTAACACCCTGCCACACAACCCTAGAGGAAGTCGCAAACAACTACTTAAAGATAACTTTCCATTCAATTTATCCAAATTAAATAATAAGATTACAACACTCATTCCTCGAATGAGGCAAGTCCAATAAACATAATTACAATTACAACTTCCCACCTCGATAACAACCGAGGGGTAAAATAATACAAGAACAACTGAAATGAAATAAGAAAGTTAAAGTAAAAGTTGATTAATGTTGTACAATGATTATAAGAAAGTTAAAGTAAGAAATTGTTAAAAGAATAATTTTGAAAGAGTAAAAAATAGTGATTAAAAAATCTATATAAATAAAAGTTAAAACATATAAAAATATAATAAAAAATTATTATAATTTAATATATTATATTATAGTATATGATATATTATGTTATATTATAATTTATCATTTAATATACTATAATATTATAGTGGATTATATAATAAACTATAACATGATATTATTATAATTTAATTCTTAATCATTAATATATTATACTTTTAATAATTAAGTATAATTTTTAATATTAGAATCTAGGTTTTATTTTACTTTGTATTCCTATTTGTTACTTTGTCGGATATTTTTTGCTCTAGAATATATATATATATATATATATATAATTTCAATTTTTAAAATTGAAACTTTTATTAAATCATATAAAAACATTTAAATACTTTAATTTATCAATTAAACTCTTTTTCCAAATTACTACGAATAATTCAAGAAAATACTCATTAATCCACTAACTTTAAAACAAACTAAATTTAAATTAAACTCCAAATCCACCATTTATCTTAATTTCTTAAATTTAATTGACTAACTTCTAAACGTGAATAAATACAAAAATAAACATTACAACAATTCACAATATTTAATTACTAAAAAATAAAGTTATGCAAAAACAAAAAGACATATAAAATATTTGCAGTTTCATAACAATCAATAGTGTATAACGGCATGAAATAGGTTTTGGGCAGAAACCTCACACTATATATAGCCTATCGGCTAACCAGGGAATGTAACGCCCTGCCACGCAACCCTAGAGGAAGTTGCAAACAACTACTTAAACAGGCTAATTTTTTTTTTAAGAACAAATAAAAGCAAGTTCATTAACTAATGCCAACAACCTCTAAGGTTATGAGACAGAGGTTATATAGAACCTCAACAAAAAAAGAAGAACTTAAACCATGCCAATAATTTAGATAATAATTAAACACATACATTCCAATTAAGATAAATTACATCTAGCATAAAGATAACTTTCCATTCAATTTATCCAAATTAAATAATAAGATTACAACACTCATTCCCCGAATGAGGCAAGTCCAATAAACATAATTACAATTACTACTTCCCACCTCGATAACAACCGAAGTGTAAAATAATACAAGAACAACTGAAATGAAATAAGAAAGTTAAAGTAAGAAATTGTTAAAAGAATAATTTTGAAAGAGTAAAAAATAGTGATTAAAAAATCTATATAAATAAAAGTTAAAACATATAAAAATATAATAAAAAATAATTATAATTTAATATATTATATTATAGTATATGATATATTATGTTATATTATAATTTATCATTTAATATACTATAATATATTATAGTGGATTATATAATAAACTATAACATAATATTATTATAATTTAATTCTTAATCATTAATATATTATACTTTTAATAATTAAGTATAATTTTTAATATTAGAATCTAGGTTTTATTTTACTTTGTATTCCTATTTGTTACTTTGTCGTATATTTTTTGTTCTAGAATATATATATAATTTCAATTTTTAAAATTGAAACTTTTATTAAATCATATAAAAACATTTAAATACTTTAATTTATCAATTAAACTCTTTTTCCAAATTACTACGAATAATTCAAGAAAATACTCATTCATCCACTAACTTTAAAATAAACTAAATTTAAATTAAACTCCAAATCCATCATTTATCTTAATTTCTTAAATTTAATTGACTAACTTCTAAACGTGAATAAATACAAAAATAAACATTACAACAGTTCACAATATTTAATTACTAAAAAATAAAGTTATGCAAAAACAAAAAGACATAAAATATTTGCAGTTTCACAACAATCAATAGTGTATAACGGCGTGAAATAGGTTTTGGGCAGAAACCTCACACTATATATAGCCTATCGGCTAACCAGGGAATGTAACACCCTGCCACGCAACCCTAGAGGAAGTTGCAAACAACTACTTAAATAGGCTAATTTTTTTTTTAGAACAAATAAAAGCAAGTTCATTAACTAATGCCAACAACCTCTAAGGTTATGAGACAGAGGTTATATAGAACCTCAACAAAAAATCAAGAACTTAAACCATGCCAATAATTTAGATAATAATTAAACACATACATTCCAATTAAGATAAATTACATCTAGCATAAAGATAACTTTCCATTCAATTTATCCAAATTAAATAATAAGATTACAACACTCATTCCCCGAATGAGGCAAGTCCAATAAACATAATTACAATTACAACTTCCCACCTCGATAACAACCGAGGGGTAAAATAATACAAGAACAACTGAAATGAAATAAAGCAAGAACTGAAACTGAATCCAACGAGCTCTCCAACTGGAAGTCTCGTCCACAAGAACACAAAAAAAGAACCCAACGGATTTAGGTGCACGCCACCCAACCAAGTGGAACCCAAAGACCCACCCCCCGTGTTAGGAGATAGTAACAAGGAATCCTAGCCAAGACCATCTACCTCTAGACATGGGCTAACACAAAATTGAACCAAACTGACATACCCAACCACATGCCACACAAGTACATCCCAAGGTACAACTCAAATACCATGCAAGTACAACACAAGTACAACACTACATAGTCACATTGCTTCCAGAAATAAAGCAGATCAAGTATGTTATGAGAACCATACACACAGAATCAAACACCAACCATGGTCATATCAGGTATGTTACAGGAACCATACCCACAATAAACAAGTACCAACTATGGTCACACAAAGTGCCATCACACAGCTCATCATGAGTTACCCACTACGGATCGTCAAGATGGTGGCCTCAACTGATCCTCGACCCTCATACTTACTAATGCAAAATCAAATACCAACTATTGTCCTAGACAGAGTGTCATCACACAGCTTGTCATGAGTTACCCACCGCGGATCGTCAAGATGGTGGCCTCAAACCGATCCCCGACCCTCATACTTACTAATGCAGAATCAAATACCTTTCGTATAGACAAGATAGATGACCTTGCCGTTCTCAGCCTTCCCACCCATCCCAAGCCTAACCGAGCACTTGGGTCTATGAGTGAGGCATAATTATCTTGATTAGTGAGAAGTTAGTCCTAGTCTTCTAAGTATTGTTTTAGTTATCACTTGATCAAATCACTTCCGAAGGTTACCCAATCTTACCTCTTTTGGGCTCTAGCCCCTACGAAAGCCACTCTTCTACTTGACAGCATCCCAAACAAACCCAATCACCAAGAGTAACAAAGTGCACACAAACAAGATGCCATGACCTCTCCTTTTGCAGGAGGCAACATAAGTTCAAACTCTCTCCAAACACTTGGAGGTAACAAGTAACGAAGTCACTCCTGACAAGGAGGCACAACTCACGAAATCCACTCCTAAACCAAGGAGGTACAAAACATCCTCGTTTGTGGAAACCGGGTAAACACTGACTAGACTAGGCACTACCCAAGGAACTCACAATAGGTTGCCAACCATGACACGACAACCCACAAAACGGAAAACCCCATCTAGAAGACTTAACCCTTCTAACCATTTTCCCCAAGGTGATAACATAAGAGACAAGCATTTAATCAGAATTAACTCTACTTCGGATTTCCTAAATCCACGTCTTTCATTTGCATTTAGTACTTAATAGCCTCAAGAACACAGAATTAAATAATGACTCTTTCAATCGAAGGATGGAATTCAAACCAAAAGTTCAATTTCACTAATTGTTTCAAGGGTAACAAGTAATCATGTATCTTTCTACGTTCCAGAATATAACGTTTAGAAATTACAATAAGTTTATTGCAAAATAAGTCATTAAATAATCACGATGCTAAACACATTTCTTGTCAATTCTAAGTTTAACCTTCCAAAAATGCATTTAAAATTTAAACTGATAATTTGATTAAAATTACTTATTCTAATTCTCACATGTACATTTAAAACATAAACAATAAGTTAAATCAATATTTATTTATTTTAAACAAAATGCCATAGTGAAATGTTTAAAATTATTTAATCCAATTACCAAGGATGAATCTTCCTTATATATGTATTTCAATTAATACACCTATTTAATTATGTAAAAACTTGATGCTATAACATATAATATTAAAAAATTAAAATATATTTTAATATTTAATATTATATAATAAAATATTAATTATTAATATATAAATATAAATATTTAATATTATAAAATATAATATTAAGATATTATAATATGTTTTATGTTATAAAAAAAGACAAAGGAGACGATGGGGGCGTGTGTCGTCCTCGGGCCGCGCGCACAACTTTTAGGGTTGGGAGACTATTTGGCCGCACGCGAAAGGAAGGCGCCGACTGTGCAAAGCACAACCGGCCCTGTTGATGGCAGCAGTGGTGGTTGTGTGCGCAGCCCGCCACCATCGCCGGTGGCGCTGTGCAAAGCACAGCCGGCCACCAACGATGGTGGCGGCTGCTTACACAGCGGTCGCGAGGTAGGGTTGCGGGGGTCACGTTGAGCACGGCTCCCCCACACGCCTCCCATGGGGGGTGCGGTGGGGTGAGCCCCCAGCGGCTCCCCCAAAGCCCTCCCTCACAATTTTTTATTTTTTTAGTTTTTTTATTTTTATTTTTAAAAAAAAAAGGCCTACGGATTTTTAGAAATCCACGCCTATATTTGGGTATTTCAAAAATATTTTAGCAGCATAACCCCCAATTATATATGCGGAATATATATATCTAATTCAATGAATATATATATATGCATATATTTAAATATCCACATATCCATTTTTTAAAAATCTAATTGAACAAACAAAATTGAAATAACAATTTCCAGCCAAGAACACCAATATTTTCCATGGAGAAATTTATTTTCAAATAGGGTTTTTCTTTCTTTTCTTTCAAATTTTGAAGCAAGAACTAAGATGGGTTTTATTTGCAAACCAAACTTAGGTCTTGAGTGTTTCCAAACAGCAAAACATATATAATAAAACAACTAAATTTAATAAAAAAAGAACTTGGTAATTTGAATTTGAGAAGGTCCAAACGATGCTTAGCTTCCAACCTTGCTTCCCAATCCAGTTCCACAGATTTCTACAGCTTAAATCCCAAAACCCACAAAATGCAACAGTTCTTTCTCTCCTCCATTTTCAATTTCTCCAAAACTTCATAATCCAAAATTGAGAAAAGAAATTCAATAATAATGAAATTCCAAAAATATCTCCAAAATATCAATGCAACCACCCTCATAAATTTCAGAAAACAGAAATAGAAAATATCTCAATTTCTTCAATTTTGAATTCAAACTTTCAAATTTGACTTTTAAATCATTTTTCTTATTTTTTTTCGAATTTCAACAAATATCCAATAATTTCCAAAATGAATTGCTTAATTCAAATTAATTAATTTAAGTAATTCAATAAAATAAATCTAATCCAAGATTAAATTGTTTTATTAATTAATAACTTTAAATAACATTTTCCACATTATAACTAGATTAATTTAATCAACAACTTAAATATATATAAAGCCATTTAATTCCTTTTTCTAACTTGCAATTAGATAACAAAGAGAGGGAGCAATATTCAATGCAACACAACCCGACAAACACCTGACGACACACTAGGACTAGGGTGACGACTTGTCACGAAAAACCTAGCTACTATCTCCCAATCGAATACCGTTGGGCATTGAACACGCTCCAACCTGTGAAACCAGGTGGAGTCGATGTCCTGTACCTGTCAACCTGAAAATCAAGTAAACAACAACATATAATATAAACAGCATAAAATACACACCGTGAAGAGGAAATCTCAGAATCGCAGGGCGCTCGCAAGCGAGTGATGTGATACCATCCCCTTCACCAATACAACACAACTAACTGACAAATCTAACATGTTAATATAATCCAAAGCATAAACATCATTAATTTGAATATCCATTTATGTTAATTCAAAACATGCCATAACGATAACATTAGCGTCGCTTTAAAGATAGCGATCAAAAGCAACTAAGTACCATCGTCTAGGTACAAACAGAAAGCACACAAAGAAGACATCTGAATAACTAGAACACACCAGAGCAACATACCCACACAAGGACAAATTGTCCAACTAGAAGACAAAATGGAGGGGTATTACAGGGAAGGAGGAAATGAAGACAAGGATTTACCCTACTAGGAGGGGCAATAAGAAGCTAATGGAAGGTGAGAATTGTCACATGATTTTTGCATAAGAAACATTCACACCACCAACGCTAAGGCCAGAACCAGAAAAATATGCGACACAAACATCAGAATCATTTGTCACAACACACGAGGGATTAGGAACAACTACTACTAAGTGGGTGGCAAACAAAGACTCATCCCCTAGGGCCAGAACCTCTCCAACACCAACAGGAGCGGGCACCATACATGATGGGAAAGTATATTTGAACCAGATTCATGGCAACACAGACAAGTAATATGAATTTGTAGATAATTATTTGAGTGATGTTAGAAAACCATGTATAATCATACATACTTTGCAAGCCTTTAATTGATTAAATTTTACAAGAGTTAGATGGTTATGTATAGATATACTCTTTTCAATCAGGCTGCAAGGAAATATTGGATTGTTATTTTTAATTTGAATGAACAAAACTCTACTGAGATGTAGATTCTCTTTTTACCTTATTTGTCTTCTGGGAATGAAATTGTTAAGACTTGATTTTCACAAGGAATTCTATGGCAATTCATTTGGTTATGTAAATCACATGATATGATAAGTGTAAAAGATGTTTCTATGGAGAAGAAGAATAAGATGTAATGTACAATCCAATATGAGAAACATTGTCAAAATATGTTCTTGATTAGTATAATTCTTAAGCATTATTATTATAGGCATGCATCTAGAACTAATTTTATAGAAAGAATGTGTGATTGTTATTTGGGGCTTGTAGATGAATGGGAAATAGTAGCATCTCATGTTGCTTTATGCAATGAATCTATAATTAATTTTGGGTATTATATGCATAATTTTTTTATCTTCATCCTTTTTAAACATTTGTGTAAATTTTACATAACATTTTTTGTGTTATTTTTATTGATATATGTTTTAGCAGCGAATAAATCTTATATAGAATGTGAAAAACTATATTGTAAATGTTATAAGAAATTTTTATTCATGACAATAATTGTTAAAGAAGTAGCTTCTTAGACTTTTATCTTAATAGTTCCTCCCATGGAATTATAGGGAAGGAAAGTTTATAACTAGTGATTAATATTTTTCATTTCAACCAATCAAAATTGACTATTTTATTTCCATACATTTTATTTTCATTCTTTTAAAGTAAAATGCATAAAATTTTAACTTTTCGGATTTTCAAAATTAGTTTTCTTGATTATCATTGACTGAAACAATTAAGCAATGAGTACTATAATTATACAGAAATGAGCATAATCTTTTTGTTTTACAATTTTATGGGGACAATTTTCTTTCCACTTCTAATTAATGTTGTGTAATGATTATAAGAAAGTTAAAGTAAGAAATTGTTGAAAGAATAATTTTGAAAGAGTTAAAAATAGTGATTAAAAAATATATATAAATAAAATTTAAGACATATAAAAATATAATAAAAAAAATATTATAATATAATATACCTAAATTTATATCCTCCAAAACAATTTATTTATTGTTAACAATAAATATTATTCTTTTAAACTTGAAGATGAAAAAAATTGTTGCAAATGAATAGAATTTTAGAAATTATAATAAATATTATTTTATATATTATATTATAGTATGATATATTATGTTATATTATAATTTATCATTTAATATACTATAATATATTATAGTATTACAATTTTATGGGAATAATTTTCTCACCACTTTTGATTAATGTTGTACAATGATTATAAGAAAGTTAAAGTAAGAAATTGTTAAAAGAATAATTTTGAAAGAGTAAAAAATAGTGATTAAAAAATCTATATAAATAAAAGTTAAAACATATAAAAATATAATAAAAAACAATTATAATTTAATATATTATATTATAGTATATGATATATTATGTTATATTATAATTTATCATTTAATATACTATAATATATTATAGTGGATTATATAATAAACTATAACATAATATTATTATAATTTAATTCTTAATCATTAATATATTATACTTTTAATAATTAAGTATAATTTTTAATATTAGAATCTAGGTTTTATTTTACTTTGTATTCCTATTTGTTACTTTGTCGTATATTTTTTGTTCTAGAATATATATATAATTTCAATTTTTAAAATTGAAACTTTTATTAAATCATATAAAAACATTTAAATACTTTAATTTATCAATTAAACTCTTTTTCCAAATTACTACGAATAATTCAAGAAAATACTCATTCATCCACTAACTTTAAAATAAACTAAATTTAAATTAAACTCCAAATCCACCATTTATCTTAATTTCTTAAATTTAATTGACTAACTTCTAAACGTGAATAAATACAAAAATAAACATTACAACAATTCACAATATTTAATTACTAAAAAATAAAGTTATGCAAAAACAAAAAGACATATAAAATATTTTTAAATAAATAATGAACTTTTTTCTATGAATTGAAATTAAAAAAAAACTCTCAAAATATAAATATTTTTAAGGTTTATTTACATATGAAGAATTTGATTCATTTTCCCGAATAAAAGTATAATTTTTTTACATTATTAAATTTACTCGTTTTGTAAAAAAATATATTTCTTCATAATTTTTATTTTAAGAAATTAATAAAGATCTTGATAGATTATATATTTTTTGAATCATATTAAAAAGATTTATCCAATCAAAGGCATGAATAATGTTTCTCAATTTTTTTTGGTATATATAATATAATATAGCTTGATTTTTTTTAAAGAACCCACAACCTCCATAAAGAAGCTATTCATCCCTTATTAAAAATAAATTTTATTATATACAATAATTTTGATATTTAATTTATCATAATCATATTTTTTTATTTCAAATACATATAACTCTCAAATTTCCTCACCTTTTGAAAAATATAAATATTTACAATTAAACAAGTTTTCAAGTATGTAGATTAATTTATCAAAATTAGCCAAACACTTCATTTTTTATTTATTTTTAAATAAAACAAAAAATAATCATGATGCAATAAATTTTATTCCAACATTACCAATAATGTACTTCAAGAATTATTCTATTTTATTTCATTTGTATAAATAGATCTTTGAGGCTATACAACAATAAAAGTATAACAAGCAATTGCACCTTCGCGTGTAATGGGTATGCAAAAGAGGTGTGGAAGGTCAATTAGGAAATATATATTTTATGTTTTGCATACATTTGTGTAGTACACAAGGTCAATTCATAGAGAATTTAGAAACTGATGTTATTTTTTGAACAAAAGTCTCAATGGAGAAGTGATAGTTTTAAATCAATTATGCATCCACGTGCAAGGATCCAAACATAACTCCAACAAAACCTCTATAGCAAGAAGATAATCAAACTCCATTACCAACAAGGTCATGCTATGCTTGCAATATGCAAAAAGGGATAGTGAGGGATAGAAAGAGGAAGAGAGAGGGGGGAAGATCAAGAGAGAGAGGGTAAGGAGATAGAGATAGGGGATGGAAATGTCTAGATCAAGATGGATATGGAAATGGAGGAGAGGGAGAGATAAAGAGAGAGAATATATAATATATTGAGAGGGACAAAATGAGAGAGTTAGAGTTAGAGATAATTCAATATATAGAGAGGGAAAGGGATATGGAAAGAGATAGGGAGATAGAGGTAGAGAAAGATATGGATAGAAAGAGATAGAAAGGAGAGTGAAGGAGATAGAGAGAGAGAAATATAAAGATAGAGTAGGATATATGGAGGGGAGAGATGGAGTGAATAAGAGAGAGAGAGGGAGGGGGAGGGAGATATAGCTTAATTAGATAAAGAGGGAGAGAGGGAGTGATATAGATAGAGGGAGATATAGAGAGATAACGAGGGATAGGGAGAGAGATAGAGAGGGATAATGTGATAGAGCTAGAGAGAGATATAAAGAGATAAGCGGAGAGAGATAGGGAGGGATAAATAGGGAGTGTGTGTGTATATGAGTGAGTGAGAGATAGAGAGGGCTATGTATATATAGAGAGAGGGAGGAGAGAAGTAAAGAGATATAGAAAGAGGGAATGATAGGGAGAGAGAGAGAGAGGGAGAAATTGGGATAGAAAGGGGGAGAGAATGGGATAGAAATGAGAGATAGATATATATATAAGTTGGGAAAGATAGAGGGGTGAGAGAGAGATGGAAGGAGAGAGGGAGAAATATAGATAGAAAGAGGGAGACAATGAGGGGGAGATGGAGAGGTAGAAAGATAAAGATATAGGAAGTGATTTATAGAGAGGTAAAGAGGGATAGAGAGAGAGATAGCAAGAGAGATGGAGTGAATAAGAGAGATAGAGATAATGAGATATAGATAGAGAGGGGGACGGAGAGATGGGGAGATAGAGATAGAGGGGCAAAAGAGATAAAATGGAGGTGATAGAGACAAGTAATAAAGAGAGAAAGGGCAAAGAGATAGAGATAGAGAGGTAGAAATAGGGAGTTTGTGTGAGAGAGAGTGAGAGAGATATATAGAGATAGAGATATGGAGGGAGAAATAGGTAGTGTGTCCCTGCTTATCTTATTCTCTCTCCTTTCTACTTTCTCTTAATCCTTGTCTCTTTCTCTCTCCATCTACCCCTTTCTCGAATCTCCACCTATCTCTCAATTTTTATAGTAAAAATATATATTATATTTATTAGTTTATATAATATAAGATAATAAGTGTAATTGTAATATAATTTTATATCTCAAATGAAAACATAATTAAATAACAATTATATAAATATTTAATATTTAATATTTTAATTAAAAATATAATATTGTAATAAATAAAATAATACTGTAAAAAATATATTTAATAATTTACATTATATAAAATATTACATATAATAATGAAATAATTTTATTACACATTACAATTAGATTTAATAGTTTATATAATATAAGATAATAAATATTATTTTTTATATTTAAAATATTACATAATTAAATAACATAAATATAAATATTTTAATAAAAAAATAATTTTGTAATAAAATATTATTTGAAAATCTATATAATAGTTTAAATTATATGAAAATAATTAAAATATAAAGGAACCTAGAACATCCAATATAATTTGAAACCTACACGTTCTATCCAACAAAGAGAATCTATACGACACACGAGAAGCACTAACAATGGTCTATGGACTATACATTAGAAAAATTCAAACTCTTCGTTTTTTCCTACCTTCTTCGTTGCTTCTCTGTGGTGTGGGCATTTTATGCTCTGTTGGAGACCGTTTCGGTGAGTGGTGGTCGTTGTCTCCCGATATTGCAACACTTTTAATATCTGGGGGACCGTTTGTAGTTCGTTGTTGCATGTGGTGGATTTTATCATTTTCTTCGCATGGCTCCCCATGGGGTCTCGAATAGATCGGTTCTACCATCTCCTGTTATGGATGGTGGAATAGATGGCCTGCATACGGTTAACCATGAGGAGGTTCTTCCAAAGGTTGGTGGGTTTAAATTGCAAAAAGTAAATGGTTGTTTGGAGTGATCACAAGATCGTCCGGTCTTGGTGATCCAACCTGACTCGGTGGAGGAAGATATAGAATACATATGCAATAATGTTTTGATCTGCAAGTTCATGGGGTTGCAGGTCTCGCTCCCATTTCTAGAGTCCTGGATACAGCGAACGTGGAATCCTGAAGGGGACTTTGACATATGTTGGCTGCGAACAATTACTTCATGGTTGATTTCTCATGTTTAGCTGACAAGAATCGGGCATTTGAGGGTGGCCCGTATTTTTACAATCAAGTTGGTCTTTTCATTAAACCGTGGCATGCAAGATTTAACTCTGCTGAGGAGCTCCCCTCTAGGGATCCTTTTTGGGTGCGCGTATCACGCCTACCTCTAGAGTTTTGGAAGAGTGATATCTTAGAGATGATTGCTCTTTTGTTCAGGAAACCTATCTGTCCCTCGTAACAAACTCTGAGTAAAAGGGTAATTTATTTCGCTCATGTTTGTGTTGAAATGGACTTGAACAATCTGTTATTAGATTCTGTTGAAATTTTTATTGGGTCTTCTTCTTGGACTCAACAACTGGACTATGAGGCTCTTCCTTTCTAGTGTAGGATTTTTCATGAATATGGTCACCTATAGAGGAAATGCCTTAGGGTCACTCAAGCTTCTGGCTTGGGTAATTCTCCCTCTTTGGTTGCTCTGAAGAGGGACAAAGGGAAAGTTACAGTGCAGGGGGTAGTGGTTGATAAGGAGGGGTTTGTACCTGTTCAGACTCATAATAAGGGTCAGGGCTTAAAGAGAACTTTTAGAGACAGACGAGATGAGGAGACTTTCAATAAATTTGAGGTTATTGATGATTTGGCTCAAGAGGAGGGTGTGCCCTTGAGTATGCAGATGTCAATTGGTGGGATGGCTGAGGGTCACCCTGAGGATTAGGAAAATTTTGATCTTAACCCCTCTCGACTGGGCATCTAGGAGGCTCAAATGGAAACTGATATTCATCCCTATGCTCTTGAACAGGTGGAGGTGCTAGTGGTTCTAGAAGTTAAAGAAGGATCTGACCGTCTTGGGTTTGTTGTAGAGAAGGAGGTTTTTGGAAGTGGTAAAGGTAAAACCTCCCCTCTCGCCTTGGGCCTACAACAAAAACCCCCAAGAAGGAGGCTCCTAAGAAACCCCCCAAGGTTGGTCGGAAGAAGGATCAAGAAAAGGCTAAGTTGACTGGTGATAATTTGGTTGAGTCTAGATCGGTGAGAACTATTGATTCTCATTTCTCTCATCCTAAAAAAATATTGTTCTTTCTTGGAATGCAAGGGGTATGAATAGCATCCCTAAACAAAAGGCTATTCAAAGTTGATTCAATTCATTCTCCTGATTTGATCTTTCTTCAGGAGACTAAGTTGTTAGTTGATAGTATGATGAATTTGGTCCCTAAGATTTGGGATAGAGGCCTTTGTCAGTGTGTGGAAGCACAAGGGAGCTCTGGAGGGGTCGCTTGTATGTGGGATCCATGTAGGGTAGTTGCACAAGGGAGCTCTTGTCTATGGGATTTGTGCAGGGTAGTTCCTGTTTGGTGGTTGTCTCAAAGAAATTCCATCTCTCTTGTTGCTTCTTGCTTGGAGTCTAGTGAGATTTTCCTTCTCTCTAATCTCTATGCTCCAAATGATCTTTTGGGTAAATCTCTTCTTTGGTCTCATGTTAGACTTGTTCGCTCTCTTGCTCCTTTGCTTCCCTAGATTGTTGTGGGAGATTTTAATGCTATTCTCTCATTGGAGGAAGATTTTGGTGGTTCAGCTCGTTTGGAGCCCTCTTATGAGCTGTTGAGAGACAATATTGCGCTCTTGCATCTTATTGATGTCAAACCGCATAATGGAATGTTCACATAGAATAATAGGAGAGTTGGGGATGCTACTATCTCTGAAAGGTTGGACAAGTTTTTGGTTTCTAGCTTTTGGGTTGGTGATAGATGGTCAACTAGCTCTGAGATTTTGGATTGGAGAGGGTTTGATCATTGGTTGATTAAATTCTCGACCCACCTTTCCAAGAATTCCAAAAATAAATCCTTTAGATTTCAACTGATGTGCTTTGAGATCCATCTCTTCATGACCTGGTACCTATTTGGTGACGAGCGGGCAAGCCAGCTCATGGCACTACAATGTACACTTTTACCAAGAGGCTTCAATATGTCAAATATATGTTGAAAAGGTGGAACATATATCATTTTGGTAATGTATTTTAGGATAAGAAGGTCACCCAAGCTCACTTGGATTCCATTTCCAAAGAAATATGAGATCATGGTCTTATCGAGGATCTCTGTAAGTTGAAAATTGCTGCTTTGAAAGAGGTCGAGGGATTAGAGTTGAGGGAGGAAATTTTCTGGAAGCAGAAGTCTCATATTGATTGGCTCCAAGAAGGTGACATAAATATTGCTTTCTTCCACAATTCTGTGAAGAACAGAAATCAAGGTAACCTCATTTCTTCTCTTAAGTCCTCATATGGTAATATTCTTTCCTCCTTTGATGCAATTTCTAAAGAAACTATTCAGTTCTTTTCCTCTTTGTTCACTGAGGACTCTCCTCTTGCCTTTGAGGAAGAAGCCCAAATTTTAAGTTGTACTCCTTCTCTAGTTTCTGGTGAAATGAATGATTCTCTTATCAAGCCTATCTCTTTGAATGAGTTGGAGGAAACAATGTTCTTATTGAAGAAGGGGAAGGCCCCTTGGCCAAATGGATTCCCTGTTGAGTATTTTTAGGAATTATGGGATCTTATCAAGTTGAATCTTCTTGAGGTTGTCCAGAAGTCTCATAGGAACAAATAAATGTTGAGAGCCATGAATGCCACTTTTCTTGCACTTATTCCAGAAAAGGAAGGTGTCAATTCTCTTAATCTCTTTCGTCCTATAGCCTTATGTAATGTAGTGTACAAAATTATCACTAAGCTTATTGCAGAGAACTTCAAGTTGTGGCTGGACAAGTTAATTTATGAGGAGCAGGGTGGGTTTGTTGTTGGTAGGCATATTCTAGCTGGGATTGTTATTGCAGCGGAAGCTATCCATTCCATGGCCTCCTCCAAAGAAAAGGCAATATTTATCAAGCATGATCATGTTAAATGGTATTTTCTATCCAAGATCTTGCAGGCTTTTGGGTTTGGTGGTGATTGGGTTGATTAGGTTATGAGTTGTGTTACATCGTCCTCCTTCTCTGTGCTTATCAATGGTGAGCCTTCTGAGCTTTTTGGGGCTTCTAGGGGCCTTCAGTAAGGGGACCCCATGTCCCCTTACTTATTTATCCTATTGGCTAAATGTTTGAGGAGGTTTATTAAATCTTGTTTGGAGCTTGGTCTTATTCGGGGTTGGCATTGGGACAATAACTTACCCCCCGATCTCATCTCCAGTTTGTGGATGGCACTACCTTGATGGGCATGGCCAGAGTTGATGAAGCTATGAACTTGAGAAGGACCCTTGATATCTATTTGGTTGCCTCGGTTTAAAATATCAATGAGGGTAAATCCTTTATCTATTTCTTTAATACTTTGAAGCTTATTCAAAGGAGAATTGCTCATATTCTCATATTTCAGACAGGCTCGCTTCCCTTTGTTTATTTGGGTACCCCTCTCGCTGTTTGCTTGCTTCCTAAGTTGTTTCGGAAGGAGTTCATTGATAATTTTCACAAAAGGTTAGTCACTGGACGTATAGGTGGCATTCTACTGTTAGTAGGGTGACTCTTTTGAAATCTGTGGTGTAGGCTCTTCCTCTTTACAAGTTTTTTATGCTTTCGGCCCCCTCTAGTTTCATTAGGAATTTTGAGTGTCTTTCATAGAAATTTCTTTGGTCTGGTAATCTCCTGCTAAGGAAGTGGAGCTTGGTCAAGTGGGACACTATCTGTAGGCCTAAGCAAGAAGGTGGGCTTGGTCTACGAAGGGTTGATCTGAATGGGCAGGCTTTGGCAGAAAAGTTATACTGGTAGTGGTGCACTCAACAACAGAATTGGGCTAAAATTCTCACTTCTAAATATATTAAGGGAGTGAAGAGTGATGATGTACCTAGATGCACCCTTTTGGGGAAAGGGTCTATGATTTGGGGTACCCTTAAGAGGGGAGCCAAGCTTGTTAAACAAGGATTATTTTGGATATGTAATAGGGGCTCTAAAGCTTTGTTTTGGTTTGATTCTTGGGACGGACATCCTCCTCTCATGACAACTCATCCTCATCTATATTCCTTATGTAGGATGTTTCTTGATGCTAGATGGTGTAAAGTGGTTGATTACAAGGTTGATCATGTTCTAAATCTGGTTACTGTGTATAGGTGGAAGGATCCTCAAGGGTGGCCTCTTAGGGGCTTGATTGAGGAGCGTTGGGACTGGCTAATATTCTAGCTGGAAGAGTATGTAATTCTCTTCCCGGAAAGGATGTCCTTGCCTATGGGCCTGACCCAAAAGGGAAATTATCGGTTGCTTTTAGTTATCAGGTGTTGGACAAGCAGTTATTCAGAGGTGTTGAAGTCCCTTGGTAGAAGCAGATTTGGAATAAGTTATCTTGGCCTAAGTGTAATTTCTTCTCTTGGCTTGTGGTGCAGAATATGTGCCTTACTTGGGAGAATCTTCAGAGGAGGGGATTCCAAGGTCTCTCTATGTGTGTAATGTGTTCTTGTAGTGTGGAGAGTGCTTTCCATCTTTTTTTTCCAATTTTCTTTTGCTAGAATTCTTTGGCATTTTTGGTGGGATATTTGGAATAAGGCATGTCATCATGTTTCTTCTTTGGAAAAGTTTTGGATGGGGTTGGGGGTTCCTCTAGGCAAGTTCTCTTTCCTTCAAATAGCTTGGAAAATTGGCCCTAGTCTGATTATTTGGAGTATTTGGCTAGAATGGAACCATCAAATGTTTTTGGATAGGAAACTTCAAGTGTGACAGTTATGGCTAAGATTTTTGGGAGTTCTCTAGGAGACTCTTTCAGCTAAGTGTGACTTGTTTTCCCCAGTTGATCTTGATGATATAAGGATGTAACTAAATTTGGGGCTTTATGTTGGTGATCAGAGTGGCTCTAGGTCTAGGTAGGGATGACCTACTAGAGAGAAGTTCTAGAGAAGTGGCTATTAGAGTCCTCCTCCTGGAGTATTAAAGATCAATACAAATGGCTCTTCTAGAGAAAATCCTAGGCATGCTGGTGTTGGCAGGATTGGGAGAGATAGTATTGGGGTGATTGCATTTTTCTTCTCTATTTATAAAGGTATGCAAACCAATAATTTTATGGAGGCCTTGTGTATTCTCGTGGTGATGAAAAGGGCTTGTGCCCTTGGCTGGAGAAGGGTAATTTGTGAGTCTGATTCCCAGATTGTTATTGACTTGTTGAACAAGAGGTAGTTGGATGGGGTTAATTGGAAACTAGCCATGGTGGTTAATCAAATCATTGTATTGAGTGATGCTTTAAAATTTTTAACCTTTTTCCATATCCCATGAGAATGGACTAAGGTTGTTGATGGATTGGTTAAATGGGCGTCGAAGCAGATGGGGACTCAGAATGTGGATGATTGGGGAAGCCTTCCAAAGGACCTTTCTCAGTTGTTGAAGGACCTTGTTATGGAGGATATGTGATGCTTCTTAAGGTTTTCTTGATGGCCTTCATTTATCTTTGACCCTTTGTGGGTTGGATGTATTTCTTTGCTTTGTACTGTTTCTCTGGTTCAATAAATTTTTACCCTCTTTTTATTAAAAAAATTAAAAATTAAAATATAGTAATAAAATAAATTCATATTATATTATATTTAACAATTTATATAATATATAATGAGCATAATTGTAATATAATTTTATATATAAAATAAATACATAGTTAAATAACATATATAAATACTTAATATTTTATTTATAAAATATATTTAATAATTTACATTATATATAAAAATTAAAAAATATTATATATATCTTATATTATATATAATCTTATCCTATAATTTCATATTATTAATGAGGGAGGTGTTGGAAGATGAATTACTCTGAGAGGGAGCGGGGAGCGGGGGGAATCAAGGTAATGTGCAAATTTTCAAACTTTTAACTTCATGAGCAAATTAAACAATGACCTTGAGACAACTTTATGAAACCTCTTAACTTGCAAAGTGAACTCTAACACATCAAAGAACTTCTAGCAAAATGACAGATTGATAAAAGATTTACATAACAATGTCAAAGCATGATATTGATTGTTCATGTAAACTTGATTGAACAATTCCTTTTAATGTTTTATTTCCACAAGACTTCATGTATATTTTGAACACTTTTATAATAGAATGAAATGTTTAGTCAAGTATCAGAGCATTGCATGAAATCTATTGAAAAATGACAGAATGAAAAACATTAACACTTAAGCACATGGGCTGAAACACAAATGCATAGATTTCACCACATAACACATTATTTTCCTGAGTGAAAAAACCCTCATGGGGTATAAAAAACCACTTGTAAAATATTCATTTTATTCATTCAAAGAGCACCAAATTTGTAACAATGTGGAGCACCAACTCCGAGTACAAACTGAAGCACCCACTTCAAGTTAATGCATTACAATTATAGCATCCTATCAGAACCCCAGAAGTGCAGATTTTGCAACTCTAGAATTTCAATAGAAGACTATGAAAGATTTTGAATAAGCCCATTGAAGAATGTCATATATCAACATCTTCTTAGATAATAAATAGATTTTCAATATAGAACAACTTTCTGTTTTTCTTAAAGAGTACTCATAAAATCTCTCCTTCTCTTCACTGATACATCCACAAAAATACCAAAGACCCTTCTTTACATAATCTTTTCATATTCCCTTTTCATTCTCTTTCAAAGCAATGGCGGAAAGCCATGCTTAAATAAACAATGAAACTTGTGTAAATCATCAAAAATATCAAGCTCAAACTCAAGTAACCAAAAACAGAAAACACAGTTATTTGTAACTGCTTTTTGTTGCAAACAGAAAAACTGTTTTTCAATCTTCATTTCAAAATGATAGAGATATTGTCAAGATTTACCTCATTTTATGTCGGCCAGATGTCAAACAGAAATCTCATACAATTCACCAAGAATACCTTCATTTCTAGCTGCGAGACAAACAACTACCTTGCAACTTCTTCCTTTATTCCAGCTAGCTCGAACAAGATTTCACCAAAGTCTCAATACTAGCTCTACATTTTTTGGATGACGGCTAGGGTTTCTCAACTATCTTCTTCGAAAAGATTTAAACTTCCCTTTTTCCAACAAAACAATCATTTGGAGTCCGAACAAAACATAATGAATATGTCTTTTAAGTTTGAGATACCTATAATGTCATCACTACCAAGTCAACCTATCCACATGTTCATTATTGTCCACGTGAGTCATGGATACCTCAATGTCATTCTCTGCCCTCGATTGTCCAAGAAAAAGTATTCTATAATTTATGATTAGGCTGATACAAACTAACATAGTGCCAATATGATAACCAATGTCGACTATCAAAGCCATAATGCATTTTGACCGACAATAGATATTTCAAGGTAACTGGTGGTCACAAATAAATATGCCATATAAATAATGTTGGACAAAACTCTCACAAATTCCAAAATAATGTGAGAAGTAAATATATCACAAATGGCATATGTAAAGTTATTAATTAAATTTTCAAAGAAAATGAACCATGCAACCTCTCATAATTAAAATGTGCAACCATTTATTCAATCTGAAACAAAGAACCTGTAGCATGATCATCAATTGAGCCTTGCATGATTTTGGAGTAGTCCTATGATCAATAATGTATCACTTGAAACTTTTTCCAAACAACCATATATCACTGAAACTTGATCATGAACTACACATGTATCCAAAAGATTAGTCCAGCCAAAGATAGTAAAACTGAATAGAATGCCAACCATATCAAAGTGAACTGAGTAGCACCAACAAATAAAAAATAAAGATATCAATCAAGTAATTATGCCATATGTGCCAATGACAAAATAATATGCCAACTTGAAATATATAACCACATGCCAACTGTGAAATGCCAAGGCACCAACCCAGGGTAGTTTTGACATCAAGGACAAATGCCACAGAAGAAGCCAACATGAGGTATATATGCCTGAGATATGCCCTCAATGAACATTGAATGTAATTCTGATACAACTTCCAAGCGGTGAAAAATAAGTGGCATGTGAAAAATGGTGAATGGAAAAATAGTGAAAATTCAAGGCTAAGAAGAGTATAATGTACATAGCCGAATTGGAATGATAAATTTAGTACAAACCTACAGCTTAGCTTCAAAGCTCAATAATTGGGCATATATTATTCTGACGGTTGCATACTCATTAAATTGTTTCAAATTGTTAAAATTGTTCTAGTCCCCTTTGTCTAGGTCACACACATGAGAATAAAAAATGCTAGTAGCTATCAGTTACTTTTATTTGAGACTTAATATCGGCTAAGGTATTTATGGTGAGCGTTGTGTGTAGTTAATTCAGCGGCAAAGGATGATGTAAAAATGAAGGGCAAATATTAATGCAATAATCTTGCATCCCTTCTCCAGGAGGTTGAATTGTGTAACGCCCCGCCACGCAACCCTAGAGAAAGTTGCAAATAACTACTTAAACGGACTAATTTTTTTTGTTTAAGTGCAATTTATAAGCAAGTTCACTAACTAAAGCCAACAACCTCTAAGGTTACGAGACAGAGGTTGTATAGAACCTCAACAAAAAACATGAATTTAAACCATGACAATTATTTAAATAATAAATAAACACATACATTCCAACTAAGCTAATTTACATCAAGCATAAAGATAACTTTTCATGTCATTAATCCATTCATTAAACAATAAGGTTACATCACTCATTCCCTGAATGAGGCAAATCCAATGAATCAGGTTACAAATACAATTTCCACCTCGAAACAAATGAGGGGCAATAAATTACAAGAGCAATTGAAAAGAAATAAAGCAAGAACTGAAATTGAATCCAACGAGCTCTCCAATTGTAAGTCTCGTCCACATGAACATGAAGAAAGCCCCGACGGATTAAGGTGCACACCGCCCAACCATGTGGAACCCAAAGGCCCACCCCCCTTGCTAGGAGATAGTAACAAGGAATCCTAGCCAGGACCATCTACCTCTAGACACAGGTTAAAACATATCTGAACCAACTGACACAACCAAACACATGTACCACACAAGTGCATCACAAGTACAACACACGTACAAATCGGGTACAACATAAGTACAACTCAGATACAACTCTACATGGTCATATTGCTTCCAGATACAAAGCAGATCAAGTATGTTGTGGGAACCATACACACATAATCAAATACCAACTGTTTTCCTAGACAGAGTGTCATCACACAGCTCGTCATGGGTTGTCCTCTGGGAATCTTCATAGGCTTCGGCCCCACTAAAGAGTTATCCTGGTGACCTCTACCAAATCCCGGCCCCCATACTCACTCATGCAGAATCAAATACCTTTCGTACAAACAAGATAGATGACCTTGCCATTCCAAGCCTTCCCACTCATCCCAAGTCTAAACGAACCCTTGTGTCTATGAGTGAGGCAAAATTATTTTGATTAGTGAGAAGTTAGTCCTAATCTTCTAAGTTTTGTTTTAGTTATCACTTGATTAAACCACCCCCGAAGGT
This sequence comes from Sequoiadendron giganteum, assembly GCA_007115665.2. NCBI lineage: Eukaryota > Viridiplantae > Streptophyta > Pinopsida > Cupressales > Cupressaceae > Sequoiadendron > Sequoiadendron giganteum. The sequence goes on from CM021101.1 coordinate 406,476,921, forward strand.
TGTCCAGTTTACTTCTTTGGGCTCTGGCCCCTATGGAAGCCACTCTTCTACTTGACAACATACCCAACATAACCAATCACCAAGGGTGCCAAAGTGCATACGAACAAGATATCATGACCACTCCAACTCTAGGAGGAAACCTAAAAAGAAACTCACTCCAACACTAGAGGTACAACCAAAACAAGGTCACTCCTTACAAGAGTCACAAATCACATAATCCACTCATAATCCAAGGAGGCACAAAACATCCTCGTTCATGGAAATCGGGTTAAACACTGACTAGACACCATGCACTACCCAAGGAATTCCAAATAGGATGACTAACATAAAACAACCCACATAATATAAGATCCCCATCTGGAAGACTTGTCGAATTCTATGACCAAATTTCTCAAACGATAACAGGAATAGTTCACAATCAAGGCGAGCAAGAAGACAAGAATTTTAATTCTACTTTGGGTTCACTAAACCCATTTCCTCATTACATTTAGTACTCTATTGTATTAAATAAATTGAATTAAAACATGTCTTTCTTAGACAAGGGAGAAAATTAAGATTCAATATTTAATTTCCTAATTGCTCTTAATTAACAATAAAATAACATTTACTCCTTCAATTCAAATATGTCATTTTTCTCCCCCACCCTCATGGTACTGGAGGGCATGTCGCGCCAGCGCCGCCGGTCACGTTGAAAATTTTACCAAGCGCATTGCAGTTTATAGGGGGTCGTGCTACCCGATTCCTGCAGTCTAATAAAAAAAAATAATAAATAAATATGTCATTTTAAGATAACAATATCTCCTTTGCAAAATGAAACATCAATTAATTACAATATTAAACACGTCCTTGCAAATATAAATCATTTTAAGGCCAAGGGTCTCGTTATTAAAACATGAAATCTTCAAATCTAATATTTGTCTTTTCCAAAATAATATTATTCTAAAATAAATTCAACAATTTGTTTAAGAACATCATATTTTAATTTCTTCAATTAATCCTACATCACGCCTTCAATAAATCATCTTTTAAAATGTATGTAAACACTTGTATATTTTGCATATGTATATATTACATATATACCTCTACAAATAATTATCTGATATATATACGTATATAATATTATAATATTAAATATTAATATTATAATATTATTAAAATATAATAATAAAATATTATTTTATATATAAATACTTATTTTATTAACAAAAAAAATCGGCATCCAAAGGCGTCCTCGAACTACGAGCCAACCCTAAAGGTTGGGCGACTGCCTCGGTCCACGCACTAAGGATGGTTGGGCGGGTTAGGGCGCCGGCGGCGGGTTGCAAGCGATGGTGATTTACACGCAGGGCGCATGCGGGTTTGGGTGGGGCGACGGTTGTGTGTAACACAACCAACTCCTACCAAGAGTGGCGACTGTGTTAACACAGTCGCCCCACTAGGTGGGCGGCGGCTATGTTAACACAGTCGTCCCCTGGCTAGTGGTGGCCGTGGAGGGAGTGGTGGTGGCAAATGGAGGAGGTGGGGGGTTGCGCTGGGTGCAGCTCCCTCCATCCACCTCCCATGGGGGCGCAGTGGGGGTGAGCCCCCAACGCTTCCTCCCCAAAAACATTGATTTAATAAAAAAAAAAATTATATATATATTTTTTATTTTTTTTACACAAAACCCCTACGGATTTTGAAATCCGCGTTTTGCCAGGGGTATAAATTTTCCCTTTCTTAAAATTTTCAACAGCATATCTCCAATAACAAATATGCAATATATATATATATATATATTCACAAATGAAATTAACAGAATTAGTTGAGGAAGTAATGCATAAAAAGATCATTTTAAATCAAGAACACCATTTTTTTTTTGCTTGAGAACACTCAAATAGAAGAGGGGTTTTCTTTTAAATTGAAACACCAGAATCCAACTGAGTTTATTTGCAATCATACAACAGATTTCAAATGCTTTTCAACATGATTTTCAACAACATATACAATTTAAAATCTCAAAAGCAACCAAATTTAAAGACATGAACCTGATTTCTTTGAGTTTGGGAGGGGATCCAGATGATGCCTTGATTCCATCTTCAGCTCCACATATTTCTAAAGCTTCAACCCAAAACCCACGAAATGCAAAAATTCTTCCTCCTTCTATTTCAATCTTTTCCAAAATTTCATGATCCAAAATTGTGAAGAAAATTCAATAATAAAGAAATTTCTCCAAAAATATCCATGCACCAACCCTAATAAATTTTCAAAAATAGAATAGCCAAAATATCTCCATTTTTCAATTTTTGAATTCAAACTTTTCTAAAATTGGGATTTAAATCATTTTTCTTATTTTTCAATTTCAAACAATATATCCATAACTAACTTAACTTATTTCAACATCATTAATTTAATAAATTAATAAAATAGATTTAATCCACAATTAAATTATTTATTAATTAAATTAAATTAATAGTAAAATAAATTGCATTTCAACATAAACCAAATAAAGTTAATCAACAAATAAACTACCAAAGCATATATTTTAACATTTTTCAAACTTGCAACTTTAAACTGAAATCAAGGTCAGATGAACAACATTAAAGCAACTTAACCCGACTAACACCTGACGACACACTATGACTAGGGTGATGACTTGGCACGGAAAACCTAGCTACTATCTCCTAATCGAATATTGTTGGGCAATGGACACGCTCAAACCTGTGAAACCAAGTGGAGTCGATGTCCTGTACCTGTCAACCTCCGAACAAAGAGTATATCCACATGCATATATATGTCATAATTAAAACACACCATGAAGAGGGAATCACAGAATCGTAGGGCACTCGCAAGCGAGTGATGTGATCCGTCCCCTTCACCAATACAATATTACTAACTGACAAATCTAACATCGTTAATATGCTCAAAAGCATAAACATCATTAATTCAGTTATCCACTATGCTAATCCAAAGCATGCCATAATGATAACATCAGAAAAATACACCATCACACCAAAATATAACATTCGCATCACTTTACAGATAACAATCAAATAGCAACTGAGTTCTAAGTCAAAGTACAAACATAAAATAAGACATAACCAAACATAACACTATTCGATCAAAAGAGTGAAACGGAGGGGTCTTACAAATCGTCAATTTAAAGATTTAGATAGAGAGACTTCATAGAAGGAACGTCATCAACCTAATTAAAGTATTATAAATATTGAACAACTTTTTTAAAAACATTACAATATAACAATAATTACATTTATAAATTTCCTACACCATTACTTTCTTCCTTCCTAAACCAAATTCAGATGTATATTATACATAAACAAGTAAATAATTATGCAATTTCCCAATAAGAATTTTGTAGACCCTTTTAGTTTCCAAGATGAGTTTTCATAACCCATTCAAAATCTTTATCCACACATGTTGCCAAAATTTCAAATCTGCACAATTTTATAAACAAACTTCACATCCATGACCAAAAGATATTTTCCCACCTCCCATCATAGGGTTTGCTCTCAAGCACACCCCCAAGCTAGGAGGTCTTCATAGAAACTAAGTTTCATGACATAATAAAAAGGATCCATATACAAGAATACAACAATGTCCAAAATATTGAAACACCACATATGAATCATACCAAGATTCGTAGAAAAGGGAGAGTCAATGGGACACTCTAGCCCCTTGTGGAAAATAAAAAAGATCAATATCTCATCTTCATCAATAACATGAAACACTCTATCATATATTACATATCAACCTCTCTAAATATCAAAATAATGTCACCCAAAACACCACCCAATATATTTCCATCACCATAAACCTAATAGATATATCACATAAATTCATAGGAACTTAATACCATTTTTTCTTCTCAAGAAATTGCACACTTTCCTGAGTTGAGGGTCCACACCTCTCTCAACCCCAACACATGGGTGACTAGATTAACCTCAAAATTGAGAATATATGCACCCAATATAACAACCCATACCAAAACACATATAGAACAAAACAAACCAAAAAATCACATAAAAAAACTAGCCAATGTTAAACACTAATAACAATAATCATTTTCATTTATATAATCTGCAAGAGACTATGGACCATACCTCTCAAAGATTCAAAAGGATGGTGAGAGCTCTTTATTAAGAAAATATCCAGGTTATCCTCTCTCATTCTCTCCCAAGCTCCCAAAACTCTCCCCCAAAAAATAATCCTCTTCTTTCACAATGCAAAAAGAAAGAACTTTCCCAAAAACCAACTCTCACAAACACTTCAAGAGTTTCATAGATAGAATTTTAGAGGTTTTCATCTAAAATTTCTTCATATGAACTTTAGGAGGGACAAAGCTTATCCAAATCCCCAAAAATAGGTCCCAACATGAACCCGTCCCATAGGCATTCAACCTAGAGACTTTTTTCACTTAAATAATAAAGAAAAGGCACTAAATAAAATTTTAAAATATCCTTCTACGTTCATGTCTAATATTTGACACATAAGAAGATTCACACCCCAATATCCTAGCATAACAACCTTGCAAAAATATTAAATACCTATCAATTGCTTTCTTATCAAATTGATCGAACCATCACTACTCTCATTTTTCCTACAAATCAAAGAACAAAATGTCTTGCCAACATTTGACAAGAACTTCATAACAATGTGACCTTGTTTTTATATCTTTTTCTTAAACATTTTGACAAACATTCCAAATGTGGCAATCTTCTAATGCTTTAACCGTAGCTTTTAAAACCAAAATTTGTGTTGTTTTAAAACCAAGCATGCCACTATAAGTGATCTACTCTTTTGTTATAAAAAAGCATGTCCCTTATTCATGCAATGTATGTTTTTTAAAAACACTTTGCATTTGTTTCAGATCAGCAAATTCAATCGACCTTCACCTACACACCAATCTATAGGGATGAATTTTTGGTTTAATAAAAATTTGTCTTCACGTTAGAGGAGTGTGCCACCCAAAAGTTGGCGCAACTTATTTTAGAAAGAAAAACTCAAAAGACTTCATATCTCCTCTTAATGGTGCACACTACAATATAGATGTACATATGTATATTTATTAATGTTTACTCTTTTACTCCTCTTAATTGTTTGACGATTGATGATGATTAATTAGATGATCGCACTGAGTGTATTAATGATCAAATATTCATATCATAGAATTTTGTAAAGACATGATTATTATGATGGTTCCACTAATTCTTTTTTATGACAATATTCTCTTGATTAGTGATTTTAGATTGTATGTAAAAGATAAAGTTTTAAATTGGTTTGATAAATCTTGCATTTTTTATGCCTTCTTCAAATCTCTCGCTAGCACTTTCACTAAATGTTTTTATAAACCTACATATGTACATATTTTGATCTAAACTCATTGATTAATATGGTGCTCTTTCCCACCAAATCTAATTCATTTGAGTTTATAGGAATACACACCAAAGTTTAGCAAGAGAACAAAATTAATTTGCCTAACACTAACCTTCCTTGTAGCACAATTGATATCCTTTTTGCACTATTTAAGATAGATCTAACAATGAATGCAATACTATCACCCTTTAGGGACTAACCTAAATTGAATCTCATTAGTAGGTCGGTCAAAGTGATTTCTAATGTCTCCAATTTTTGTGAGTCGATATATAATTAAATAATTAATTTTAAGTTGTCAAAAGAGGTTAAATTAAAAAGACAACTTAAATTAAGTATTTTAATTGTGTGAAAACTAACTTAAGTTATAGAAAAAATAAAATTAATTAACTAAGCTACTTTTTAAGTGAATTCTTAAAAGTTTAAAATTAAAAGATGGAAAAAAGGAGAATTCAAGACAGTGGTGAGGAATTACGAAGAGGGGGTGAATACAAGTTTTGAAGAGGCTTATTGCAAGTATGTTGGTTTTGAATTTCAAGAGCAAGTATTTGCTCGTTGAACAAATTTTACCATAGCCTTTTGGTGGACGAAAACCCTCTAAAGAAATATCAGCTTTGGTGGTGAGATTATGCACCCTGGCTAGTAATTGGCAGAATCATTCAAATTTCACAATTTGAAGTTAAAGGTTGGAGTTTTCAAAATTCGAGAAATTTTGTCCAAGCCAAATTTTCAAAATTTTGTAACAAAACTGAGTTGCAAATTGGACTAATCAATACTATATCTACAATTAAACGTGGCAATTTCTGAGTTCAAGGCTTTTTGTTATAATTGGTGGTTACGAAGAAGTTTTAATTTGGGAAGTTTGTTAACATTGAAAATTCTCAGTTAGTCCAAATCCACACATCATTATTCTTATAATGCTACTACTAAAGAAGAGATTCCATCCAGTAATAGTAGAGAATAGAGAATTAATGGTCTCGTAGGGGTGTCAGATGGAAGGAAATCAAATTGCACTGTAAATGAAACTTAAAAAGGAAAATCAATCAAGTCTGAGGCTTGATATTTGTTGTACTCTAAATTCAAATTTTTGCTACACTTAGGTGTTTTGAAGAAATGGTCAAAAGTCTTGTCAAAAATTGTCAAAAAGGTCAAAAAATGGGAAATTTGCATGTCATGCATGTTGGTCAAAAACTCAAAATTTGAAGATTCGGGTCTGCTCAGAGCGACCTTGTCTATAAAACCTAGATCTTAGTTTTTCGACCCTAAATTTTAAGAAATTTTCTAAAAATAGAAAGTTTCTAAAAATAGACTTTTCCTAGGTTTTTCTCAAATCGATACTGGCAAAATTTTCTTAAAATAGAAATTTTATAAAAATAGGATAAATGGCTTCCAGGGTTCAAACTAATTTTGATTGGCTTAAAATACTTCCTATCAAGTTGGTCCAGTCAAAATCATCAAAAGATTGGTTTTTCTCTTGTGGGTCTATACTGCTTTTTCAGAAGCTAAAATGGGAGCTCCAAGGTCATCAATGGATGTTCGTCAACTGCTAGGTGTCAGATTCAAGCTCTCAAAAATTGCAGAGATTGAGAAATGGTAGAAGATGCTTCACGAAACGAAGAAGGAAGGAGGGAAGCTGGAAAATCGATTAAAAAAATGGTTAAGTCTAGAGATGCTAGGTGTGCTTGTCCAATCAAGGCACCTAGCCATTCATGCCAGCCATATTTCAAAACCTGACAATCGAAACAAGGAGCAGAATGCGTAGAGCAAATGAAAAGTTGAAAAAGTTGAAAATAAAACTATCTTTGGAGGAGATGGGCACCCCAGATAGCTAGGGGTGCCCATCATTTCAAGGTATTAGTTGATCCTGTTAGGATTTTTGAATACAAGACAACTCGCTCATAATACCTCCGACTCCACTATGAATCCAACACCAGGTCTATTGAACCAATCAGTTAGTCAGAATCTCAAATCGAACATGGAAGTTTCAACAAAGGGCAAGCTAGAAATCATGAAAAACATTAGAAAATATTCGGTCGGGTAACTTTGGGCGGCCCACCTAGCCAAGGGCGCCTAGGATTTTGACAATTCAAATCCAACTGCTAGGGTTTTCTAGATTAGTCATTGTCTTCAAAATTATGCAAGCTTTCAAGTGGATATCCCAGCCAAATCATTAGATTCGTCAGTTACCAGTAGTTGCAGATCAAACAAAGAACAAAGTATGGAAGGTCAAAGTTGAGAAATTGAAAATGTCTGAAAATGACTAAGTCTGGAGAGGATGGGTGCCCTAGCTAGCCAGTGGCACCCAAGGATTTAAGAGCCTAAAAGTTGATATTAGGGTTTGCAGTCTTCATAACATTCCTTCAAATTCCAACAGACTCTCCAATGAAATCAATGATGAACTCAAAAGATTTTCCAATCATTAGATATTGCCATTCAAACTGACAAAGAAAACAGAGGAAAGAAAGTGGAAATCATTGAAAAAAATCTAACTCTGGCAAGGATGGGTGCCCCAAGTAGACAGGCGCAATTCAACCCATCAGATGAATTTTTCATGGCAAGTCACCTCTAGAAGATCTTCCTCAGAATTCTCTGAGCTATCCAATGAATCTAGCTATCAGTTCATTGAGCTAGTCAAGAACCCAAAAATGAAAATTCACCTGAAGATTAGAAAACATTAACAAATTAAAGAACATCAAAAAATGGCTCTCTGGTGATCATGTGCACCCTAGGTAGCCAGGGGCGCCCAAGATCTTGGGGGTCCAAAACCAATTTTTATTAGATGCAGCCTCTAGAAGAATCTTCTCCAATATGAGCAGGCTCTGCAATGAGATCATTAGTCAATTCATAGGGTCAACTTGGCGTCTGGAAATGAAGATAAAATTGTGGCCAAAATAAAGCGTAATTTGGAAATACAAATAAAAATGGCTAAGTTTGCCAAGAAGGGCACCCCAAGTTCAATGTGTTGGTGTTACAATTCGCACCTCTAGAGTGTGTATTGGCAATAGACAGCTACGCATAGTGTGTAATGATTGCCCTTCAAATTAGGAGGGGAAGCTCCCTCTTTTTCTAGTATGCATGAAAAAATAAATGATCCAAATCCTTTCTTTTTTTACTCAGTTGGAAGAGGCACAAGGTTAAGAAAACCAAGAACGTTGCAGCTAAGGTTTTTCTCTGGTTTTGCAAATCTTAACTACAACTAACTAAATTCTTTTAATCTATCTTATTCCTTAAGAGAAACAGAGCATGAGGACTTAGGAGCAGGGAATATTTGGACGATAATCTTTAAGTCAAGATTCCCAAGGAGGAGATGGCTCCTATCTAAGGTGTAGGTTGAAAGAAAGGTTATTGGCAACAACATCAAACAACAATATTCACTTCTAAATTCCCAAGGAGGAGACGACTCCTATCTAAGGTGTAGATATGGAACAAAGATTATTAATCACAAAAAAGCATGATAAACCTACTTCTAAATTCCCAAGAAGGAGACGACTCCTATCCGAGGTGTAGATATGAAACAAGCTTATTAGAAACAAATATAACCCAGGACAACATATTGTATGAAGGACCTATCACACAAATAAATGATCAACCAACATTATATTGAACAAAGATGAACCATTACAAGTAACATTGCATGGAAAGGAAAGGAAACAATTTTTTTATTACTAATAAAAGCTCAAGGTGAACCAATTCTGAACATAGGAATATTTTTGACAATGCAACAACTATCTATCTCAATGAAAAATTTGTGAACAGATACACAAATAGCAATACTATAGGCAAGAGTTGGCTCAACATGTATGCTATCAAGTAAAATTTAATTACAAATGAGCAAGGGTGCTCTTATTTATAGAACTCAAAGGTGTAGGGAACCCTAAAATCACCTTGAGTTAACATGAGTCTTGCAAGCATGCAATATTTTATTGCTAAACCTAAATAAATGAAACTATACAGTTAACTAGAAAGTTACCATCAGTTAACTGAAACAAAACTAAACTAAATGGACATGTGCAACATGCAAGTCCTTATTGAAATGAAAGTTAACTAATAACTAACATCAATCAACTAGATCCTAATTGAAAGTTCAACCTCCTCCAAAGATATCTCCGAGGATGAGATAAACATGCTTAAAATCAACAATGAGAACTCAAGATTGATATCAAGTTAACTGTTGCTTATGGCTCTATCCTCAGGAATAACTGGGGATCCATCTATTATCTACTCCAAATCATCATTCACCACCATCATCTCCAAGAATTCATTAATCGTCTCATCTTCTGGCACTTTGATGGTATCTTCATTGATAGACTACCTGATCAACTCCTCTCCATCCTTGATCATCCTTTGGCACTCTTTGATCAGATTGCTCCTTTGCTTTACTCAAGGTTTTTACCGTGATGTAGAAGGTAGTGAATAAATCACCTCTAGAGGCTCCATAGCTGAAATTGCCTTTCACCTCCTCTTGTTGTAACCTAGTTGAGCAAAGTAATTAGGATGGCAATCTCGTCCTTGAACTCCCCATGCCCAACCTTCCTTGGCAAGTTAGTATTTTTTTCTTTTAGCTGCCTTTGAGCAACCTTTCTCTGAGATCTTTCCTTGTCTCCCACCCATATCTTGTCACATTCCTCAATGCTTGTGAGGAAATTGTTTAAACGAGATGGTCTAGCAAAACACTTCTCGACGTCTCTTGGCTTCAAGCTGCAAATGACTCTCCCATCTGCTAATCAAATTTGTCTTGTGGATGAGTCACAATACCTTATGCATGCAATCAAAAACTCAAGATCAACAAATGTGATAGGAATAAATGCCGCTTCTAGCAATCTGGATCACTCGAGATTCTTGACTATCAAGCTGTTAGTGCCTTCCAACGTGCTCAATTTGACCACTGGATAGACGTGACCCAAGTCTATGTCAAAAAGTCGTGAACTAAGACTGATTTGTCCTTATAATCTATTGGGTTGAGTTGCATTTTGAAAATATTGAATTTTGACTGTAAAGTCGGGTATGTTCAGAAAAACTTCAGAAAAAGTTGAAAAAGCCTCTACATGAGGCTAAAAATAAGCAGTTGATTTTTATTTTTTTGGAAATTTTTGAAACATGGGTTTTGTAGAGAATTAAATTCTAAGAAAATCCAGTTTGCCAAAAATTATAAGAAATGAGATTTAGCGAGGCATGCAAAGGCTTTTTAGTTGATAGCTTTAATGGTCGTAGGGGGGTTTCGAAAAAAAAAAAATCACGAGAAAAACTGAAACATGGGTTTTGTAGGGAATGGAATTCTAAGCCAGCCTAGATAATTCAATTTTAGAAAATTTGAGTTTTTGACCCACATGCAAAGGAATCTTCGGAAAAAAAAAACACATTGCTTCAAAATGTGAAGCAACAAGGCAATTTTCTCGAAAAAATCTAAGACATGGGTTTTGTTATTGTCACTGAAATATGTGAACCCAGATGATATGATTTTGAAAACTCTATCATTTACTTTGACATGCAAGAGAAAACCTAAGTCAAGAATAGAATAATTTTAGAGATAGAAATAGAATCTGTCTCTGAAAAAGTTGCCTATGCTTGAATTGGATTTGATGAAGTCTACATGCATTTAAACAATGAAGTCTGGAAAATATCTTCTCAGAACAATCTGGACCTGGCACTGCGAAGAACACTGAAAAAAATATTGCTCGTAGCACCTTTAGATCTTTGCTTTCTCAAGAAAATATATGTTTGCTTCCACCTGTGATGAAAAATAATGGACGCATATGCCTTAATAAATAAAATTTATCAAGAAATGTGTCATAAATGCATGCAATTGCTTTAAAATTGGCGCTAGCTTCTGATTGAACCTCCATCACAGTTAACTGATTGAGAAATAAGCCCTAATTAGGGCGCCACCTCTAAATTCTTCAGTTAACTTTACATGCAAAAATAAATTGACCAATTGCAAGCAAAAATCAAGTCTAGTTGAAGTCGACTTGAGAAGTTTAACTGAAGATTTAATTTTAGTTAACAACCTCCACCTTTATAGGGCACCACTTCTATTGAGTTCAAAAGTCAAACTTTGACTCTAGGCGTCACTTTCCAAACAACTAATTTCTTGAAAATTTGAATTTGCAAACACATCGGAGCCCAATGTTCGATCATTGATTCTGATTGACTGACATGTCAAATAGACTAGCTGACAATTTCATTGAAGAGCAGGATCAAAACTGACAAGAAACTCCCTGAGGCTGCAAACCCTAATTCTAACATCTGAGGCTTCAAAATTCAGGGTGCCCTTGGCCTTCGGGGGTACTTTTAGCTTCAAACTTAGAAAAAATTTCATGCATTTTCATCAATTTGAAGGTGATTTTGACCTTCATCTCGCATTCTCTAGCAATTGACAAAACTTCAGACCTGGCTGACAGGCTCACTACAAAGCTGAATGGATTCTGAACAAGAGTTCTTGGAGAGCACTTTTCTTAAAAACATCATTTGGCAGCTGAAAAACTGGGCACCCTTGGCCTCTAGAGGTGCTTTTCTTCCCAAAGAGCCATTTTTCCAACTGGCTAAAAATTCACTTAAACCTCGACTGCAGGTTGTTGTCAAGTCTTCTGACCTGATTGAGGTATGCAACAAAAAGTTGGAAGTGTCACAGACAGGATGAATATCTAAGATGACCCAAATAACAACATTTGAGGCTCCAAAACCTTGGGCGCCCCTGCCTTCAGGGGCGCTTTTTCTTTTTCTGACAATTTTTACCATGATAAAACTTTATGTTTGACTCCTGATTTCGGTAGTTCAGCAACTCGAATTCTTTTGTTGATGGATGTGTTACGAAGCCAAACCAAGTCTAAGACAAACATCATGGGTGTCATTTGGTAAAAAAAACTCCATCTGGTGCTTCAAAAAGTTGGGCGCCCCTAGCCTCCAGGGGCGCTTTTTGCCTTAGTGAGTCATTTTTTCATCTCCCTCATTTTGCATTCAATCTCCAATTTCAGGTGCTAGACATATCTTTCAGACTGGCTGGTAGGCTCATCGCGAAGCTTACAATATTTTGGAGAAGTCTTCTTGGAAGTGACAAATCTCATGAAGTTGATTTGGGCCCCTGAAATCAACGGCGCCCTTGGCTAGTAGGTGTGCTTTTGTCTCCAGAGAAAAAATTTCAACATCTTCACCTCGACGAAAATCCCCTCCAACATGAAGCATCATTTTGGACATATCTCGCCATAGAATATTCACTGGAGCGTTTCAAGCTTAGATTTTGACACTTGACACCTGGCCATCTACCATTGTTGACTTCAGAGATCTTAGCTTTTCACTTGAGAAAGCGAAAAACTACCCCCAGAGTTAACTAAGTTTTAACTGAATATGACTTCACAATTGTGATCGTGAAGTAAAATAAACTAATCAAAACAATTTTCAGTCAATTCTGATAAGTTTCAATTTTTAGGGTTTTTCACCTAAAAATAAGGGTCCAAAAACCCTAATTTTTATTTTTTTCAAATTTTATCAGTATCTTCTTGACATCAAACTGGCTGAAATCCCATACCTGATTTTCCCAAAAACTATGTTTTGACATCATTCTTACAAGGTTTAAACTATTTTAAGCAAAAAGCCTTAATAAAGCAAAAAATTTGGTTTGGGTACAACATTAGGCTCCGTCTGGTGACCATGTTGGATACCTACGACATAGGAGAATCGAGAATCTCTGAGCTTTTGTAGACCAGTGATTTAACATTTGGGCATTGGAGTTAGGACTTTCTTCCTAATCACCTAATACTTGGACTTTTCTTAATCACCTAAAACAAGATTACCTAAATCACCTAAAACATGACATAACTTCACGGAATGGGGAAATACATTACTACATAACGAAAAAAAAAAAAATTACAAAAAATTTACTCCTCCCCCATAGGGATGAAGTGCTTGAGATATTTCATGTTGTATGGTAGCAGGAAGAGCCTCCCATCGATGTCATTTTTACATGAAAGGCTTTACTTCTCTTCTGATGGGAATGCAAGAGGCAATCCTTCTGGAATGAAGATTCTCAAGTATTCACACATCCAAGCAAAAGTATTTTGACAGAAGTCAGAATGAGATGCAAATGGGAAAGGTGATACCCCTGAGGCATCAGTTCTATTGTCCTCCATCCTTGGGATGTTTGATTCTTCAAACCAATCGATCGAGTTCTAAATTCGATTTCTATAATGTCGTAGGTGATCTTTTCTGATTTGAAAATATCCTCTGACTGGCTCATCAATCAGCTCTACATCACCTTTAACACATAGGAGTTTGATTCCCATGTCTTCGACATCTTTGAGGCCTAACAAAAGCATCGCTTTTTCAGCTTCAATGAATTCCAATTGCACAGATGGGTGCAACTGTCCTTTAGGGGAGATGATCAATTCCCCTACTTCTGAAATTGTATTTAAACAACCTCCATCAAATTGTATTGTCCATGAATTTGTATCCTTTGTCAGTCTCTTTCCAGAACAAGAAATGTTCTGGTCTTCAATTTCTATTTCTGGCGGAATCACACAATTACAAGGACCCATTTCAGGCTTTGCTTCTGCTGGAACAGATGACTTGAGTGTAGTTTGCTTCTTTGCAACTTTGAGAATCTGATCTAGTTGTTCTGGATGATCTTGAAGATATTATAGTTGAGATATTTGTACCTTGGTCTTCATCATGGAAGCTACAATGTCAAATTTTTTTGAAGACGTCTCTTGAGCAACTGGCATAGTGCTTCCCACTGGGTTTAGAAGTGGGAAGCACTTATTTACCCTTTTCATTTGATTTTTGCCTTTCTTCTTCTTCTTTTTGTGCCTTGAAGTGTTGAGCATGTGCGAACACAAGTGTTGAAACAATTTCATGATTCACCACAGGAGCATACTGATGGTATTCTTCTTGTTGTTCTTGATTGACAAATTCTTTATCAAAGTACCCCGCAATGGAGTCACCATCGAAGTTGTCCGTTTGTGGTGAGACAACATTCAAACTTGGTGTTGGTACAAAACTAGAACTGGGAGCAACTTCAATGTATCCCATGATTTGGACCATTCTCAAATTCTCCAGACATGTGGATCTGGTATGGGCATCGGTGTCATAGAAACAACAAAATATTGCATGGTGTGCAGCTTCAATCATTGGTCTTGATAGAGATGTTGGCAATTGTGGCTGAAAATTGTCTCTTTTTGGCTGGTACGATTGTTGAACTGGAGATTTGATGGAATCTGCTTTCATCAAGCCAAAAGTGATTATATTATCCTCCAACTTGATGGCGTGTTCTTCTGCAATCTTCAACTCTGTCAATTTTGTTGTCTTGAGGAAGAGGCTATCTCTGATGGAAGAGCATTTATGAAACAACTTATCAGAATCTTTGATGATGGATTGAGTGTAGAAGAAAGTCTCGTAACAAGATGATTAAATCTTGCTACAAAATCCCTCATGTTTTCATTGTGCTCATCTTTGAATTTGTAATTTAGGCAAACAACATGTGACTATCTTCAGTGGGCTTGAATCTCCCCAAAAACTTCTCACTCATAGTTGCCCAGCTTGTGATACTGCCTAGCGCAAGGTGATTGAACCAGTTGGCTGAATTTCCCACAAGAGTCTCGACAAAGAGACGCATCGTGATGTCTTCACGTGCCACATGCAAAACAATGCAAGTCGTTGTGAACACAAAAAAATGTTCCTCCAAGTGTTGAGTTCCATAGTCGTGAAACTGGGGAAAGCGCTTCCTTGACCCTTTAGGTAACTCATGATTTACCTAAAAATCCAAAGGTCCAATGTTATTACCCCAAGGTAATGGGGGTGGACGTCATTGATTTCTATTAGCATTGTCAGCAATATCGTTGTAATCATCCATTTCTTTTGTATGGATCATGCAATAGAATGCTAGAGTGTCATTCTCGTAAAATAAAAGCATTAAGCTTTTCTTGAAGTTTTCTTGCCTCGTGCCCCACAGTGGGCACTAGAAAATTGTTGGCATTACAATTCACACCTCTAGAATGTGTATTGTAACAAAAAACTATGCACATTGCGTAATTACTTCTCTTCAAATTAGGATGGGAAGCTCTCTCTTTTGTTGATATGCATGAAAAATTAAATGATCTAAATCATATCTTTTTGACTCAGCTAGAAGAGGCACAAGGTTAAGAAAATCAAGAACGTTGTAGCTAAGGTTTTTCTCTGGTTTTGCAAATCGTAACTACAACTAGCTAAATGCTTTTGATCTATCCTATTCCTCAAGAGAAACAAAGCATGAGGACTTAGGAGCAGGGAATATTTGGACGATAATCTTTAATTCAGGATTCCAAAGGAGGAGATGACTCCTATTTGAGGTGTAGGCTGAAAGAAAGGTTATTGGCAACAACATCAAACGACAATCTTCACTTCTAAATTCCCGAGGAGACGACTTCTATTTGAGGTGTAGATATGAAATAAGCTTATTAGAAAGAAATATAACCCAAGACAGCAGATTGTATGAAGGACCTATCGCACAAATAAATGATCAACCAACATTATATTGAACAAAGATGAACCATTACAAGTAACATTGCATGACAAGGCAACTCAACAATTTTTTTATTACTAATAAAAGCTTAAGGTGAACCAATATTGACATAGGAATATTGTCGGCAATGCAACAACTCTCTATCTCAATGAAAATTACGTGAATAGATACACAAATAGCAATACTACAGGCAAGATTTGGCTCAGCATGTATGCTATCAAGCAAAAGTTAATTACAAATAAGCAAGGGTGCTCTTATTTATAGAACTCAAAGGTGTAGGGAACTCTAAAATTACCTTGAGTTAACATGAGTCTTTCAAGCATGCAAGATTTTATTGCTAAACCTAAATAAATGAAACTATATAGTTAACTGGAAAACTACCATCAATTAGCTAAAATAAAACTAAACTAAATGGACATGTTCAACATGCAAGTCCTTATTGAAATGAAATTTAACTAATAACTAACATCAGTCAACTGGATCCTAACTAAAAGTTGGATCTCCTCCAAAGATATCTCTGAGGATGAGATAAACATGCTTAAAATTAGCAATGAGAACTCAAAACTGATGTTGAGTTAACTGTTGCTTATGACTCTATCCTCGGGAATAACTGGGGATCCATCTGTCTATCTACTCCAGATCATCATTCGCCACCATCATCTCCAAGAATTCATTAACTGTCTCATCTTCTGGCACTTTGACGCTATCTTCAATGATAGAATGCCTAATCAACTCCTTCTCTCCATCCTTGATCATCCTCTGGTACTCTTTGATCAGATTGCTCATTTGCTTCACTCGGGGTTTTGACCATGATGTAGAAGGCAATGAAGAAATCACCTCTAGTGGCTCCGTAGCTGAAACTGCCTTTTGCCTCCTCTTGTTGTAACCTAGTTGAGCAAAGTAATTAGGATGGCAATCTCATCCTTGAACTCCCTACACCCAACCTTCTTTGGCAAGTTGGTCTTTTGTTCTTTTAGCCACCTTTGAGCAACCTTTCTTTGAGATCTTTCCTTCTCTCCCACCTATATCTTGTCACATTCCTCAATGCTTACGAGTAAATTGTCTGAACGAGATGGAATAGCAAAACACTTATCATCGTCTCTCGGCTTGAAGTTGCAAATGACTCTCCCATTTGTTGATCGAATTTGTCTTGTGGATGAGTGACAATTCCTTATGCATGCAATCACAAACTCGGGATCAACAACTGCAATAGGAATAGATGTCCCTGCCAGCAATCCGGATCGCTCAAGATTCTTGATTGCCAAGTTGTCAGTGCCTTCCAACGTGCTCAATTTGACCACTAGATAGACATGACCCAATTCGGTGTCAGCAGTTTTCAAAACGTTCTGAACTAAGACCGATTTGGCATTATAATCTATTGGGTTGAATTGCATTTCAAAAATCTAGACTTCTGATTGTAAAGTCGGGTATGTTCGAAAAAACTTCAGAAAAAGCTGAAAAAGGCTCTAGATGCAGCTAAAAATAGGTAGTCGAACTAAAACGTGGGTTTTGTAGAGAATTAGATTCTAAGACAACCCAGTTTGTCAGAAATTCGAAAAAATGAGATTTAGCGAGGCATGCAAAGGCTTTTCAGTTGAGAGCTTTAATGGTCGTAAGGGATTTCCGAGAAATTTTTCACGAGAAAAATTGAAACATGGGTTTTGTAGGGAATGGAATTCTAAGCCAACCCAGATGATTTGATTTTGGAAAAATTGAGTTTTTGACCCACATGCAAAGGAATCTTCAAAAAAAGCATAGTGCTTCAAAATGTGAAGCAATGGGGGAATTTTCTCGAAAAAAGCTAAGACATGGGTTTTGCTACTATCTCTGAAATATGTGAACCCAGATGATCTGATTATGAAAACTCTATCGTATACTTTGACATGTGAGATAAAACCTAAGACAAGAATAGAAGAATTTTATAGATAGAAATAAAATTTGTTTTGTCTCTAAAAAAGTCACCTATGCTTGAATTGGATTTGATGAAGTCTACATGCACTCGAACAATGAAGTCTAGAAAATATCTTCTCTGAACAATCTAGACCTGGCACTGCGAAGAACACTGAAAAATATTGCTCGTAGCACCTTCAAATCTTTGCTTGCTTAAGAAAATATGTGTTTGCTTCCACCTATGATGAAAAATAATGGATGCCTATGCCTTAATAAATAAAATTTATAAAGAAATGTGTCATAAATGCATGCAATTGCTTTAAAATTAGCGCTAGCTTCTGATTGAACCTCCATCATAGTTAACTGATTCAGAAATAAACCCTAATTAGGGCGCCACCTCTAAATTCTTCAGTTAACTTTACATGCAAAAATAAATTGACCAATTGCAAGCAGAAATCAAGTCTAGTTGAAGTTGACTTGAGAAGTTTAACTGAGGATTTAATTTCAGTTAACAACCTCCACCTTTATAGGGTGCCACTTCTCTTGAGTTCAAAAGTCAAACTTTGACTTTAGGTGTCACTTTCCAAACTTAGCCAATTTCTTGAAAATTTGAATTTGCAAACCTCACCAAAGCCCAATGTTCAATCACTGATTCTAATTGATTGACATGTCAAATAGACTGGTTGACAGTTTCATTGAAGAGCAGGATCAAAACTAACAAGAAACTCCTTGAGGCTGCAAACCCTAATTTTGACATTCGAGGCTTCAAAATTCAAGGTGCCTTGGCCTCCAGGGGTGCTTTTAGCTTTAGACAAATTTTCATGCATTTTCATCAATTTGAAGGTGATTTTGACCTTACTTCATCTCACGTTCTCCGACAATTGGCAAAACTTCATAACTAGCTAACATGCTCACTGCAGAGCTGACTGGATTCTGAACAAGAGCTCTTGGAGAGCACTTTTCCTAAAAACATCATTTGGTAGCTGAAAAAGATGGGTGGCCCTAGCCTCCAGGGGCACTTTTCTTCCCAAAGATAGCCATTTTTCCAACAGGCTAAAAATTCACAAACCCCAACTACAGGTTGTTGTCAAGTCTTCTAACCCGATTGAGGTATGCAACGGAAAGTTGGAAGCATCACATACAGGATGAATATCTGAGATGACCCAAATAACAACATTTGAGGCTCTAAAACCTTGGGCGCGGCGCTTTTTCTTTTTTTGACATTTTTGACATGATAAAACTTATGTTCGACTCTTGATTCCGACAATTCAACAGCTCAGATTCATTCGTTGACGGATGCGTTGCGAAGCCAGACCAAGTATGAGACAAACATCTTGGGTGTCATTTGGTCAGAAACCTCCATCTAGTGCTTCAAAAAGTTGTGTGCCCCTATCCTCCAATGGCACTTTTTGCTCCAGTGTTGTCACTTTTTCATCTCCCTCATTTCGCGTTCAATCTCCAGTTTCAGGTGCTAGACATATCTTTCGGACTAGCTGGTAGGCTCATCGTGAAGCTGACATTATTTTGGAGAAGTCTTCTTGGAAGTGACAAATCTCAGAAAGTTGGTCTGAGCCTCTGAAATCAAGGGCGCCCTTGGCTACGAGGTGTGCCTTTGTCTCCAAAGTTAGAAAAAAATTCACCATCTTCACCTCGACAAAAATCCCCTCCAAGATGAAGCATCATTTTGGACATATCTCGCTATAGAATCTTCACTGGAGCGTTTCAAGCTTAGATTTCGACACCTGGCACCTGGCCATCTTCCATTGTTGACTTCGAAGATCCTAACTTTTCACTTGAAAAAAGAAAACTACCCACCAGAATTAAACTAAGTTTTAACTAAATCTGACTTCACCATTGTGATCGTGAAGTAAAATAAACTAACCAAAATAATTTTCAATCAATTCTAACAAGTTTCAATTTTTAGGGTTTTTTGCCTAAAAATAGGGGTCCAAAAACCCTAATTTCATTTTTTTCAAATTTTATCAGTATCTTCTTGACATCAAATTGACTAAAAGCCCATACTTGATTTGCCCAAAAACTATTTTAAATGACATCATTCTTACAAGGTTTAAACTATTTTAAGCAAAATGCCTTAATGAAGCAAAACATTTCATTTTACATTTTTCAAATTTCATCCTTCAACATTTGGAGCAGTGTCCACATTCAACAAATCTAGCTCAAGATTGGCTTTGAATATTTAAAGCTAGAAAATAAAGCGTTTTTTTTCTTCAAAACCTACACAAGAAGGCTTTGGATTTCATTATTCATTTTTTACAAGTTGGCATCCAAAGGAGAAAACATACAATTTTCTGTTTTTCAAGATATGGAGGCTTAAACGTACTGTTTTTTCAGTTTTCTTCATGGATTTGGGATTGGCAAAGCACAGAGGCTCACTTTTCATGCTTTATTCTTCTAGGGTGTTGGCGTAACAATTAGCACCTCTGGAGTGTGAGTCGGTATGAACAGATATGCATAGTGCGTAATGACTTCTCTTCAAATTAGAAGGGGAAGCTCCCTCTTTTGTTGATATGCGTAAAAGCAAAGTATTCTAAAATCCTATCTTTTTGACTCAGCTGGAAGAGGCACAAGGTTAAGGAAACCAAGAACGTTGCAGCTAAGGGTTTTCTCTAGTTTTGCAGATCTTAACTACAACTAACTAAATGCTTCAATCTATCCTATTACCTCAAGAAAAATAGAGCATGAGGAATTAGGAGCAGGAATGTGATATACAATAAACTTTACAACATGATTTCCAAGGAGGAGGAACCCCTATCTGAGGCATAGGCTGATATGAAGTTTATTAGCTATGACATCAAACGATAAGCTCAATTACTAAATTTCCAAGGAGGAGGAACCCCTATCTGAGGCTTAGATATGCAACAAGCTTATTAGCAACAACACTTAAATGATAATTCTTCTTTCCAAATTTCCAAGGAGGAGGAACCCCTATCCAAGGCGTAGATATGAAAGAACAACTATTAATCACAACATAAGATAGCAAACTAGGACAACAAATTGCATTGGCAAGACACGCATACAATAAACGATCAAACTAGCAATTATATTTAACTAAGATGAACAAATACCATAATAATAACATTCAGGCAAAGTGGCACAACTATTTATTATCACATTAAAAACTCGTGAATAGATACAAAACAACAATATTTCGGGCAAGGTGGCTCAGCATATATTACTATTGTGTGCAAAATTTATTTACAAATGAGCAAGGATGCTCTTATTTGTAGAACTCCAAGGTGTAGGCAACCCTAAAATCACCTTGAGTTTACAATCAGTCTTGCAAGCATGCAAAAATTTATTCTCTAAGTCTAAATAAATGAAACTATACAGTTAACTTGAAAGCTACCATCAATTAACTAAAACAAGACTAGACTAAATCGACATGTGCAACATGCACATCTTTATTGAAATGAAAGCTAACTAATAAATAACATTAGTCAACTGGATCCTAACAGAAATTCCATCCTTCTACAAAGATATCTCCAAGGATGAGATAGGCGTGCATGAGATCAACAATGAGAAGAAATGAGATTGAGTTAACTGTTGCTTTTGACTCTATCCTCGAAAATAGTTGCAGGTTCTAACTGACTATCTTCTACAAGCCCTCTCTGTCTATCACCTCATCCAGGAACTTGTCTATGGTCTCATCCTCTGGCACTCTAATGTTGTCCACGATGATGAACTGCTTGTTCAACTCCTCTCCATCCTTGATCGCCCTCTGACTGTCTTTGACTTCTAAAGTCACTTTGTTGAAACTGGTAGTCATCACTGAGAAGTGATCCAACTTGGACACCTTAGGATCTCCACCTAGGTTATCACAAACCAGTTTCTCAAACTCAATCTGCGTAACATCAACTAGCAATTCACTGATTGATAACTCTAGCAGCTTTGCAACTTAAGTGATGGCCTATGTTTCTTCTGCAATTTTATGCGTCTAACACTTTTCTCGATTCTTCACATGGAAAAGTGTTGCATGACGAAACCACAAATTTTGACCACGAACACTCTGGTTGTGAGAAATGAACATGAACTCGTTGCACACGCAAAACACCAATGGTATCAACCCTCTAAACTAGCCTGGGAAGGCTATCAACTATATGAGATATGCAACCATGTGGATTTTGAGTGACTATGCATGTCAAATTGTCTGAATCAACCCTTCAAATGTGCTTGATGCAAAACAATGTCAACTTTTCTTATGAAAACATGAATTAAGACCAATTTGGTCTTGAATTCCATTTGAGTGAACTGCATTCTGAAAAACTCGCCTGTTGATTGTAAACACAGGTATGTTCTAACAACTTTTCTGAAAAGCTAAAAATAACTTCTGATGAGGCTAAAAATGGCCTGTTGAGGGGCAATTTTCAGAAAAAAATTTGAGACGTGGGTTTTGTAGAGAATTGAATTCTAAGCAAACCTAGATCATCAGAAGTTTGAAAAGATGAGTTCTAGCAAGGCATGCAAAAGGTTTTTAGTCGAGAACTATAAGGGCTATAGGGGATCTGGGAGGAATATTTCTCGAGAAAATCTGAAACATGGGTTTTGTAAGAAATAGAATTCTAAGACAACCCAGATGATTTGATTTTGGAAAAAAATGATTTTTTGGCCCACATGCAAACAAATTTTCAAAAAAAAACATAGTGCTCCAGAATGGAACCAGCGAGGCAATTTTTTTTAAAAAAATCTAAGACAGGTTTTGCTGCTGATGCTTAAATATGTGAACCCAGATGATCAGTTTCTGGAAATTTCGTCGTTTACTTTGACATGCAAGAGAAAACCTAAGACAAGAATAGAAGAATTTTAGAGAGAGAAATAGAAATTTTTGTTTTGTCTCTGAAAAAGTC
Source organism: Sequoiadendron giganteum (assembly GCA_007115665.2). Taxonomy (NCBI): domain Eukaryota; kingdom Viridiplantae; phylum Streptophyta; class Pinopsida; order Cupressales; family Cupressaceae; genus Sequoiadendron; species Sequoiadendron giganteum. Next base: position 406,499,532 of record CM021101.1, read on the forward strand.
GCCTATGCTTGAATTGGATTTGATGTATTTTGCATGCAATCAAAAAATGAAGTCTGGAAAATGCTTCCTTTGAATATTTTGGACTTGGCACTACGAAGAATACTGAAAACTGATACCTGTAGCACCTTCAGATCTTTATTTTCTCAAGAAAGGTGTGTTTGCTCTCACCTGTAATGAAGAATAATGGAAGACTATGCCTTAATAAATAAAAAATTATCATTAAAGGTGTCTCAAATGCATGCATTTGACTTAAAATGGTGCTAGCCTTTTTATTGGACCTCCAAAACCAACGCCTTGCTTCTTACTAGGCCTTAAAATAGTTATCTGGGTGAAAAATATGCCAGAATTAGGGCACCACCTCCAACATTTCAATTAACTTATGCATGCAAAAAGAAGTTGCCTAGTTACAAGCAAAAATGAAGTGAAGAAGAAGTTGACTTGAAGAGTTGAACTAGAGAGTCAATTTTAGTTAACTGCTTCCACCTTTATAGGGTGCCACTTCTCTTGAGTTCAAAAATTCAACTTTTGACTTTAGGTGTCACTTTCCAGACAGGCAATTTTTTGAAAATTTGAATTTGAAAACCTCATCGGAGTCCATGTTTGATCACTGATTCTGATTGACTTACATGTCGGATTGACTGACTGACAGTTTCATTGAAGAGTAGGATCAAAGCTCACAAGAATCTCCTTGAAGTTGCAAACCCTTATTCTATCATCTGAGGCCTCAAAATTCAAGGTGCGCCTGGCCTTTAGGGGCGTTTTTGGCTTTAGACTTAGAAAAAATCACACATTTTCATCATTTTCAAGGTGATTTTGACCTTACTTCACCTCGCATTTCTTAGTGATTGGCAAAACTTTAGAACTAGTTGACAAGCTCACTGCGGAGCTGGCTAGATTTTGCACAAGAGTTCCTAGAGAGCACTTCTCTTAAAAACATCATCTAATAGCTGAAAAACATGGGTGCCCGTGACCTCTAGGGGTGCTTTTCTTCCTAGAGATAGCCATTTTTTCAACTAGCTAAAAATCCACTTAAACCCTAACTGCAGGGTGTTGTCAAGTCTTCTGACCCGGTTGAAGTATGCAAAGGAAAGTTGGAAGTGTCATGGACAGGATGAGTATCTGAGATGACCAAAACAATTGCATTTGAGGCTCAAAAACCTTGGACGCCCCTGGCCTCCAAGGACACTTTTGTTTTTTCTTGATATTTTGACCATGACTAAAACCCTATGACTCTTGATTCCGGCAATTCAGCAACTCAGATTCACCTGCCAACGGATACGTTGCGAAGCCAAACCAAGTCTAAGACAAACATCCTGGGTGTCTTTTGATCAGAAACCTTCAGCTGGTGCTTCAAAAAGATGGACGCCCTTGGCTAAGAGGCTCGCTTTTCACTCAAGTGTTAGTCATTTCTTCATCTCCCTCATTTTGTGTTCAATCTCCAGTTTCAGGTGCTAGACATATCCTTCGAACTGGCTAGTAGGCTCATCGTGAAGCTAGCAAGATTCCAAAGAAGTCTTCTTTGAAGTGACAAACCTCATAAAGTTGATTTGGACCCCTGAAATCAAGGGCACCCTTGGCTAACAGGTGCGCTTTTGCTCCTGAGTTGGAAATTTTTTTAGCATTGTCACTTCGACAAAAATCCCTTATGAGACGAAGCATCATTTTGGACATATCTCACCATAGAAACTTCATCGAATCACTTTAAGCTTAGATTTTGACACTTGGCACTTGGCCATCTACCATTGTTGACCTCAGAGATCCTAACGTTTCACTTGAAAAAGCGAAAACTACCCACCAAAGCTAAATTGAGTTTTAACTTAATTTGACTTCACCATTGTGATTATGAAGCAAAATAAGCCAATCAAAACAATTTTAAGTCAATTCTGACAAGTTTCAATTTTTAGAGTTTTTGACCTAAAAACAGGGGTCGATAAACCCTAATTTTCATTTTTTTTTAAAAAATTTCAGTATCTTCCTTACATCACACTAACTCAAAGCCCATACTTGATTAGCCCAAAAACCATGTTTTTACATCATTTTTACAAGGTTTAGACCATTTTAAGCAAAATGCCTTAATGAAGCAAAAAAATTGGTTTGGGTACAACACAAGGCATCATTTTTCAAAGGAAGGGGGTCATCTTTTTCAAATTTCATTCACCTGGGTCTACTTAGTTCTTGATTCTCTTCAACTTTGGAAACTTTTAAGTGCTCAAGAATCTTTTGTTTTCACGCTTTTTCAGAAAATCCTCAACTTTTTCGAAATTTGACCAACTGGGTTTCTTCAGAACAAGATTCTCTACAAAACCTAGGTCCCATATTTTTTCAGAGAAATTGCTTTTTCAAGGAAAATCAACATTTTATTTTCAGTAGCCTATGCAAAAAAATTTCTGAACCTAGTCGAGTTTACAATAAAAAATCAAGATTTTTAGCATGCAGCACTCTCCACTTGAAATCAAGAATAAATCAGCTTTTTGGCGGATTGAGTTTCCTAAATGAGTCGCCTCTTTGGGGTAGCGATATTTTCCGATAATAGAACTCAAAATCAGCAGTTAACTCGACGCTTTTCTCTAGTTTTCTTGCTATTCTTGTGTCATGCTTATCTATTCTTTGTGAAAAAGAAATATCAAGTTGTAATAGTTGGCACTTTCCCTGTTTTTGTTTTCATAGGTTGTTAGATGGTTATCTTGTTTTAGTTTTAGAAATAAAACTTGCAAGTTGGCGAGTCTTGGTTGTAAAAGCAAGGAGATTTTAGAGTTCCCTACTCCTCTACTTGTGTATAAATAAGGGCAGTCTTGCCCATTATTTTCTTAACAGTTATTGTGATAGCGAATTGTTGAGCCTATTTTGCATGCAAGTTGTTATTCAATGGCATTTCACTTAGTGTAAGAGCAAGCTATGCATGCCTACCTTTGCTATAAGATATTATTCAATTTATGTGTTACTTGTGTCAATGTATTATGGTTGATTGCTTAACTGTAAGCTTGTTATTGTTACAATCATGTTGTCCCAAAACTATAATATTTGTTATTTAAAATTTGAGAAAAGGAAATCATATGCCTACTTTGCTACTTTGATCTATTGTCTCAGGTTTCCATATTATGTGTTTCACTTATATAATCTTTATTTTAGCTTGCATCTAAGGTACAATGAGTCTTAAGGTGTGTGTTGGGAGTGAGTTTATGTGATTTTTGTGTCAAAGAATCAATTCCCTGTTTACTTTTAACTCTCAGGCTTTGAATTTACTTGAGTTGTTAAAAGTGTCATTAGAGTAGGCTTAGTCGTAGTTGAAGTTTATAAAAAAAAAAATCTTAGTTATGGCACAAGAGATTTATAACCTTGTGCTCTAAGCTAAACACAAAGATTGAAAATTAGTTTTAGTTTACTTTCTTTAAGCAACATCAACAAAGAGGAAGCTTCCCCTCCTAATTTGAAGAGTACTTAATCTGTGCATAGCTATCCATTTCTAATTTGCATACCAGATGTGCGAATTGAAACACCAATGGTTTTTTGCCGCCCATCGTGGGGCACGAGGCATAAAACTTCAAGAAATTTTATGCTTTGTGACACAGGAATGACCATCTAGCATCCTATTGCTCTTGTCAAGAACCTGTGATCCAGCTAGAAGCAATGGGTGATAACAACAATAATGTTGATAGGAATCAGAGACGACCACCCCCATTAGCTTGGGGTAATAACATTGGACCTTTGGCTTTGTGGGAACATCATGAGTTAACTAAAAGGTCAAGGAAACACTTTCCTCATTTTCACTACAATGGAACTCAACATGTTGATGATCATATTTTTTCCTTCTCAACGGCTTGCATTGTGTTGCATGTGTCACATGAAGACATCGCAGTGCATTTCTTTGTGGAGACCCTCGTGGGAAATGTTGTCGACTAGTTCAATCACCTAGATCTAGGCATTATTACAAGCTAGGCAACTATGAGCGAGAAATTTTGATGAGATTCAAGCTTGCTAAAGAGTCATCTATTGTTTGCCCAACTTGCAAATTCAAATATAGAGCACAACAAGCCCATGAGGGAGTTTGTAACAAGATTTAATCGTCTTGTTACATGACTTTCTTCTACACTTAATCCATCACTGAAAATTTTGATGAGTTGTTTCATAAATGCTCTTCCATCAGAAATAGCCTTCTTTCTGAAGATGACAAAAGAAACAGAATTGATGGATGCGCAAGAACACACCATCAAGTTGGAGGATAATATGATTACTTCTAGAAAGATGAAGAAGGATTCAAGCAGACCTCTAGTTCAGAGTTCTCCAGATCCACAACTACAGAAGGTAGCCAATGAGATGCTTGCACTACCACCACCACAATATCAACCTCCACCACAGTATCAACTTCAACAACCATACCAACGGGAAATGAGATGGGAGAGCGGGAAAAAGTTTTTGAATTTTCCCCTGGTCAGCAACGGGTGTCTAGTTCAAAGGAAGTTGGTCTTGCACTGGGGGGGGGTCTTCTGAGGATGCAGATGGGGAGATGGCAGCAAAGGAGCAGGTGGGAGCTTTTTTTGAGGATGGGAGTCAGGGGAAGAGGGGGGACACAGGAGACAGACGGGACCCAGAAGGTCAGTGTTTTTCTGGCCCCTTTCTGAATGACGGTGATGGTGGAACTGATGCTTTGGGAAACCTGGATGTGGAGAAAGTGGCGGGGGACAATGCTTGGGTGGATTCAAGAAAAAGATGGTCTTCGCTTTTCGGTACCAAGCTTGCTGGTAAACCCTCCCTCCCTTTAGTTAGTAATATTTTGGTACCCTCGAGTGGGACATTTGTGATTCTTGTACTGGATCCAGTTATTGACCACGACGTTTCCTTAATGGCTTCTTCACTGGTGAGTAAATTTATGGGTCTGAAGCCAAACATTGAAGTGGTAAGGGACTTTGTTAGAAAGAAGTGGAGAGAAAAAGGTCAAATCGAGATTGCGACCTTACCTAAAGGTTTTTTCTCATTTGCTTTCTCTTGTGAAGAGGATAAGATTGCAGTGTTGTGTGGTGGCCCCTGGGTCATTGGCAAGTCATCTTTCACTATCAAGAAATGGTCCCCGAAAATGGATTTCTCGGATACCTCTTTTGAAGTTGTGTCGGTGTGGGTCCAATTACCAAGCCTTCCTATGGAGTTCTGGAATGAGGATGTTTTTAGAGGGATAGAAAACTCTTTTGGGGAACTCCTATCCATAGATACCATGACTATGACCAAGAAAAGGTTGGTTTTTTCCAGGATCTGTGTTGGTATTACGCAGTCTTTAATTTACCGTCGTCAATAGAATTGTTTCGAAGTTGGGTAAGTGGGTTCAAACTATAGAATTTGAAAGTCTTCCCTTTGTTTGTTTTAACTGTAAAAAAGATGGCCATTGGGCTAGGAAGTGCCTAGATAGTGTTTCTCAACCTAAAGCCAAGTCAAGCAATAAAGGGACCAAAATTTGGAAGGTGAAAGAAACGGAGAGATCCCTAGAGGAGAACATGTCAGAGGCAGGTCAGGAGAAGAGTAAGGAGGACAAGATCTCCAACTTAGAGGGGAGAAATGTAGAAATCCCTATGTCTGGGAATGTGGAGGACAATATTGTTTGTGGTCAGGTACCCAATGAGGTGAGGACCAATGGGTTCCACAATAGGGGAGATAAGGAAGAGGTTGAGAGTACGGGCAAGCTGGATGATAGCTTGAAGGTTGAAAAGACACTCCCAGACAATGCTTCTAAAGATGTGGAGAAGAAATCATGTAATGGTCAGGAGGAGGGAAGCAGAGTAAGTAATGATAAGATCTCTAGGGCGATGGAGGGGAAGACTTCTTCTTCACCTCTTAGGGATAGCTCTCATTGTTCCCTAGTTGAAGTGAAGGATACTTTTGGGAGCTCGGAGAAAACCAGTAAGATAAGAAATGAATTGAGGTTCTCCCCGGTTATTAATGAAGTTGTTGGAGATGATTTTATGGATGGGTAGGAATTCATGGGTCTTGAGGACCTGGAACTTGAGGAGGATAGCTCATATACAAAGGTTGAGAAGAAAAAGAATAAAAGAGGGGGCAGTACTAGAGGAGTTTCCACGAGAAACAAAACTAAAGCGGATTGTGGAGCCCAGAGAGGTTCGGGTAGAAAATCAACAAGATGGCACAGGGAGTAGGAATGCAACCAAAACATTGCAGACGGGACTCAAAGAACCATTCCAGAGATTTGTCGAATCAGTACCCCATCAAGAAAATGAAGTTTTTGTCATGGAATATTAAGGGGCTAAATAATTCCCATAAACAAGAAATTTTGCACAATTTTGCTAGGGATCACAAGCCTGATATTCTTATCATTCAAGAAACTAAAATGCCTAAGGAAAGGGTGGAGAAAATGAAAATATTTAAGAATAATGGTGTTAAGGGTAGGAGCTCGGAGGGGGCCTCTAGAGGGCTTGTGATGTTTTGGAACAAAGATCATATTCAAGGTACCCTGATTTGGGATGATGCTAACCATGTGGCGACTAGATTCAGGCATATTAGGGATGGTTTTGAGAAATTTCCCCTTCAAATTTGAAAAAATGTGGTTGTCTCACCCTCATCTCTCAAGATTCATTTTTGAATGGTGGAGTATAAAGTTTTATGGTACGGCTATGTTTCGTGTGGCTAAGAAGTTGAGAAAAGTTAAAATGAATGTTAGACGTTGGAATAAAGAAGTTTTTGGAGACATTTTTGCTACTAAGTCTGCTATCCAAATGGAGCTCAAGGACATCCAGGACAAGATTCAGGAAAAAGGTTATGAGGGAGATATGCTTCCCAAAGAGAATGAAATTCTTACCAGGTATCATGAAATTATCTCTAAGGAAGAAGAATTCTGGAAACAAAGATCTTGGTTGGGGTGGTTGTCATCTGAAGATAAAAATACCAAATTTTTCCACATGATAACTATGAAACATAGGGTGACTAATCGTATAACTCACATAATAAAGAATGACAAAAGAATTGAGAAGGAGGAAGAGATAAGGAATAAAGCTATCCAGTTTTTTGAGAACCTTTTATCTATTGATGGTGGATTGGATGTGAACGCCCTACAGAACCTCATTGATGTTATCCCTAATATTCTGAAAGAGGATCATAACAAAGCTCTGACGCCATCCCCTCAATTGAGGAAGTTAGAAAGGTTGTCTTTTCGTTTGAAGGTAACAAAGCCCCTAGGCTAGATGGCTTCCCCATGTTCTTTTTCCAAGTTTTTTGGGAGATTGTGGCTGAGCATGTTACGAATGTTGTTAAAGAATTCTTTGGGTCCAAAAGATTGTTGAAGGAGTTGAATTCGACCTTTATTGTTCTTATTCCTAAGCTCCCAAGTGCAGACACTTTTGAGTTTTTCTGTCTTATAATTCTATGCAATTCCTTGTACAAAATTATGTCTAAAGTTCTGACTTCTAGGCTATTGGGTGTTCTTCCACTGCTCATCTCCCCTCAGCAGAATGGGTTTGTCCTTGGAAGACAGATCTTTGATTCCATCATCACTATCCATGAAAACATCCATTCTCTTGAGGTGTCTAAGAATCAAGGTTTCCTTCTCAAGCTAGATATGTCAAAGGCCTATGATAGAGTGGATTAGGATTTTTTGCTGAAGATTTTAAGAGCTTTTGGGTTTTCTGAGAGATTTGTGCAATTGATTTCTACCACTAGCACTGTTGTCATTGTTAATGGATCTCCTTCCCGGTTTTTTAAAGCTACCAGAGGAGTGAGACAGGGAGATCTGGTGTCGCCTATTCTCTTCACCCTTTTGGCAGAAAGCTTTGGTCAATTTCTGCTCAGAAAGGTGGATGAAGGTAGCCTAAAGGGGTTAAGACCTTCTTCAGCTAACATAGTGTGTTCTCATCAACAATTTGTTGATGACACTATTCTCATGGGAAGTGCCACTATTGGAGAAGCTAGAGTTTTAAAGAGTTCCCTTTTGATGTATGAAGCTACCTCTAGCCAGAAAATTAATAGGGGGAAAAGCTCCATTTTTTTCTTTAATACCCCTAAACGACGGCAAAAGAAGATTGTTGAAATCCTCGGCTGTGCTATCAACTCTCTGCCTTCTATTTATTTGGGTTTGCCATTGGGGTCTAAACCTCCTGATTCTTTATGGACTTCTCTTGTGGATCGGCTCAACCGCAAATTGGTTGGCTGGAAAGGTGCCCTTCTTAGTCAAGCTGGAAAAATTTTGTTGCTCAAATCTTCATTGCAGAATTTTCCTGTTTACGCCTTAAGTTTGTTCAAGATTCCCTCAAAATATGTTGATATTATTGAAAAAATGCAAAAACGTTTTCTTTGGTCGAGTGTTGAGGAAAAGAAGCGTGTTCCTTTGGTTGCTTGGGAAAGTGTTTGTAAACCTAAGAAATATGGGGGTTTGTGCCTGCGAAGTTTGAGAGTGTTTAACAAAGCCTTGTTGGCCAAGCAGGTCTGGCGAACTTTCTCTGGTCTTTAGGAATGGAACTCCATTTGGCATAACAAATACTTGTGGGGTGTTGCTTCTTTTAAATAATTCCTTATTTCTTCGTTCATTCCTCCTAGTTCTTCTCTGTGAAACAATGTTATTAAGGCCAGGGACCTTGCGGGGAAAGGTGCGATGTGGAAGCTCGGAGATGGCAAAAAAAAAAATTTATGGGAAGATAAGTGGGTTGGGAACAAACCCTTTTGTAATACTCTGGCCTTCAGGATGCATATGGAGGAGTGTAAAGCTAGATTTGGCATCTTTGTTGAGAATTATTGGAGGATGGACCAGTGGGTTTGTTTTTCTTTAATCAACCTAGACCTTTCACCCTTGCAAACTATCCTTAATTTTGTTATGCTTAACCCAAGGGGCATGGGGGACTCTATGATTTGGAAAATTTCTCCCTCTGGGATATTTTTTGTTTCCTCTGCTTTTGCTTCTTGCTACTTTATTTCTCCTCCTCCTGTCTGGGTGAAGGCCTGGGTGCATAACTTAACCCCGAAAATTAACATTTTCTTGTGGATCCTTCTCCAGAATAAAATCTTGACCAATGATAATCTTTGTAAACGTGGTTTTTCTTTTCCTAACAGATGTTATATTTGTTGTGCGAGGCTGGAAGTGCCTCACATTTGTTTCTTCATTGTCCCATTGTTTATAACATTTGGTGCAGGATTTTACAGATGTGGAATCTTCACTGGGTTTTTCTTGGATCTATCAGGGATTTCTATTGTCAGTGGAAAGTGCCTTCAAATAATCTAGTGTTGGGCATGCTTTGGAAATACATCTTTCCTCATACTGTGTGGGGAATCTGGAAGGAGCGCAATAACAAAAAAATTAGGGACTCTGCCCTCTCAGAGGAGGTGGTCTTTGAGAAGATAATCAGAGCACTAAGAGAGAATTTCAATCTGTTAAATAGCAAAGTGAAGGTTAAAGGAAAGAACAGTTATCAAGACTTTGATTTTAGGGTTGTCGAGAAGTGGATGATTAAGGCTGATGTGTTTAATGATCTCAAACCTATCAAGGGGCCTAGGGAAAGAATATTTTGGAGATTCCCTCCCGCTGGATGGGTAAAAATTAACTTTGATGGGGTGGCTAAGAGTAATCCTGGGCTGGGTGTGGGGGAGTGATTAGAGATGAGAATGGCATCCTCATTTCAGCAGTGGCACTCCCGTTGGGCACCCAGACCAACCACATTGTTGAAGCCATAGGAGCTTATCAAGTCCTTAACCTTGCTAGGCAGTTAAATTTGGAGAATGTGTGGATTGAAGGAGATTCCAATAACATAATCCAATGTATTAAGGGGTCTCAAAAACCCTCATGAACTATAGAGAATTGGATAAATTTATCCAAGGAAATCATTAACTCCTTTGAGAACCACTTCATTACCCATATTTATAAGGAAATCAATACGGTGGCTGATTACTTTGCAAACAAGGGGATTAAAGCTAATAATAAAATTATTTGGCATAGGAATGATGGCTTAGAGGCTGATATCTTGGCCTTAATGAAGTATGATCGTATCCACGGGAAAATTCAATTGCCCTCTCTGAATAATGATTAAGGTGAAGGCGTGTCTTTCTAAGCAGTCTCAGAACTGTTGTCTCATCATATTTCATCAAGGGATGGAGTACTACGGATTTAATAGCCTAATTAATCTCCAGTACTTCGGATGCTTTTTGGGTGTTTTTGTGCTCTGTTGTAGAGGTATTTTGGAGTCTTTGAAGAAAGCTTGCATTGCAGACAAAATGGGTGGTGATCGTTGTAGATTGGAACCGGCGGAATGCAAAGAGCTGAAGACCAATGATAAACTGTGAAGGGTGTTGGAGAAGGGAGGCATTATGGGTTATATGGAGAAGCTTCATGGCAGGAATCAGGAGGTTACTAGGGCCTTTGCTAAGGATTGGAACAATGGAAAAATTACTCTTCAGGAGGAAAGTGACAATTGACGAACAGTTGATCTCGGATGTCACTGGGATGCCTATGGAGGGTCTCAAATTCTACAGAGATAGGAAGCTCTCTGATCAGGCGATTAAGACTTTTTCGCGCACTGACAAGGAAAGGAAGGACTTGCTGAGAGCTACTAAGAGTAGTTATGACGCTACTAAACTCAAGTTGTTGTGGAGGGAGGTTCTAAGGGTGATAATGGAATATATCACATTGGACAGGAGATACACCAGAGTTTTTGGGTATCACTTTGTGCTTCTGAATCACTTAACGCACCAGGTTAGGGTTTCCCTTCCTTATTATCTCTCTACTTCATTAAGTTTGAACCTACAAGATCATGTGTCTAATCCGGTGAGATATCCCATAATCCATGAGGGTTTGCTTGTGCTCATTTATGAACATTTTAAGGCTATGTCAACCATCTCCCAACATACCCCTTCTCCACACTCTGTTCCTGAGAAATAGGAGTTGGGTGATAGCTATGCTGAGAAGGATGAGTGGGACATTGAAATGGAAGGGTAAGAGGAGCACCCTGTGAGAGCTAAGAAGAAGGGCAAACCCAAATGCAAACCTAAAGCTTGCACCCTCCCCAAACCTAGTGCGATGACCTCAACTAGTAGGGCTAAGATTATCTATCTAGGGTTTGATGTTTCCAAGTTGAAACCGAAAGGAACACCTAGTGTTTCTCCCAAGGGGAAGGGTAAAACAAAAATGAAGGACCCCTCCTATCACACTGACCAAAAGGAATCCCAGCGTACCAGTTTGTTTGAGTACTCCAATTATCTAGCCACAGATAGGGAGGATAGGCCTCGATTCCCTAATGACTTAAAGGAAGATGATCACTATTTCAAAGTTGAGCATGAATACCCATTTGACGTCCTTGCAATTGCCCGCAATGGCTTTGTTGATATTTTTCGTCTATTCAGGTAGGCCTTTTTTGAGATAAAGGAAATTAAGATCAATCAAAGGGCTTATAATAGCAGGCTGGAAAAGGTGGAGGAGACTGATAACACGAGCAAGGATAAAGATAGAGCTAAGGATCTGTGGATTGACGATGAAAAGAGGTATATGGTTGAGTGCTTGAAGAAAATTGTGGATGACTTGGAGCTTTTCAAGAACAACCATGATGGGAAGCTTTCTTATATAGAGGGGAGGCTAAAGAATGTAAGAGATTCTATTCAGAAAGTTTTGGAAATGAGCCACAAAATCTTCAAATCCACTGTCAGTACCATGAATATGATGGTCAAGAGTCTAGAAAGAGCACATCAGGTTAAATTTGTGGTGGAGGTTGAGGATGATAAAGAACAAAGCCAAGCTGAAGGGGTTTGGCCTAGCAAATGTACCAGAGCCAACTTGAAAAGGAAGTTGGACAAGACTCCTATGGAAATTCAGGAATGAAGAAAGCAGCTATCAACATGGATAACCTAGAAAAGGAAGTTGCTGACATCCTGAGAAATCTGGCTTAGGTTTCCTGTTGGTTTTTTGTTGTGTTGCCTCTACGTTGGTTTTTCTTTATTGGTAGCTTCTCATCTTTTGTTGAACTCTTAATGTTTTATTCTATCTTTATCTACTGTTAAAGGGTTTCAGGATCCCTTCAAAACCTTTTTACCTTAATGAGAAATGATATCATGATTAATGATTTAAAATAGTTTATGGATGATTAATTATGAATGATCATGAAATGTTTATGATTTATTATGCACTATGAATGGTAATGAGATGATAATTATTTAATATTTTAATGATCTAATAATTTAATGATTCATGCAAATGAAATGATTAATGATAATTAGTATATTATGAAACGATATTTGATGGTTATGATAATGGATTTATTATGATAATGAACTATTATGCTTTATTATGAAAATGGACGTGAACGATAATGCAAACGAACATGAACGATAATGCAAACGAACATGAATGATAATTCAAATAATAATTTACAAACGAACATGAATGATAATGCAAACGATAATGCAAACAGACATGAATGATAATGTAAATGATAATGTGATGATTGCGAGGAAAAATTTGAGTGTCTACAGTTTCTTGGCTTTCACATGTTTACATGGTAGTTTTGTTTCATACTATTCATGAGCTCACTATATATATCTAAAATTTGTCCACCTGTATTTATGTTCTTTTTGATTGAATATTTTATAGATATTATAAACTCAAATGATGTTACAAAATATTTCCTTGATGCATATTTTTTATATTTATATTTTTTAAAGATTTCTACTAATGTTTGAAGTTCCATTTTGTTATTTTTGAGACACCCTAAGATCTATACTTGATAATCACAAGAATGCCTTGGAAATTTGATGGAGGAAATTGAGGGGGTTATTTTATGCATTTCATTCAACATAAAATTTACCGTACATGATTTATTGACTTAGAGATGAGTGTTTGGAGGTGTCGACATATTCAAATTTTCTAATAATTAAAAAATGATTCAACATAAATGAAAATAAAAGTGATTTAATTTTGAACTCAAATTGCTAAAAAATTAAAGAAACTTGCCCCTTCCATGTTATAGAGAAATGATTCATTAAATTAAAATCCCAAATCAACAAAAATACACTCACACAATAATTCTATCCTATTACATGAAGAAAATAACACACATTACTCATGACTATTTTTCATCAAAAATATGAGTGTGTTTTTGTGTGCTAAGTACATTTATGTGGGTGTTGTACCTTTTACATGATGAGCCTCATGGTCCAAAAAGGATTAAGTCCAAGTATTACCAAAAAAGCTATCCAAAAATAATAGAAACAACAACAAAACAGTACATCGACCATGGATTGACAACGAAAACACCAAAACATAGACCAAGGCAGCAGCTACCTAGCATTGTCCCAATTTTTAGATAGGAGGTCCACGACATCGTCCCCGATCCACTCTTGATTCTCCTCAAAATTTTTACCTCCAACTCATCTTTAGTCACCACACACGAAGTGTTGGTGACGAAATGAACTAGATTCACAGTGAAGCGGGTCAGAGCTCTAAATCTTTTGTCTAGCTTGTCCATCTTCTCTTTTAGCGCACGGAGCTTCTCTCCCTCATCAGCGACCTTTGGGTCCTCACCAAGCTCAGCTTCCAGTAGGTGCGAAGATTAAGAGGCCAAGTTATCTTTCGACACATTGCTACTATTAGGGATGGTATGGGGACCTTCCACATTTTCCTCCTCTTCCTCCTCGGTCATCTCCTCCTCCTTATACTCTTTACTATTCGTCTACTCCTCCTCCGAGTCCACAACAATCTACCTTTTTTTGCTATTTTTTTCCAATCTCTCGGACCTTCAAATAGTGGTCTCCCCGCCTGTCATAACTGTTTCCTCCACAACCATATCACCTTTGGAATCCTTCCCCACAACATTTTTTCCTCTGCCCTTTTTCACCATAGGCTCCATTAAACCTTTTTTTCATCTTTACCCTTTTTCTTTGGCATGGCTCTATAAGAAGTTTTGGTCAAAGTGGCATTGAGCTCACACAAATTGGTCGCGACGCTCATCTACGCATTTCCCATGCTACCTTTGATTTTTTTAGCAGCATGTTTGGGTTTGGGGTTTGCGGCAGTACCCAAATGGGGTTTTCAAGAAGGGCTTTTAGATTCAACTAGGGAGATGTTAGCAACAACAAGGGGTTCAACCTCCTCCACACGGACATTAGAAATAGCCCTAGGAGGACATAAAGCCAGGTGAAAATGATAGAGCCTCATTATAAGTCCTTGGTGGAGAGGCGAACGAGGAATGTCATTTAGGTTAAGGCTAGCCGTTTCTTTACATTTTTCCACCAAATTTTCCAAATCCATAAGTAGAAAAAATGGAAAACTAAGCAAAATTTTGTGCCTAAGATGATTCAACAGAGGGAAGTGGTAGAAAAAGTAGGTTTTAAATCTACCTTCGAGTGTCACATACTTCATGAGGGCCAAACACACCTGGTCCCAGAGTTACGAAAGGGCCTCCCATTCGAAGCCCGACTGGTTGCAGACCGAATCCTCACTCCCCATGAAAAAATCATTCATGCTGCCATTATCTAGAATCTGAGTGTGCTTTAGATACTTTTTCTTGATGCATTGCATCCCTATAGCTTGCGCAATCACCTCTTCACTAACTTCAAAATATATACGACCCAACGTCACCCTTCAGTCCTTCCAAGAATTTGCAAATTGTCCAGATAGGTTAGGGTTGTGACCCACAAGATTCTCCATGAGGGGAGCTAGGCCACCCTCGACACAGATGTGCGACACCAATGGATTTTTGTGGAATTCTCTGCAATTATCAGGCTCGGTTCAAACATGATCACCACCCATGATATTAATCTACACAAGAACCCAGAGAACTTGTAAAAATAAAATGTTTGAAATATCGGCTAAGCAATAGGCTTTCTTCACATGATAGATATTTAGATGAGTAAGGCATCGTTGGTTAATCATGATAGTGTGCAGATCACACGTGTGAAAAGGAAAATCGCCTATCAAAAGTTTAGCAATATCATAAATGTGGATCTTAAGGTGATGGCATCTAGGTAAGCAAGATATGATGGATGAGCAAGGTTCATTGGCCACGCTGTCTTTGTACAAAAAACTAGGTAGGATGGCCACTTGGCCAAATTTAGTAATGTCAAGGTAAGAAGGTTTAGGACGTAGAGTTAAATTAGTGGGAGTGAATGAGCCAAAAGGGAGCTTTCCCTCATAATGAGTCGTCACATCAATTTTTAAATCCATTGGCTTAAGGATGAGATGATAAATTAACACAATCCTCATGAGGAGATATCATAGAATACAACCCTTTAGATTCATAATTATAGAGTACGTGTCAAATTCCTTAGTAAAACCACCTTCATTTAGCACATGACTATCCGTAAAATTTGAATTTTTCCACTTGTAGGCCACCTCAGCTTTAGTACCCATCCACCAAGCCCAAAGAACAACCATGTGGACCCCCCAAACAACTCCCATAAATCGAAGATTTAAAGTCATCATATTAAATGAGTGTTTTGTTCCTTCAAGATTAGATCTTGAATCCTCGACGGTAAGTTCCCCATATTCCTCCAACATTTAGAGCAACTCCAAAAGGTCCACAATTAGCAAAGGCATCCACCACTTGGTTACCCTCCCTAAAGATGTGTGTCACCTTTTTTAACCTTAGCTTGGATAAAAAGAGCCTTATATCCAACAAAATATCCTTTGTACTCCATCCAATCAGTCTGCCAAAGTTCACAACATTGGTAATGGACTTAGAGTCTCCTTCAATGTGAAGGTTCTCTATCCCTAGAGAAACAAAAATTTGGAGGCCCTTGAGTAGCGTACGTGCCTCAACAACCATAAAAGATTGGAAGCCAATTCCTCTCACAAAACCTGCAACAAGTTCCCCCCTGGAGTATTTGATCACCCCTCCTATACTAGCTCTACCAGGGTTTCCCTTTGCAGCCCCATCAAAATCAAGTTTAAACTAGCCTCTATCTAGAGGCTCCCATTTGGTGTTTTTCCTAGCCAGGGATTTGGAGTTGTCCAAAGAGTTTGCATCTAACTTTTGATGCCAAGCCTTTTCCCTTCTAATTTCACATTCAGTAGGTCCCTTCTCCAGAAGTTTCCCATTGAAGAGGGAGATGTTTTCCTCAATAAGACAGGCACCAATACCAAAAACCTCCCTAGGAATCCTCTCAAAATTATTGAATATATGGTTTTTCCTTTCCTTCCACAGATACCAACTGATGATAGGAGGGACCTGGTTCCAAATCTCTCTAGGCAAGGAGTGAACATAAGGACTACACTAGCCCAAAATAAAGGATTTGATATCCTTACAGATGGTCCAAAGAATTCCCAATATTTCAAAAGCCATACCCCAAACTTCAGCAGCAAACAAACAATGTAACATTAAGTGGTCAACTGTTTCCTCACAACATTTACATAACAAACATCTATTGGGGATATAGAATCCTCTTTTCCTCAAATTATCCTGAGTAAGGATCCTATTGTGACAGACAGTCCACTAGAAGAAATTGACTTTACGGATCATATGGATATTCCATATCTTCTTCCAAGGACCAACCGCAACACCCTTGTTTGTCAGCAGATTGTATGCCAACTTAACAAACAAATCACCATGTTTGTCATAGGTCTAAAAAAATTCATCTCCCACGCCAGAGGAGGGAAGCCTAGTAAGAGAGTAATTTCTAGAGAGACCTAGCCAGGCTGCAAAGGTCCTAGGAAAGAGGGAAAGAAAGAGCTAAATCCTTCCACACCCTATCCCAAGGAGGCCTAGAAACATAATCCCTAACCTAGATACCAAAGAACCTCTGGGCCAACCTCTTGAGATTCCTAAAATCAAAACTTTCCAGAGGGGTATCAATTAACCACGGATCTTCCCAGAACCTGATCCAATTACCATTGCCTATATTCCATTTTATCCCACTTCTAAGAAGACTTTGTGTGCTGCAAATGCTCCTCCAAGCTAAAGAGCCCTGGGGTTGAACCTCAGAGAGGTAGTTGACCAAAGGCCTATTCTGAAGATATTTAGAATTCATGATTTTGCACCAATCCTTAGTATTCCTTATTTGATCCTAGCCCACCTTGGCCATCAAGGCCTTGTTAGTGTTGACAATATCCCTGATCCCAAGACCACCATAGTGTTTGGGCTGACAAAACTTTTCCCATTTAACTAGAGCAAATTTATTTTTGTCCTCAGTCCCAGACCAGAGGAAATTCTTTTGAATTTTTTTGAATTTATCAGCTATATACCTGGGTATCTTGAAAATAGAGAGGAAGTAAATTGGTATCCCTTGAAGAGCAGAAGAGAGAAGTTGAAGCTTACCTGTGTGGCATAGAATGGAGCCTTTGCATCCAGCAAGTTTCCTCTGAATTCTTTCAAACACCAAGTTTTAGAAGTCAAAGTTGACCTCCTTGACAGTGAGAGGGAGCCCAAGGTAAACAGATGGGAGATTCCCACTCAAACATCCCAACACCACTGTCACCCTAGCTTGCAAGTTAGGAGTGTTGTTAAAGAAGCAAATCATGCTTTTGTTGTAGTTAATTCATTGACCAGAGCAGGCAACATAATTGTTAAGGCAATTTTTCCATTTCCTAGCTTCAACCATAGAGGCTTTCCCAAAGAGGAAAGTGTCATCCACAAATTGTTGTATCACAATCAGGTCTAAAGCAAAGGCAACTTTGATTCCCCTTATAGAACCCTCTAATAGCAGACCAACAAAGTTTATGCTCAACACATCGGCTATCATGATAAATAGATAAGGTGAGAGGGGGTCGCCCTGTCTCATCCCTTTACTAGCAGAGAAGAACCCAAAGGGGGTCCCATTGACCAAAACAGAGTACTTAATAGTATTAACACATTCCATTATGAGCTTAACCACAAATTGGTTTAATCCAAACTTGGTCAAGACATTAGGGATGAAGTCCCATATAAATTTGTCATAGCCTTTTGAAATATCTAATTTGAGTGTCATCCCCGCATAGTTACATTTGTCCATAGAATGGAGAAGCTCATGAGTGGTCAAAGTAGCATCAAGGATATGACATCTAGGTACAAATCCTTTTTGGGTTGGGCTAATGAGTTTATCAAGAAGGGGTTTGATTCGGTTCACCAATATCTTGGAGAGGATTTTGTAAAAGGTATTGCATAGGCTAATAGAATGAAAATCAGTCATAGATTGAGGGTGACCAATCTTAAGAATTAGAGAAATAAAGGTGCGGTTCAGTTGTTTGAGAATTTTTCCAGTTTTGAAGAAATCATGAGCATCCAGAACAAGGTTCTCACCCACAATCTCCCAGAAGATCTAAAAAGAAAGGTGAGGGAAAACCATCGAGGCTCGGAGCTTTGAATCCCCCCATACTGAACGTAGCCAGACGAACCTCCTCCAGAGTAACAACACTGATAATCCCAAGATTATCATCCTGGGTGATGATGATCAGAAGGTGGTTTAACATTAGATTATCCATAGTCGGGTTGGGCACCTCACCAGGAGCCGAGTAGGCCTCCTGAAGGTAATCAACAACCAAAAGGCCAATCTAGGTAGGGGTAGATATCACCTCACCCGTAATATCAGTTAGTTTATAAATTTGATTCCTTTTCCTATGTTTGATAGCTGACACATGAAAGAAAGAGGTGTTCTTGTCACCCTCTTTTAGCCATTGGACCCTAGATTTTTGCTTCCAAAATATTTCCTCTTTTTTGAGAATTTGTTCCCATTCCCTCCTATTCTCCATTTCTTGGTTGTGAGTCTGCTAACTTTAATCCCCTTCCTCCATTTTCCTTTGTAAAATTTTCAAATTCTCCTCTATAATCTTTTTCTTTTGAAAAACATTGCCAAAAACACTCTTGTTCCGACCTTTTACCATGCATTTAATATGTTTGAGTTTGAAGAAAATCCTGAACATGGGGGAGCCATAAACATGGATGTTCCACCATTCTGTAATTCTATTCTTGAAATCAGGATGGGAGGTTCCACATTATCTCAAAACAGAACGAGATAAGACCCACAACAGGATGGTCATTAGAGGTTAGCAAAAGAGGATGTTGATCTAACACCGTTCTAGGCAGGGCTTATAGATTGGCACTTAGTATGTTAGTCCAATGGGAGGAAAAGAGGAACCGATCCAACTGAACCTGAATCAAGTTTTCACCTAAACATTTGTTGGACCAAGTAAAAGTTTGGTCAGAAAGATCAATATCAACCATGCCAAAAGAGCTTAAAAATTTGGCCAAGTCAGACATGTTGTTAGATTAATCTACTAAACCACCACTTTTCTCCAAAGAGTAGAGAGGAGAGTTGAAATCCCCACCCACCATCCAACGGGTGCCCAAATTATTTTTAATCTTAACAACAAGATCCTGCCATAAGGTACTCCTAGTGTTCCTCTAGTTCAAAGCATAAACGTTGATTATGGACCAAGTTTCACCCAGATAGGAGAAAGAGGCTCCCACACAATTCTTTCAGTGGAAGAGTTCAGAGCCCTTAAATCTAGAGGGGTTCCAAAGCACTGCCAGACCACCCGATGCCCCATCAGCATCACTATAGAAGTAGGATGCACCAGGCCAAATGAACTTAGCAATCTTGTCAAAATTTATCTTCTTCATTTTGGTCTCTTGTAGTGGGCACACGCCAATCTTATGTTCAAGAACATAGTTCTTTAGAGAAAGTTTCTTATGGGAGTTGTTGAGCCCATGAATGTTCCATGACATGACTTTCATTTTTGACCTTTCTTAGAGGACACGTCCAATGTCCTCTATTTACCCAGAGCAATCTCATTTGTAGTCTCTCTCATCCTTGTGTATATTTGGCTAAGTCTACCTAGTTTAGAGTCTCCTCCCACATCTACCTTCTTTCTCCTCCCTCTTTTCTTCACAGTTGTCCAGATCTCTTCTTTTGCATCTTTCTCCAGCAGCAAGCCCTCTACATTCTCTACAAATTCATCAACAACTCCAATGCTCTCGTCTTCCTATATCTCACCTTCCTCACCCATTGTTTCACTTGTCCTAGCAGAACCCATCTCCAGTAGTGGGCTAGTAACAACCTCATCCAAACTTGAACCGATGTCAGGGGCCAACTGGACATCCTGGGGTTTAACAGCAGTCTCATTCAAAGTTAGAGTGGCTAGACTCACTCTGGGGTTGACCAAGCCAGTCGGGGAATCACTAGAAGAAGATGAAACACCTAGAGACTTGGATAGAGGAACACCATTCGTTGGTGAAATATTCTCCACAGGAGGCCGAGGATTCACCAAAGTACTACCCGGATTAGGCTCTCGATTAAAGGAAGATTTGCAGTCAGAAATAAGGTGGAAAACTTTAGCACACTTCTAATAGTAAGAAACAACATTTTCGTAGCACACTGGTTGGGTCTAGTTGCCAAACTTAGAGCATAGCTTAACTGTGTTAGGTAGAGTCTTATCCACATAGATATTAACACAAAATCGAGCAAAGAATAACCTAGATTTTGATTTGGTGATGGAATATGTAGTAACAAATTGTCCCATAGAGTCCCCAATGCTTTTGAAGATGGCTTCGTCTCAATACTCGAGAGGTAAACCCGACAACCGAACCCAAATTGGGGCCAATTTTTTGCTTGTGTATGGAGTGTGATATTAATATCAAGCACTTGAGGAACCAATATATTACTCCTACAAATCAGAGGACCACCTGAAACTTGTAGCCCTCAAATACACTCATGTAGTTTGAGGAAAGAAATAACATGAAATTTCCTTTTAAACTTATTTTCTTTCTCCCAATGGAATTCAAAATGATATTTGTTGAGTGCTTGGTATAGAAAAGATGAGGAGTCATGCATGTTTGACATAATCAAACTTTGTAAAGCCTTTGCATTCCTTTTCTTACTATGAAGAAAATGTCGAGGAAACAAACCTCCCACAAAGGCATCTCCTAAATTGAAGTCATACTATTGCACTCCTCTCAGCAAAGCATCATCCTCCAAGTAGTGGCTAACAACGACCTTGCTTGCTATCTCCTTCAAGGTGGTGCAGTTCTGCACCAAATCTAGAATATTTGAAAAGAAGA
This sequence comes from Sequoiadendron giganteum, assembly GCA_007115665.2. Taxonomy (NCBI): domain Eukaryota; kingdom Viridiplantae; phylum Streptophyta; class Pinopsida; order Cupressales; family Cupressaceae; genus Sequoiadendron; species Sequoiadendron giganteum. The sequence goes on from CM021101.1 coordinate 406,520,468, forward strand.
TAGAGAGGATATTTGCTGGGAAGATGATTCGTTGGGAGTTTATGTGGAGAATTTCTTCACCAACAATTATTTTGATGCAATTCAAGGCCGACGAACAATTCACTTTAAACATTGACTGCAGTTGGTCTCTTTCGATGTAGTCAAAAAATGGTTCCTCCCATGGTTGCACCACCACTAGGACTCTGTAGTTTCACACGCGAAACTCCATCCTCCAAAAGTCTACAAACATAGATTAAATTGAAACCCTATAGAGAAACAAAGATTAGGAAGCCACTTTGAAGATACAAAGGCAATTCATTTTTTGATTTTCTTTGAATAGCCTTTCACTTAATAAAGTTGTTCGATTCCCCAATTCCAAAGCATAGGACTGATGAAAAGATGGAACTTTGAATGCAAGCTTGATTCAGATCTATCTTTACAATGCGATATCTCCAAACATCTATCCGCGCACATGCCTTATGTAGACTACGTAATGTGATTTTGCCACCTCCTCATTTTAAGCATGTGAAATAATCACAATTAGGCATGATCAGTCCTATGGTTGTACTCACAAGAAATGAAGCATAAGATATCAAAACAGTGTTACAACACTCTCCAAATTTGAGCCTTCGATAATTTTTTTGGATGAAACTTCACTAGAAATACCACGTTATTTCTATTCCAATTTTAGCTCTATTCGCAAGCATACGCCACCAAGAAAACATCCTTGCCATTCATCTTATCAAGGCCATTTCTTGATAATTGAGGTCATCTTGGTGACGTTTGTTGAAATGCTTTGCAATGTGATATTTTTCTTTTAAAATTAATTCATCCATAGAAGTTATAAATTTAAAATTTATAACTTCCATAGTATTTAAAATTTGAACGATTAGGGTCTAGGTCCCTTGGGTGAATTAACTTAGGATAAAGAAGCACAATTTTTTCCTATTACTTCTCTTAAGTCTGCTAGTTCCTGGATATTGTTGATATTTTCTTGGAAAAAAAATTATTTCTTATCACACCTCATGTTAGCCAGTTGATCTGCAAGAGCATTGCCTTCTCGGTAGGTATGAGAGATTTGAAGATCTTCAAGTTCTTATAACAATTTCCAAATAATCTGCAGCACATACTTCATGGACCAATTGAAGCAAGTTTTCTCCTTGCAAGCATTAATCACTACTAGAGAACTCCTTCAATGTGGAGTGCTTTGATATGGAGTTGTTTTGCGATGAGAAAACCATGAAGTAAAGCCATTGATTCTGCCATATTGTTTGTGCCCAGTGGTAAAATTATTGATTTGACTACTTTGACAGTGTGTCTTGTATCCTTGATGCAAATCCCTGCTCCTGAAGTACCAGGGTTTCCTCTAGAAGCCTGGTCAAAGTTCAATTTATAAAAGCCTTCCTATGGTGGGAGCCATCTTATTGTACTCTTGTCTACTTTTGCATTGTGAGGCTATTTTAGGCTTCCTTTAAAAGGAAGCATTATCTTCTTCCAATTCTCTAATATGAAATCATCCCATGATGAGAACACTGCCCCCACATCCTTATGATGTTGAGTCCAGATATTTACTACCTCTAAAACTAACTTTTCAATCAAAGCATGTATAGATTGAATATTTACAAAGGTTTTTTTGAAAATGTGTTTATTCTTTTCCCACCATATGTTCCTTACAACCAAGGTTGGGATAGCTTTCCAGATACATGCAAAGAAGGAGGATTTGTATAGAATGGGCCAGGCAGAAAATATGTCCCAAATGGAATTCGGCAATGGAGCAGTGTAGTTCATTTTATCCAAAACAAAAAGCCAACCCTTGATTGAGCAAATGGACATTGTAGAAGCAAATGATCATGATCCTCAAAATTTTGGTTACATAAGACACAATTGAAAGGTTTCACAATACCTAATTTGACCAACCTATCACTTGTCAAAACTCTCTTTCTCATCACTAGCCAAGCAAAACTGCCTGCTTTTGGTAGTACCACACTATTCCAATAGAACGAGAATGCCCTCTGAGAGTGATTGGGATCTTCCCTACTAATAGTTGCCTTGTACCCCTGCCTAACTGAATAAGATCCACTTTTAGATGGTGCCCATATACCCTATCAACTTTCCCTGATAGAAATATTATTTTGATGTTCATTATTTGTGTCAATAAATCTTGTTGATTTTTTAGAATTTTCTCAAAAGAAAATTCTTTTCAAATTCTCTTTTTTATAATTCTATCCCAATAAAATATGTCCATAACCAAGTCTTAAATTCTTGGTCCCTAAATAAATAAATTATCATAATTAAAAATTTTTAATAAGAATTGACACATCTATAAGAAGTTTATTAGATGTCAATTGGATATAAATTTTAATTGCAAAAAATCATTCCCTTGCTTTTTACCTAATGATAACCCCTCAGTTATTATATACATTGAAACCTTTATTTTACTTATCTATTACACATTAGAATAAATGACTTAATTCTTGTTCAATGTATAGAAGGATCTATATCTTTATTTAAAAATCTAAACATTTGTGTATCTTATATTCCCCTATAACTGCACATTTAAATTAATCATGTCGTTTTCATTTTATTTTGTTGTTAATATTATTATATTATTACTATGTTTTATCAGACCATTTAAATAGAGGTTTGAATATAATTGCATCATATAAATATAGAGACATTTATTTAAAATTGGTTGAATATTATCACAGTATATAGATATACAGATCTCAATTTAAATCTGCAAACATATTATTGCAACTTATTTTCATATAAATCCCTGTTTAAGCTTGAATTGTATTTTCATTCTTTTTTTTTTTTTTTATAGATGAGTGTTACCAAAGAAAAAGGGTAACTCCCGAGTACATAGCATGACAATTAAGGCTGCAAACATAGCTTATTCTAAGAGCAGAAAGATGGCCGCTAGAATATCCCCAATCCAAATTAGGCATTGTAGGAGGGCTTCCCTGAGCCAAGCCAGGTCCGAGTGCATGAAATCTGAGAAGGCATCCATGTTAGCATTTTTAACTCCAACCCTAAAGACTTCCCATGCGTTGATGCAGAATTCCTCAGCAATCAAACTACGGGCTCGGGCTTCTTCCTTAGTGAGGTCATCCATGCTTGACTCCTCACCCTCCTCATCTGAGCCAGAGTCGTCGGAGATGAAGCCCAAAATATCTAGATCAAAGAAATTCTTAGGACAACTGACCCACACCCCATCACAAAGGTTCAGAATAGCGTTGGCTACAGCCTAGGCATTGCCAATTTCTGTGAAGTTGTCCATCGTTCAACAACGACTTCCTTGGCTTCGGTAATGTCCACCAGAGCACAGAAAATGAGTTCGTAAACCTTGTCATCGCACCAATGCTAGTCAAGGGAGAGAGTTGTAGAGACCAAATTGACGATTGTTTTCCTTCTAGCTAAATCCAGGATGTTGAATAGCCGCCTGCACTATGCCATTACAAGTTCCTTGATGCAATGACATTCAATGCCGAAAATGAATACCATTTTGCCTTTGCCAGATTTGGACTTGCTTAGAATGGAGATCGGCCTATTCGGCTATAAATAACCATTGCCTTGATAGGGAGAGATTTTTGGGAGAAATGAGACCGACGGATTGTCCATTCCCAAATCCCTAGACCCAATCCTCTCGAAATTACTGATCCACCTAGTTATGGTTCACATGGTGATGGAAGAAAAGTTCTAGGAAAAATGGTTGCGTACGTAGCTTCCCAATTGCAAATTCACATGATCAAGTGTTAAGGGCCATATTCCTGAGTGTACCATTCAAATTTCTAGGCAAGACCCATGACCAACTACGCCACCAAAAGAAGAAAACTGACCATCATACATCAAGGAAAGGGACCATCCCGTGTCTTATTGGGATTGTGAGCCATTTTTTCCATGTCTTCCTCGACGGTGTGATTTAACCCTTCCCAACTTGCCAGATTGGGTTCGACGATTAGCTTGATTGATTGCCCTACACTAGCATTTGCTAGAAAGTCTGTCGCTTTGTTTGCTTCTCTGTAAGCATGCTCGATTTTGAAGTTGTCAAGTTTGTCGAGTAAGGTTTTTATTTGACCTACCCAACAGTTGGTTTGCCAGCTTGGAGCTCGACCATTGATGACTCCATCAATGCATACTTTGGAATCACATTCGATTTCCACCGAATTAATTCCTTTATGAATGCAAGTCTGAAGGCCCAATGTCAAAGCTTCGAGTTCAGCGATATTATTAGTACAAACACCAATATTTTTTGAAGCTACCCACACACACTGCCCAGCTTGATCCCTTATGATACACCCAGCCCTAGCCATGCCTGGATTTCCCTTTGCAGCTCCGTCGAAGTTCAACTTCCAGGGAAATTCTTTCGGGCATTTCTAGTGAATCGATTTTCTGTCCACTTTCTTTTTTCTAAAGGGGAGTTCTTTAGGGCGTTTGAGTTTACTCCATTCTTTTTGGATGTCTTCGTCCCATTTTGAGAATTTTGATTTAGCACTAATTAGAATCCTATTATTGCCACTTCTATTAGTGCTTCCTTAATATTTTCTATCAAATGGTCGAAGCATAGGGCTTCTCCTTTCAAGATCCGCCTATTCTGCTCTTTCCAGATGTGCGATGCTACCATCGAGGGTGCTGAGACCCATAAGCCATGTCAGTAGCTATTTCTATTGCCTATTTTCCATGAATTAAAGAACTCACAAAATTTTGCCTATCTTGGCCCCTGAATTTGGAATGAGCATTGGAGCCAGTCCCAACATCTAATTGCTATTGGGCATCATAGAAAAAGGTGGTCAATGTCCTCCTCTGCCTGCTCACACATTGCACAACGAGAGGGCCTAGCGATTCCAATTTTTTTTAACTTGTCCGATGTAAGGCACCGCTGGTTGCTTGCCACCCAAAGAAAAGCTCCTGCTTTAGGTAACACAGAGTGATTCCAGTAGGGAGTCACCAGCCAATCAATTCTAGCACTGATTTCTATTTGCAGTTGGTAACCAATTTTGGCAGAATACTCGTCTGATTTCACACCACACCAGATAAAGTTGTCCTCCTCCCTGGAAATACAGACAACACGATTGTTCTGTTCTTCTGTTATGGTTGCCACAGTACTTTGGATTAAAGGTAACTAGGATAGGTTCTTCCAGGTTGCTCTCCCCCCGCCGACCCTATACTGTGTATCAATATAATTAATAACCATACTGCCAAATTGTGCTTCCAACCACTCAATATATGGATCCAAGTCAAAAAGGTCGGAGAGACTCCTGTATCCGTTCCAGGAGTCAGTCCAAAACCTAGCAGACTTTCCATTTTCAACCTTCCAAGAGATGTGATTTGTAATTAGTGGGCGGCATTTCTTGATGAATCGCCAAATGGTCGAGCCTCCCTGAAGGTTGTCAATTGACAAAATCCTTGATGGATCAGGATTGTCAAGATATTTGTTCTGGAGAATAGGACACCATAGCTTCTCTGGTTGTCTGCACATTTTCCATACTAGCTTGGCTTTGAGTGCAGTGTTTTGAAGACCAATTCTTCTGAGACCAGTTCCCCCTGCGTTTTTGGGTTTGCTTGCCAAATCCCAGCCAATTAAAGGTATCTTTTTTTGGCCTTTGGAACCTTCCCATAAGAAATCCTTCAGTGTTTTTTCCAGATCTTCCTTGACTTTTTTAGGGGCTCGTAGCATGCCAGTGTGAAGATTGGGATCACTGATAATATAGCCTTGGCCATAGTTATACGGCTGGCCAACGTTAGCCAGTTGTTTTTCCAAGACATGGCCTTGTTTTTACATTTGCTTACCACCTCTTCCCAATGCTTGGATCTGCAAGCTCCCTCAGTAACTTGAATCCCTAGGAATCTAGCTGGGAGCTTTTCTGATTGGTACCCTAAAAGATTGGAGATTTCCCTCTAAATCGGAATTTTGGTGTTGAAAAAGTAAATTATGGGTTTATCTTTGTTCATTTTTTGGCCTGACTATTCTTCATAGTCATCTAGAGTAGCCTTTATGCATTTTGCCTCTCTCATGCTTGCCTCCCCGAATAGAGTGGTGTCGTCTACGAATTGGGAGTGAGTGACTCTTTCCACATTTGGGGCTATAGTTATGTCGATCCACTCACCTTGTTGTTTCTTCCGTCTGATAGCACAACCTAAAGTTTCAGCCATGATCGCGAATAATGCAGATGACAGTGGGTCTCCTTGTCGAAGACCATTGGTGGACGAAAATAAACCGTGTAGGGACCCATTTAATAATACTGAGGATCTTACAGTTGAGATGCATTGTTTGATCAGAGAACACCAATGCTCATTGAATCCCATGCGTTCCATCGCATTGAGCAAAAAATCCCAAATTACTTTGTCATAGGCCTTACTTACGTCCAATTTGATTACCATTACGACCAAGTGATAAGATTTAAATGAGTGAATCACTTTGCTACTAAGCAGGATGCTTTCAGTGATTTCCCTCCTTGGAATGAAATTGTTTTGCTCTGTTGAGATAATTTTACCCAGGATGCCTTTTAGCTTGTTTGCTAGTACTTTAGCGATTACATTGTAGACTGTGTTGTAGAGAGAGATAGGCCTGTAGTCGCTAAATGATTTGCATTCTTCTTTTTTGGGAATAAGGGCAATGACTGTGTTGTTTAGTTCTTTGAAGAATCTCTTTGAATTCCTAAAATCTTCCACCACCTGCCAAAGCTCCTTGCCAAGAAAGCTCCAACAATTCTGAAAAAATCTTGTCGGAAACCCGTCTGGCCCCGAGGCCTTATCAAGATGAAGTTGGAAGAGAGCGGACTTGACTTCCTCTAAAGATACAAGTTGGCATAACATTGTGTTGTATTCGTTACTTACTTGTCTTTCCATTAATTCTAAAATGCCCCGGTCCGCACTATCACCCACCTGTGAGCCCAAAATATTTTGGAAGAATTCGACCGCAGCTTGACTTACTTCCATGCTGCCCTGTTTTCAAGAACCATCTTGAGCCTGGATGCTTTCGATTTTGTTTGTGGCCCTACGAGCAAGGACAAAGGTGTGGAAGAATTTTAAGTTGGAGTCCCCATCACGCAGCCAGACTTCCCTTGATTTGTCTCTCCAATAAACCTCCTCGTGTTTCAATAATTCAGACAGCTTGGCTTTCAACTCCTTTTCCCTCTTGAATTCCTCATTCCACATCCCATCTTTTATCACTTTCTCATTCAGGGTTTCCAGTTCAGATTCTATCCTGGCCTTTTCTGTGAAGATGTTCATAAATTTCTTTTCATTCCAGATTTTCAGTTTTAGTTTTAGAGATTGGAGTTTTTTTATGAATCTGAAGTTGTTCGAACCATCCACTTTAAATTTGTTCCACCATTTTTTGAGTAGGGGGATAAGTCCATCGTCGCACCACCACATGTTCATGAATCTAAATGATGATTTTATCTAATCCACGCTTCTGCTCAGGTTGAGTTCAATAGGAAAATGGTCTGAAAAAGAAACAGGTAAGATTTGTGCCTCAATTACGGGGCAGTGTTTGCACCATTCTAGGGAGATTAGGAACCTGTCAAGCCTTTCTAAAATTTTCATAAAGTCCTTGAGTTTATTGGTCCAAGTGAAGACACCATTCAATGTCAGGCAGTCTTCCAAGCCTAAAGTTGCCACAAAGGCCCTGAAATCAATTAGTGATCGTGATTCAGTCCTGAGCCCCCCACTCTTTTCTAAGAGATCCAAAACTGTATTGAAGTTGCCCCCAATGATAAAGCTTGCCTCTTTGTGAATCCATATGAAGTCTGAGACTGAATTCCAAAGCTTAGATTTCTCCTCTGAATGGACCGAGCCGTAAATGTTGATAAGTATGAAGTTAATGTTGAGTCTCAAGCTGTAAACTTCTGCCACCAACCAATTTGTGAATGATACTTGAATTTTCACCGATACTTTGTGTCCTTCCACAAAAGTCCTATTCCACCAGTGGAACCAACTGAGTCCTGGAAATATCCTTTCCATGACCAAATGCATTGTAAGAAAGTTCCTGATTCAATTTGAGATAATTTGGTTTCTTGGAGAAGGATTAAGTCGCTTTTGCATGACTGTAATTGACGTCTCACCATACGTCGTTTTTTAGGGGCCTTCAGGCCCCTGACATTCCAGGTAGTCAACTTCATTGCTTCCCAAGGGGGGCTTTCCCTCCCTTGGTACTTAGAATTTTTTTGATACTCGAGTAATTTCTGGCCACTGCTTCTTCTTCTCTCAATTTTTTGAAAGATTTCCTACCTCTGGCCTTCTCTTTTTTGTCGATTTTGCCCAAACCCAAGTGTTTCGCTGTAGTTTGTGTTAAATACCGGTCCTCCCTTATATCTAACTCATCCCCCAACTCTTCTTCTGAGTCTGATCTGTCAGATTCAGAAGCAACTTCCTCTATCCTAGGCTTCTCCAGGGTCGATAATGTGATTTCATTTTGGTTGGGGGTGACCACCTTCTAGGAGTCGCTTACTTCATGTATTGCTTGGCAAGCTACTTGATTCTTGGCCTTTGGTGTTTTTGAAACTACTTGTGGTTTTGCGGTGAAAGGGACAATCTGCAATTCAAATAGAATCACCTTCTCCCGATGCTCTCCTTGCAGGTTCCTTGATTTTGGCTGGTTACTGCAATCTGATTCGAAGTGGTTCCTTGAGCTACATTTGAGGCAAAATTTCTTATCCTTTTCTACCTCAATTCCCTAAATCTAGTTCTTGCCTTCTACCGTTAAAAGGATTGACCGAGGGATTGGATTGATTGCCACGATTTACAGCCTAACATATTTATATAGATCCCCATCTATAATGTCCATATCTATATCTACCACGGTTCCTAGGGATCGACCAATCTTTTCCAGACAGTCGTCATTCCAGTATTCGAAAGGAAGATTGTAAAGCCGAATCCAAATTGAATGATCGTAGGGATGGATTTTTGTGGGATCAAAATTTTGGCTCCATGGTTGCATGAACAAAGGTAGGTTGTTCATACACCAAACCCCACCTTCTGAGATACGATTTTTTGAATCCATGTCTACAAACCACCACGAAAACATTCTTTGGGAGAGATCTGAGGAGAACTTTTGTCTGCCATTCTTTCGATATCCAATTTTTAATTGAGGCCCTATCTGGGGTTCCACCAATAAAGCAACAAATAAAACCGAATTCTTTTAAAATTTCAACATCGTTATTGATTTCTTGTGATAAATCTACCATCATTAATTCCTCCACTTCCAGATTCTTAGGGTTATGATCTTGATTCCGGACAAAATTCGGCCTCTATTGATTCGACTTGATACCATCGTTTCTCCTAAAATTATTTCGTTTGCAAGTGTTGGAATTGTGCCTCTAAAAAGGCCACCGCCATGGCTGTGGATCCTGCCTTGCTCGATTATTCTGGTAGTTACCTTCTGGCGGCGATTCGAGCGTATCATGATGCATCCAAGGGGGTTCTCGACCTCTGGTTTTTCTAAAGATCGATTTTGGTGGTTAGGATGGCAGTGCTCTACCCACCTTCTGTTTGTGAAGACCCATTGTGGCGTGTGCGGACTTGCCCGACCTGAATTGGTTTCAGGTGTTGTTCTAAGGACCTTTTCTGCCCAACTCTCCTTGGATTCTCCCTTCAGCCCTAGAAAACGCTCGTCATTCGCCTTCCCTGTAACTGATTTCCGACCATCCGAGCGAATTAGATATGCTCTGCTCTGCTCCATCTTGTCTCTTTTTTTCAATTTTATTTTCATTCTTATTTTGGAATGACTGTTGAATAATATTAGAGAATAAATAAGATTTTTTTTTTCTTTCATTTTATCTAAAATCTATTGTTTGAATGTTAAAGAGTGAGTGAAATAAAGAAATTCCTCCTTTTTATTTTAAATTTAAAATGTGTTGGGCATGGGAATACATAGGTTCTACTACTGTTGAATTATTTTTGTGCAGCTTGAGTGTATGGTTGCGTATTCATTATACATCCAACAAAGGTGACAAAGGGGTTTAAAGAGGAGAAAAAAGGCGACTGCCTCTTCCATGCATCTCTTTTCTTTAATATTTATATATTATTGTTGTTGTGAGCAACAACAACAAATATA